>CM043015.1:147611621-147670037 GCA_023690525.1 Holotrichia oblita | reverse complement strand
TATATACAATATATATACGTTGAGAGGCGAACTGCGATGAAATTGCATTTGGACGGACGCTGACGAGACTGTAAAGGTCGAAACCACATAGTCCGTATCTAGTGCTTGATCCTTTTTCATTGCACTCGTTTGCAGGGCGATTCCAACAATATATCATGAGTGCCTATTACGGGCGTTTTAAATATGTAAATTATTTAATGCTCCTGACAGTTGCAGATTCATTTAGCATTACTCCATGAAAAAGTAGTACGGATATAAATATACTAGGTATCTGTTAAGAACATTTTGTTTGTTATAAAAATATTGTACAAACCAAGTACGCGAAAACCATTTCCACGCCATCAAGGGATCGAAGGAAGAAACGAAAAGGAAGATAAGTTTGCCAAAGAAGCAGCGAAAATGCTTTTCATTGAACCTAACCCTGTTGTGGACTGCAAAAGAGCCACCTAAAATAAGCAGTTAACAAATGCAAGGACAACAGAAAGGCCTTCCACTGGCAGAATACGCCAGGGCGAAGGCAGGCGAAGGCACTGTTATCAGGATCGCCTAAGATAGCACAGCGTTGCTATCTTTCAGCAAAGGGGACCTTGGACTGCTGGCAGGGTTTTTGATAGGTCATGTGGTCCTGAAGTACCACCTACATAAACTCGAAAAAGCTGAAGGTCAAATCTGCCGTCTATGCCAAAAAGATCTACACACAGAACATATTTTATGTGTGTTGCTACCAGTCATGCTCGACACCAACACTTCAGTAGACCGTTTCTAACGCTTACTGACATCCAGGACGAAAATCCCAGACTAATTCTAAGGTTCATTAAAAGCCCCCAACTAGTCTAACAACCAGAAGGGCAATGTTACAATAGACCCATGCAGGTCGCAGTGATTAAAGGCAACAGTGCCACTGCCTTCAGATCTAATCTAATCTAAACCATTTTAAAGCCGCGCTCATGCACAAAAAATTGTACTCGGTGGCTTGCAAACATTTATCACCGTTCCCATTTGTTTTATAGTTGAAATTGCATTCTAATTTTCAACTTATACTTTTTAAACCATCAAGAAACTGCGAATTTTCTAAGAACTGCATATTTTTAGACTTAATATCACAAGAAAAAAATATTCGTGTCTCTACATACTTTACTTTTCTATCGAGTTTCAGAAAATTTAAATTCTACGTGAAGAAAACAATAAAGGGGATTTTAAACGAATCACTGTTTTGAACGCACCTGGCTTTAATAGAAAGAAAAGAAAAAGTATAAAAGACGCCGTCTAGTGTTATATTACGTGAACATGTTAAATTAAATATACTGAACTGAAATATATCAAATACTTTGAAACGAAGTTTTCTGAATAACTAACTACGGCACATTAGCTAGAATGCTTCATTAAAAGTGGCGCATGGAAATATTTTGTGAGTTATTAATTCTATGAAAAGAATATTCAAGCAAAAACTGTTGGAATGTATTTCAAAGTTATACCAAAATCAAATTTTTTATTAATATAACCTGGTATTTTTGTGTATAGATTCTAAAAATGCAACTAGTTCTGTGTAAAATAGTACTAATATTTACTAGTACTAGGCATAATTGAATTCAATGCATTTTCAAACTCGAGTAATAAAACTTGCTTGCACTCGCAATAAAGTGTGTTCTGCAATTTGTGCACACATATTTCATATGCGTCGTTGCAAATTTTAGTAGGCTAATGTAGTGCGATAAGGGTCTTTAACGACCATCTATAGAAAAAAAATCAGGGGACCTCAAGTAGGAAAAATGATGATCAATGAATATGTTCTCCACATCCTATTCAACGATAAGAGTAGTCTCTATTTAATACACCGAAAACCACAATGGAATAAAGAATTAGATAGCCATCAGCTTGGTACCATATCATCAAACGCTGTTATATATGGATTATACAAAAGTGTTCGTATTTATTTTCATTTTAAGTGCCGACAATAAAAAAGGGACCATTTATTTTAGTATCTTGAACGCCACACCAAATATTAACATTTTAAAGATGGTGATTACATACTTGCCATTCCCATCTTGAATTGAAGTTTTGTATGATTCGCGAACATAGACTGTCCAAAAAGTAGTAAATTAAAGAACAAGTTCTTATTGTTCAGGAATGTTGCAAAACCATTAACCGAATTCTACGCTATGTTGAGGATTGGTAAAGAAAAGCTCTTAGTACCATGATATATGATATCGATGCAATTTTGTACGTTTAAGTATTCGCATAATACAAGTGCGTGATATGCCGAACTCTTCTGCAAGTTCACGAGTTTTTACTGTAAGATATGACGCGTAGCAGCAGCTAGCATGTTGATTTCCGTATTTACATTGATAACAGTATTTCTTCGCTTCCTTTTATTTAGAACATTTCCCATTAAATGAAATATTTGCACTACACGATGGAAAGTACGTAGAAATGGATGCTTCTTAGGGAAGGGGGTAGCGGGGTAGGTATCTTTCCATATACAAGAATATTACTGTAAAAATGTTCCGCTAATAAGTATGATATTCACTTTTTCGGAGATGAGTTCCTCATTTTTTTCGGATGTTAATTTAGAATTAGTTGATTTTTGAAAATCCATTAGCAACGTCTTCTTAAGAAAGTTATTTAACATTTTTATGATCTTGACATATATTCTAACATTGCAGATGCGAAAAGTTGTCGTTTGATCGTATTTGAACTTTTTTTTCATAAAACTAATTGTTTTCAGGTTAGCTATTTGCGACTGTCATATTACTTTACTTTTTTTTATGTGGTGGGTGCTTAGTTGCAGTGTGACTCCGTAAACTATATCGCTTGTCTGGCTATCACTGCAACTCTCGCGGTGTAGTTTTTGTGTATGTATGTTGTGTTCAATTGGCTTTGTGACAGCATCATATCGCCTTTTATGATGCCGCGCTGTTAATCACTTTGCTCCCAACAGCGAATGGCAAGTCGATCCGGGATTAAACTCTCTGAAAAAATGTCACCGTCCCTCCAGAGAATTGAACCCCGGCGCCTATCGTCCTCTCACAACAATAGTCAGCCACCTAACCACTGCGGCCATCGACCCGACTTTGAACACGGTCTTAAATTTAAGCTTTCCTACACATTTAAAAAGCAAACACAAAGATGTTTTTAGAAAACAAAAGTTTTGTAATTATATACATCAAAGAGGAACTATGTTATAATTTTTTGTTGTTGTAATTTTTGCAAGATTATACCAAATTGAATAGATATATCCCGCATTGGCCGAAATATTAGCACAAAATTACTTCATGTGTACTACTATGGGGGCTTTTGGGTTTTGACCGCGTCGTAGTAGTATTGCATATATAGAATACAAAAATAAACTCAAATCAAAATATGGAAAGTGAAAATAAAAACATAAAAATACAAAATCTACTGAGCCCGCTGCTTCGGCAGTAAGACTTCTTCAGCAACTAAAAATGAGTACAGGGCGCCAGAAGATCACTGTAACTCGAGGTGTAAATCATACTGGAGGCGAAAAAACAACATTTGGACAAAGAAAAGCAGGTGCCCAGGGGTATATGTATATGCCACTGCGCTGTGAAGCGCTCCACTGCACATTTTTTGGGCTTTTATTTTACATTTATTTTGTTTGTAATTTATTCTACAACGCAGTTAAAACTCATAAGCTTTTATAATAGATTACTGCAGTTTCAATGTTCCAAATCAATTCTTATCTTACAGCATAGCTTGTATCTCGAAATGAGATAAAAATAATGGTTGAATTTTTGAGCTCCTGAGAGAAGTTATAATATCGCTGGCCATATTTATCTCGCCTTTTAAACAGTGCAGTTTATAATCATTTATATTTTAATTTCCTGCCGTTTGCCAACGATTTATTACTACATTTTTTTAAATAAGTTAATTAACAAATTTCTTATTTATTTATACGATATAATTTATCAAATATGAAATTTAAAATTAGCGCCGTTGTATAAATAAGATTACTAAACTCAAGATCATGAAAATCGGAAACATTAAAATTAAGAGAATGGCCTTAGCTCTCCATTCTGTGGTATTGACGAACTTTTAGTTGAGGATGTATAACACGAACATATAAAATGTGTTCATTTATTATTAGCAGTATTTAAAAGAACTACTATTTTGTAACTTCACAACTGTGTCATTTAAGTTTTTCTTCATTCTTTTAATTAATGCGTTTTCTTGTAGATATTTATTCATTGGATTGTTTAATGGGTTTTAATCTATTATAGCCAACTGAAGCATTTGCGTAAGTGTGTTAGAATTATTTCTTTTTTTTATCTCCTGAAAGACTATTCTTATATGTCATATTACTAAAAAACTTTAGGCTATTTCTCTCCAGCAAGAGATATACGTACGTAAGTTATTATTATTGTTAGAGAAAGCTCTTAAGTTTTCTATCTTCCCCTAGTATATAGTCGTATTCTAATGTACGGAAATCCTCTGCAATTCTTCTTCTCTGGGGAAATCCTCTTATTCTACATAAATGCTGCAAGAAAAGAAAATCATGATATACATCTTAATTTTGTAGATCGTGTATTTGTTGAGTGTATCATTGTAACATCCTACTTTAACGACTGTACCTAGAAATGCTCTTTTGCTGGACTAATTTTTATTATCACTAATCATGAATTATCATCATCCGAAATATTACATTAGAAGGAAATAAGAATACTTAAAATTGTTTTTTACAACAATACATATTTTAAAAATATTCTTTCTGTTCATAAAAAAGGAGTTACTTTATAATAAATATACTTAATGCATAAATGAATGAACGATTTGAAAACCAAAGTTATACATCGCTTCAAATTTCTTAAACAATATCTTGAAAATATAAAATGTGCTCGTTAATTTATCACCTATATTCGAAATATTTTCTATGTATGTATGTATTATGCCATCTTAATACGAACGCTTACAATGGAAAGTAAAACTGGAAGCGCGTAAGTAGATCTGCTGCTTATATGTATACAAGTATACATATTATATAACAAAGTTGTAGTATTGATATAAAACATATAGAAGAAGAAATCCTTTTCTCGTTTATGACAAGTACGATTGAAAATAGTGAGGTGTGCTTCTTTAATACAACTCTTTTAATTTTTAATTGTTATTAGTTATTAATTAATTAATCTTGTCAAGATTATATTAAAATTTAGTAATTTAAAAATGTTTTTCACTAAAATAATATCTTTTATATTTTAATATAATAACTTTTATAAACTTATACATATATGTTTGGTTTTGTGTAAAATACTTATACGGACGATATTATTAATATATTATACATATAGAAATTTAACAGTAAAGATTTGAAAATGTTTATGAAATAATTAATTTATTATTAATAAATGTTAATTTCTTCCACCAAAGAAGTTATTTAACGAAAACATATTATTATATGTTATGGAATAAATTGGTATTTAATTATTTATTGTTTTATTGACCTCTAAGTGGAAATAAATCAGGAATTAAAAGAAATAATTAACTAGTTAAATACTACTTGTATTTCATTTGGATTAGGGTTCTTTCAATGAAAAAGGTCCTACTATTTTATTATCGACTATTTCACTCCAAACATTTAATTTTAGAGGCTGTTAAATGTGTATCTCGACCATCCAATAAGGCTATACTTAACTTACAGTTGAATATAAAAAATAATAAAACCCAACTTCACTTGAATGTGTATTTAATTGAATGGCCATTTCGTTACATACTACGTAACATCTTCAGCATGACTAACTTAAACCAAAACATTTCTTTTCTTAAATATACGATACATATTTCAGTGGGTATCTGTGTTGTGTAATACTATATGAGGGTGTAGAAAATATATAAGTACGTTCGAACACACGGCGGTTCGTAAGGTATCCTAAATAACACTTAAGAGAATGCTGTTTTGAATAAGAGGTGACAGGTCATTATTCATTAACACATTTCTGTATTTTTGCATATGTATTGCCTCCAACATGTCTAAATTATAACTAGAACTGTTTTTTAATAATGTAGCATTATGATTTTTGTGGCCGGTGTCAAAGTAATGTCTGGCGATCGCGGATTTCTCTATGTCCCTGTTTTTCAAATGATTGCGGTGCTCCCTAAATCTTATTTCTAGGTTCCTTTGTGTTTGGCCGATGTAAACCTTATCACAGGATGTACATTCAATTTTATAAATTCCGGATTTCTTCGTTCTTGGTATCATATTAATATTTTTGTTTAAGATATTCTTTAATGAATTATTGTTGGAAAAGACAGGAGTTAATTTGAACTGTTTCAATAATTTTGAAAATTTTAAATGCCAAGACGGGTGATAAGTTAATTTAACATACTTGGTTTCTTGTGTTTGCCGAATCGGATTCAAATTTGTAATAATTTTGAGGTGATGTTTACTTTTAAATTTTGTGTACATCTTGTTAATGTACGGTTTACTGTAGCCATTCACTGAACCTATTTGGTAAATGTAATCGAGTTCCTTTTCAAAGTTTTCTTTCGATAAAGGAATTTTAAATAATCTGTTAAATAAGCTATTGAAAGCGGAATTTTTATATTTATAATATGTGCACGAGGATTCTTGGATATAGTTGTTAGTGTGGGTGTCCTTTCTATAGATATCGAAAACGAATTGTCCTTTATTGTTGGTAATTAAGAGATCTAAAAATGGTAGTGATTTATTTACTTCAAGTTCATACGTGAAATTGATAGAGGAGTATTTGTTATTTATTAGCTGGAGGAAACTCTCTAAATCAAAGTCCTTTTCAACAACAGCGAATATGTCGTCCACATATCTATGCCAAATTTTGGGAAAGTTCGTTGATGATGTTTGTATCTCTTGTTCGAGGGTGTTCAGGAACAAATTTGCTAGGAAAGGAGAAAGAGGATTTCCCATTGCAGTACCGAATGTTTGGCGATAATATTTATTATTGAAGAGAAACGCGTTTTGATCCATGCATAATTTCGTTAAGGCGATGTATTCTTTGACTATTGTTGCGATTTAGAGAGTTTCCTCCAGCTAATAAATAACAAATACTCCTCTATCAATTTCACGTATGAACTTGAAGTAAATAAATCACTACCATTTTTAGATCTCTTAATTACCAACAATAAAGGACAATTCGTTTTCGATATCTATAGAAAGGACACCCACACTAACAACTATATCCAAGAATCCTCGTGCACATATTATAAATATAAAAATTCCGCTTTCAATAGCTTATTTAACAGATTATTTAAAATTCCTTTATCGAAAGAAAACTTTGAAAAGGAACTCGATTACATTTACCAAATAGGTTCAGTGAATGGCTACAGTAAACCGTACATTAACAAGATGTACACAAAATTTAAAAGTAAACATCACCTCAAAATTATTACAAATTTGAATCCGATTCGGCAAACACAAGAAACCAAGTATGTTAAATTAACTTATCACCCGTCTTGGCATTTAAAATTTTCAAAATTATTGAAACAGTTCAAATTAACTCCTGTCTTTTCCAACAATAATTCATTAAAGAATATCTTAAACAAAAATATTAATATGATACCAAGAACGAAGAAATCCGGAATTTATAAAATTGAATGTACATCCTGTGATAAGGTTTACATCGGCCAAACACAAAGGAACCTAGAAATAAGATTTAGAGCACCGCAATCATTTGAAAAACAGGGACATAGAGAAATCCGCGATCGCCAGACATTACTTTGACACCGGCCACAAAAATCATAATGCTACATTATTAAAAAACAGTTCTAGTTATAATTTAGACATGTTGGAGGCAATACATATGCAAAAATACAGAAATGTGTTAATGAATAATGACCTGTCACCTCTTATTCAAAACAGCATTCTCTTAAGTGTTATTTAGGATACCTTACGAACCGCCGTGTGTGTTCGAACGTACTTATATATTTTCTACACCCTCATATAGTATTACACAACACAGATACCCACTGAAATATGTATCGTATATTTAAGAAAAGAAATGTTTTGGTTTAAGTTAGTCATGCTGAAGATGTTACGTAGTATGTAACGAAATGGCCATTCAATTAAATACACATTCAAGTGAAGTTGGGTTTTATTATTTTTTATATTCAACTGTATGTTAGATACTTCACTAGCTCATCAATCTATATATATACTTAACTTCAATATCTGGAATTTTGACGGTTCACTGTGCCATTGCGACAAAATGTGGCCATATTCTCTGATCGGGGTTATCATTTTCATGTTCGTGCAAGAGCTGAATTTTATAAGAACGATATTTTTCCTTATTCACGATATGTAGCACTGTTGTTTGACCTATTTTTTCTATCTTTTTAGTGTAATTAGTCAAGATGTATTATGAGAATTCTTTTCAATACTTAACAAAATGTTGATTTTCTATTCATCATTAACCTTTAGACGACCAAAGTTTGGAATATCTCAGCAGCTGTTTCCTTAAATTTAGACCCAATCTTACTAATTGTAAATTGTCTGATAGGGTGATCTGAATATCTTACATTAAATATGTACAGGGTGGTCAGATAAGAATGCAAAGTGCTGTATCTCTGAAACTATTCGTTGTAGAGACTTGCGGTAAAAATATTTAACACCAAAGTGATCAAAAGAAGACCGTGGAAAATATTTTCAGATTTCTGAGATGGCCGCCAGGAGGCGTAACCGCCATCTTAAACCTTTAAAGTGATTTTTCACTGAAATCCATCCAGTAAATGTCACCAAAAAATATATGCTTTTTAAAGCTAAGCTTTACTCGAGTAATTTTTGTTTAACACTTTTTGACGTATCTATTAAAATAAAGTGGTGGGGGGTAATTAAATGTTTTTTTTTTATAAACAGCTGTAACTCCTAAACGACTGAACTGATTTTAACAAACTTGGTCACATTGAAAAAAGCATTTATTGTTCCATCAAACCTATCTTACCTGTGATAACACACAAACAGAAAATTGTAAAATTATCTAAAAAATTAAATGTAATAATATGACTTCCTTTTCATAAAAATATAGCGAAGTGTTACCTAAATTGGCTAGTGAAAACCGTATTTCGATATCTTATTCGTAGCCCGAAATATCGCAGAAAGAAGATTTAGGTATCAAATATAATTTTAAAAAGACACTATTACACCGGTATTTATTGTTTTTATTTGAGTTTTTCAAGATTCAATTGCATAATTTATCATTTTTAAATAATAAAAGTATTCTTAGTTCAAAAACCATCTTGTTGTCAAAATGATGAATTTTTTACTTTACGAAGCTGCGAAGTCATTAATAGCCGATTTGTGGCAAAAGAAATCTTTCTATTTGTAAAAAAGCTATTTTTTTACCTGTATGTAGATTTTCGTGAGTAACTGTATAACATACATTTCTTGCTGCCTTCTGGTCTTATCCGTCCATCCGATAAGAATTAAAGTTTCATTTCTTTATGTGATTTAAGGCGCTATAATGTATCACTTAAATAATTTGAAGTATGATTTAAATACCTACCGATACTACACGATAATATACGATGTAAAAGTCGGAAATTACAATTTAAAACTGACACTTGTGACACTTTGTAGTGATTTGAACTTACGCGATCACCAGAAAATAACAACGTCTAAATCTAAAAATGTTGTTGGTTAACAAACGAGCTCTTGCTTATTACTAATATACTGTACGTTTTTTATCATTTAATTGTCATTGTCATCAATTTCTTATGTAATGTTGCAAAATTTTTGTACCATCAGTTCCAGAACAAACAGGTCTCCCAAAATCAAGGAAAAAAATTAGTCGTTGCCGTTTAAAAAACAAAAGATGATTGAAATTAACAATCACACAAAAATGTGTATTTCTATCAATTAAAATCGACCTGTTCGCGGATTTTTCGTAAAATATTTTTATTTCCCTTTTATTAAATTTATTCCTTACTTTAGGTATTCGCTGTATGTAGTGACCTACATAGTAATGAAAGACGGCCGAATAATTAAAAATGTAAGCAACTTAATCTAAATAGTTAATAGGAAGTGTTGCTGAATTTCTCATCAACTTTTAATATTTATGCTTATAAGTATGTCATTGGCAGACGGCGAAATTAAATTGAAAATTCTTCAATTCTTATTCTTATACTGAATTTAAATCGATTAACAGATAAGATGAACCCCGGACTTGTGAAATGGTTAACTCTCTTATTTAAAAACAACCACAAGAGGGCAGTTTCTGTATTTAGAGTAGGAAAACTGCCATGAAATGCGACGCACAGCAATAACTAAATTTATATTGTAATGAACAGATGCGGCCGCGTTTGTATGTATGTATGTACATAGAATGTAAATTAATTCGTACCTACGGTTGCTACTGGATAGTGGAACAAGTTCACCTGAATAAAAGCCTATATTAGAAATATTTATTTAATTAGATTTTTAAATTATCATCTTAATCTGAATGTCAGTAGGAATTAAATTGAATTTTCTGAAAACGCCTTTACGAGAAATAGACGTGTCGAATTATTTATTATTATTGTCTCAAAAATTATTAGATAGCAATGTTATTTCTGCTACTTTAGTACAGTCAGAAAGCGCTGCCACTTTTAAATGTTTGCCACTAAGCATTTCAAAATTTCGCATACTACTTGTTCACAGCTATAAGATTTACGCTATATTTTTCTAACCAGTTAGCTTAAAACGTCTAGTCTTCAATAATCCTGTCTTGAATGTTTATCTGAATAACCAGAAAGTTATACATAGTCTTTATTATATTCTACATGTACGTGTAATCCGCGTTTCTAAACAATTAGACCCTCGTTAACTGGCCAACTAAAATTAGATTGTATCCCGACATTGCTAGCATATTAAAGATTATGGAAACGTGATCAGTAGTAATAAATGCGTTATTACGTAAGAATTACTAGAAATTAGTCGAATTACTGTGACTCATAATTTTCAGTGAGATTTCTCTAGAGTATAACTTACTCGTATATACAAGTAAAGCCATAATACACTCACTGCAGATTGTTGGAAGGGATATAGTCAGTTAGTCAAACGCTCACAAATGAAACTATCGGATAAATCGAAAACAGTGTTTTAATTATAATAGTTACTAAAAAAATAAATACTTTATAAGACACGTATTCACTTAAATAACGCTAAACAGTTATTACAAGCTAAACAAGATCCAAGCGAAACCTGTAGACAAAACATTATTCTTACACACTGCGATCATTTTGAACTGTTCTGAGTTGGTAACCAAAAAGTCCTACGTAATTGTAATTATATTAAACGTAATTTGATATGCAGCATTATGTATTTAAATCATCACTAAATACCAGTAATTTTTTTTGGAAAAGATATTTTTCATTACGTAAATCTTATCAGTTTTAGATAATTTCTCATTCAGGATTGGTTGGGAAATTATCTCTGGCGATACCACAACTGAAGTTAAATTATCATCGACATCTCTATATTTAGTACGAAAAAAATAAAGAAATAAGAATCATTAAAAACATTAGTAGTAGTAGACATTTAAACTATTTTTCTAACACTTCGATAAATTACAAAAAAAAAGCGTAATCCATAGTTTAGTAGATCAGGCTATTAAATTATCTCACCCCCATACTATAAACAATTTAAGCGACACAATAAAACACGAATTAAAAAAAATCAGACATTCACATAACTTTCATACCTAGCAACAATAAACACTTATTCACAAATTTAAAAACGCCAATTAAAAAAGATAATCAAAGTAATGTCGTTTATAAATTAGATTGCAAAGAATCCTATATCGGGCAAACCAAACAATATTTAAAGAAACGATTTATAATCACCAACGAGCGGAGGTTTCAATACCGCAAAAACGCTTAGGCAGCGGCCCAACTTAGTTCTCATCGGTAAACGCGGCAAGATGATTCTCACGGTCTCCGAGCGAATGGAGCAACATCAGTGCAGTACTGTCGATACTAGCCATCATTCGCATTCGCTCCGACAATATATGTAAACCGGGCGAACTGCGATAGTGCTATACGCCCGCTACGCCTATGTGAATTCATTGCCATTATTATGTATTATTTTCTCCACTCACTGATAATCACCGATACACTGTTACACATAACGCCACTGCTGAAACTGCATTATCTAAGCATTCATCGGCAAACATCGGTTTAGATGCCTGTGCCGTTCAACTTCTCTCAAGTTATTTGGATCATCGAACTCATCAAGTTTATATTGAGAGAGGTACCTCAGACCTCGTATTCTTAAAAACAGGCGTTCCACAGGGTTCTGTTTTGGGTCCCTTATTGTATGCAATTTATACTTCTCATTTTCATGTCTTTCATAAATTCTTTTGTTCCTATCACTTCTATGCTGATGATACTCAGCTCTATGCATCGTTTTCTTTCTCTGAAATTGATGCAGCTATTGATGCCATTAATAACGATTTACGGCAGGTTTCTGAAATTTCACAACGTCATTGTTTGAATCTTAATAAAAATAAGTGTTGTTTTATGGTATTCGGTAATTCTGTAAATAGAGTGCGTTGTAATAATTTCGTTAAGCTTCGATTGGATGGTACAGAACTAATTCGTAAGGATTCTTCGAGAAATTTGGGCCTCATCTTTGACAGCGAGATGCGGTTTAGGAATAACACTACTGCAAATATTAAACAGGCATATATCAACCTGAAACTAATTTATCCTCATAGACATACTTTAAACATTTTCAATAAAACGCTGTTATGTAATGCTCTAGTGGTATCACATTTCAACTATTGCGATTCCATATATGGGACGTGTCTCGATTCTATTGACAAGTATAGGATACAGGTTGTTCAGAATTCGTGCCTTAGGTTTATATAGGTATTAGGAGACGGGCGCATGTTTCTCATAAGTTAGGTGACTTGTCGTGATTAAACATGTCTAATCGTAGACGATTGCATTTTCTATGCTTTATTCATAAAATTTTAAAATTGAATAACCCACCGTATCTGATTGCAAAAATTAAGTTCAGGACTGATGTGCACCACATTAATATAACGAGCAAGGATCTTATAGATATTCCTGCACATCGTTCTCAGCATTATAAACGGAGTTTCAGTTATAATTGTGCACAGGAAATGAACGGGTTACCAAGCCACGTAAAAGAGCTCTCGCTGTTGCAGTTTAAGAAAACTATTACAGGACTCCTTCTAGTTGAGCAGAACAAATAAATTTGGGAGTGATGTTATAATTGAATTAACATTTGTCACTATAGTGGGGTGCCATGCTATTATTTTTTATATAATGTTTTTGCTGGGTCTTCAGGAAGAGCTGATGTTGAGCGAGTTTTCATTTCATCGGGCTTACTCTGTTTCCTTCTAGTTATCTTATGTGTAGTAGTTGTATGTAGTGTCGAAACATATGTATGTACGTATTTTGCCAATAAATGTGTTTATTATTATTATTATTATTCTAAAGATAGACGACGTAATTTTGATTTTCAAATCAATTTTTTAAAAACAAAACAATATTTTAAAAAAGGAAAATAATTATAAAAAGAGATTAATTTACGAAAAAGACAAAACGCGGTAAATTTTAGAACTGATACCGATAATTTAAGCATTATCTATAATAACGTCTGAATTTTATTAATTTTAAGGTCTTGACTAGGTTTTTTTTTGCAATGTTTTTTCCTATTCGTTGAACAGAATTGTTAGAGCTTGACAGAAAATACATTGATATGCGAATAATTCAATCAATTTTATTTTTATAATTATGTTAAATTTACACAAATATATTATTTAAGAATGTAATTATAATATATATTTATGGAAAAGGTATATATATATATAATATAATAATAATATCAATGATTTCTCTGTTTTTGTTGTTTTTTTTTTTACAGGCATGACCATTTATATTAGTAGCTTATTAGTAGTTTGACACATATTAAATGTCAATTTCTTCTGCTGAAGAAGTCTTATTAACGAAAACATAATTTTTTATGATCTGCAATAAATTGGTATTTAATTAATTTGCTGTTTCATTGACCTACAAGTGGAAATACTTCAGGAATTGAAATATATGTACATAAAGGTCGTAACATAGATATATTAATTAAGAACAATAAAAAATCTATTTTGAAACAATTTAAAATAATATGCTTACCTACTCTATAGTGTTTCGGTGTTCATAATTTTTAAAATCATAACTAGGTTAAAAAAGATGAGAAAAATTAAATAAAAGTGATTGACGTTACTGGGCTATTGAGACAGTGCAATATTTATATGTGTAAGTCAAAGGATCGGAAAGTGAATAGTTTAGATATACTTATTCACTAAATCGCAATGACTAGTGACATTAAGTATTTCGTATATCTGTATTTAACATTTTAAAAGATATTACCATTTGGATACCAATAATTATTTAGTAGTTCATTCAAAAAAAGGCAAAGAATATAAAGAAAACCGACATATCAGATTTTGTTTACAAAGGGTTCTTAACTATTCATGGTCGTGTTCAGTTAGCTCATCGGTTAGTTGCCGGTAGGTACTAATTAGTGAAATAGTGAATTGAATACCTACACTGTACGTATTGTACTATAGCATGTATGTAGATATTCAGTGCATTATTAGGTACCGGTGACTTATCAATGTGCTAACTGAACACGACTAATGTGACCCTAGTTTTGTGCAAGATACTTATCACAAAACGAATTTTATTTACTACACGATTATTTATCGTCGTTGCAAGTAATTTTGTAGATTTTTAATTTTCTACGATTGTCATTTGTTACTAGAAATTAGAAGACGTTTAATTTTAGCGGCCGTTAATGTTCAAAAAATTCTATTTGAAATATGTAAAAGATTTGTTTTATGGCTGGATTACTTAATTCTTATTTACTCACGTATGGTATGCATGCAACTGCACATTTGCAACTTTTAGTTTGTCACAAGTTTCGGTAGTACAAAATATTTTTTTGAATTAAATGCTGCCTAATTATAACTTTATTCGTTGTGCGGTACTGCTATTAGCTTCACCTAGGACACTTTCCAAATTTGAAATAAATATATGTAATATAAAGCAGCGGCAATGGCCTTAAAAAGTACCTTATAAACACCTTCCAAAAAATGAAATTACAAACAGATGCTTGGTGATGGAGACGTAACGTTTGCGGAATAACTATATTACTCTGAAACGGGAAATTAAATTTTTCATCGTTTCCGAAGTAGCAACGCTTTAGCACTTACCATTAACGCGAAAATCTTTCTAAGTACATGTGTACATCACAAAGTAATTTTCAACTAGGTAACATTCAAGATTCAAATAATGGAGGACGCTAAAATTTAGAGAGAACGAGAATATCTGTAAATAGAAGGCAAACAATGTGACGCACAAATAGAAAATTGGATTTGTATTTAATAATTGTAATATGCTCTTCAAATTTTGTTATATAAAACATTTTTGCATAATATACATCATCAGGGTGGCTCATCTGAAAACGAAAGTGAAAAATTATTATAGTAATAGTAATATTTTGCTTGAACTTGTAGTAACAAAAATATTATAAGCATTAGAAAATAGTAACTAACATTATTTAAAAAGAAGACCATCAACAAAATTCTAACTCTGCCTAAGGAGATTGAAAGAAAAAAGAGCGATATACATATGCAGTGCAGCAAAAATTTATGTCAGCTTAGTAAATTGACCACCCCCAACTTGTATAAAGTGGAATAAATTCTACATGCACAAAACATTGTCGCACATTTTGAAGTATTTATATGACGACGTTTGTTGATAATACCTTGTTGCAATTCGTTTACAAAAGACGGTTGAGTTGTATAAATCTTATTGTCCAGGTAGCACAAGAAAAAGATATCTAAAGGCAAAAAATTGCGCTGGTTATTTATTATGATTTCGCCATCCAATGCATTGCCCAGGAAGCTGTTAATTTAACTATTGTTGAACAGGTTGAGTGTAATGAAGGAGAGCTCCACCTTGTTGGAAAAATAGCAAGTCTTCACTATACTGACCATGGTTCTCAATAATTTTAGTCAATAACGGATCAACATTATCCTCTAATAATTCCAACAACATTTCTCCGTTCAAATTACTATCAAAGAAGAAAGGTCTAATAATTTTATCACCAAAAATTTCGGCGCAAAGATTTTTATCTAGATAGGAGTTGACAGGAGCAAGTACAGAAACAGTTGCGAGATAGCTGTACTATAAATCATAACTGTTTTGAACTCAATAAGTTTTAAACTACATAAATAGATGTCAAACCAAATCAATCAACACAGAAATTTAACCTCATTTATTAATCAAATTGAATAGTAGGTACGTATCAGAAGTTTACTGCAATTATCACAATTTAAAAGGCATAGTATTGATACACACTCATCATTTAACTCAGCTTATTTTCGAAAATGATTATATACTATATCATATCATAGACTATATCACACGAGACCTCAATTACTCTTACCTAGTGTCTAAGAAAGTTTTGACCAATAAGAAGCAGATCATCGGCACGAAAAACTGTTCATAGCTGTATACGATGTTTTTGTATTAAACTAACCCAACTCAATCTATTAATGGAACTACTACCAAAACGACGCGTAATGTCAACATTGGTAATGTTGACATTACTGAAATTAGAATCGACTTCGCGGATCTTCATAATAGCAACAATTCGTATAAAACTGACTATTGAATTATAGAAAGATGTTTTCCTTTCTATATTTAAAAGATTTGTAATAAGAAATTAAATAAGAATTTACAGAACTTTCACGTTACTTGAAAGATAATGAACAAGCAACTATCGATGAATTACCAACTATCGATGAACTAGCAAACCGAGAAATAATTTGGCACTTTATACCTGCATACGCTCCACATTTTAGAGATTTATGGAAAGCAGGAAATAAAGTCAGTAAAACTCCATCTTAAAAAAGTAGTAAAAAATTTAACCTTTGAAAAATTTTACACCATCCTTACCCAAATAGAAGTTATATTAAATTCTCGCCCATTAATACCGATGTCCTCCTTTCCCGATGAACAAAAGCTTCGTCTCAACATCAGAACCTAACCTATTAAGTTCACCAAGATTTTAGCAATTAAGAATTTTTGGAGAAGTTGGGGCCAAGAGTACGTCTCGGAACTACAGAAGTGAGGAAAATGAACGTATGCCACAGATCAGCTACAAATCGGATTATTAGTTATACTAAAGAATGACCAATTCACTTCATTATAGTGGGAAATGAGCAGAATAAAAAAGTAGTTAGTTAAGTTTTGTTATTTCAAATACATATAAACTCCCTACATATTTTGACATTTTTGGAGTATAGTACCTAATAATTCGGAATATCTTTCATTAAGATATCAGCACACTTATTTCTACTTGTTTTCCTCAGTCGAAATAGCATTTTTGGAAAAAAAGTGTACATTTTTTGATGGAAATACCACAAAAAGCAGCTGAAACTCGTCTAAATTTGATATAGCCCATAAACACGCGTTATTAATTAAAGCTTTCTTTCTATTAAGCTAAAAACATATTAAAGATGTTTTTAATCAAATGCTCAATATTTTGTTCTCAGTTTGACATGTAATAAAGAAATTGAAATCAACGTCTTAATATATTTTACGGTAAATCATCGATTATAGATGACGAACACATTATATGGGTGAGTAGGTGGTCCATTTAGATTTATTAAAAAAGTATCACGCGTGAAAGCGATAGGTTATCGTCTCAAGAAGTTGACAGAGCAACAAGGAACACACACATTGCACGATGCTTGGATGCGGATGATGAATTTTATCGTACTTTCTATGGATAATCAATAAATTAAGAGTTATTTGATTTGTGTAATCACTATAATTGAACTTATTAAAGTCACGAGAGTTCAGTTTGCGAACGCTTGTGTAGCAACTTGTACATATTTATGAACTAATAATTCGCAAATGCCGTATTTGTCCATGACGATAATAAGCAGAATGGTCTGGGCAATGGTTAAAACCAATTTGCCGCATTTCTGGAAATGATTCAAAACTTCAAATTCAAGAGACTCCATAAAAGAAGAAGAATAGTTATCATACTTTTTGACTTGAAGTCAAAGAACTATTCGTTTTTAAATACTTGGCATGAAAAAAGATTGCATTATATATGTACATATGTAAGTAACAGATACATTCGTAAACAAATTAGATTTAGTATAAATTAGAAAAATATTAAAAAATCTAAAAAAATTGTTTTAGATTAAAAAGAAGTGTGATATTGCGCTGCGACCTATTGATCTATTGTGTCCCTTTGCATGAGCTGAAAGTTGCTGGAGTATGCCCGCTTTGCACAAGCTCCCCATTCAGTATAGGAGTTTTAATAATCTGCAATAGCTGTGATGGTTTCACAGCAGGTATTTCCTCTTCGTCCATGACGTCTTAACCGAGATAATCAGCTCGGGTTTCCGTAATGCAGTAAGATGTCGCATGTTCATCCTCCGACCCGCAGAACCTGCAGTCGCTATTCTGTTTTAGACCTATCCTTGTCATGTGTTCCCCAAGGTGACAATGCCCTGTGAGGATGCGTAGTCTATTTCCGCTTAGTTCTAGTAAGGTTCTTGCTCTCTGCTTATTGAAGTTTCCAAAGAATATCGTGGAGGATCTCAGACCAGGAAGATTCTCTCAGAGGGATACTCTGAGCCTCTCTTCTCTGCCCTTAAGTTCTTTTTGTAGGTGCTCATCCCTATACCACACAACGATTCCGGTGTCACAAACAAAGTTGTGGCGGTCTTCCTTGCTAATAAATTAGCTTCTTCGTTGCCTCTGATTCCAGTATGTCCTGATGCCCAGCATAATGCAACTCTGTTTTCTTTGCCTAGGTTGTTTAATCTGTTAAGACATTCCCAGACTAATTTGGAACTGATGGTGTTAGAACTCAGCGTCTTTATGGCTGCTTGACTATCTGCGAAAATTGAAATTCTTTGCTTCCAATAGTTCCTGTCCAGGTTCAGTTCAGCACGTCTTTCAATGGCGTTGATATCTGCTTGGAAGACACTGGAGTATATTCCCATTGGCTCGAAGTATTTGGTTCCTGGCCCAAATATCCCTGCACCTGCTCCTTTATCGGTTTTAGAACCGTTCGCATACCATTCGAAGCTATATTTCTTGACCAGTTCATCGTTCGGTAGATTTAGAAGTGCTGAGAGCCTCGCTTGAGATGTCCAAGCTCTCTGGTACGGAGTCTCGTCTCCTCCAGTCCGTGCCCTGGTCTGTCTATGCGTAAATAATAAATTCATTTGAGTTTCAATTAGGTGTATCATCATGTATGTATGTGTATCAAATGTGCAAATCCAACAAAATTGTAATCGTTTGTTCTTACATCTAAACTTCTTTTTTAGTTAACTAAATTGTTTTTGTATATATGTAAGGCTATTAGATAGATAGAAGTGAACAAAAAATATGGAAATCAGAGATGTTATTATTAATAGAATAAATATGTTTCTGCCACAGAGTAATTAGTTTTTAAGCATTACACTGTAATGCTGTGTCTTGTAATGACGTAACATGAAATGTGTTCGCTTATACCAACGCATCCAGTTTTGTGGCTTCCTCTCTTTGTTTATTATACATAGTAACTATATACAGTTAGGGAGAAACATTGTAAAGCTTGACAAACTCAGTTTTCGATACTGAGCTTTAAATACACTTCTCAAACTCTATTAGAATGAAAGTGGAGATTACTGAAATTTATACAAGCACTTACACTATCAATCTAGTCTGATAAAATCAATTTACATGAGATAATATAGGTTGCACATCAATATAATGCCCCGTGGTCCTCTGTCAAGTGCAAACATAAACTAATGTATTAAATTTAGCCGCAACTAAAGCCTCTAGAGCTTTCTAGCTTATTCGTAATTTGTTTGAGATATTGATAATAATGGTGGCTAGAAAGAGAATTAATAAAACAATCAACTTTTTGACTTTTCTAAGTAAAATGTAATATACTTAAAATTGAAGTTATTGATAACTCAAAACTACCTATATGTAATGAGTGTAAATCTTTTCATAGCACAGCCGCATATCACCGTGAAACTACAAAAATAATATGCAGGCACAAACAATTTTAGAAGTTTTTTTTATCTAATTGCTCGTAAGCATTTATTGATATATTTTCCTGACATTACAACTAAGTAATTAAAGCAAGGGGTACTTCTGTGCGTATTATTCCAGGCCTGCTGTGTAATATAATACGCCTCAATTTCAACAATATTAGCCAGAACTCACGAACGCGGTAACAGTAACAATATTGTACAACTTTGTATATCAACAGAAATGCCTTGACTGACATCGATTAGATTAAACATGCAGTGTTGCATACTAAACAGAAGTATATAGTTTAACGAGACTGAAGCGTAATGTCAATGGTAATATATTAAATAGTAACTAACTTTGAACATTTTGCAAAACAAAATATGGAGTCTCCAAGTATTTAATACTGATAATTTGAGATTCTTCATATTTTATTTGCCAAAGTGTTAATTAGGAATATTACTTTGGTTAAAACAGCATCAAAAAATATGTTTTACCAAGAAAGCCAATAATATAAAATCTTAGAAACATTATAGTAATTATATAAACTGTTTCATGGTGTAGCAAATTAATGGTAATGTCACAGAAAATTTGTGAAGTTTTAACTGTAAGTTATTTGTAATTTTAAAGCTGAGTTATAAAATGAAAAACCAATAAACAAAAAGTGGGTTGACATTTTTTAAATCGCATTAGAAAAGTAGATCCCTTTAAGCAAAATAGAACTTCAATAAAATTGTCGCAACATATTTTAAAAACTTACAATTAATACTAAGAGACACATAAAACTGCATAAGGTTTTACGGCTTATAGCTTCTTATGGAATTACTCGTAATTAGTCACCTTGTAATTACCAATTAAGTTTAAAATGTGCTTTGAATGCATACATAAATGGGCCGTGCGTTGTATAATTTTAATATTTTCAGTTTTTTTTTGCGACTGCACGGGCGGGAGAACCGTAAAGGCAAGTTCGGCCATAAGAGATTCCTATTGTGCCCCCGTGTCGTTTTAGTCCTCTTAACCAGGTTGCACTCGGACAAAGAAATTCGCAATTAAGTTAGTTTACTTACTCCGGAATGATCTAAACTGTCGACCCCAAAGTAACTCTGTCTCTACCTGTCCACTGTTGAGCAGTCGACAAGCAGATGGACTGCAGCTTCGTCCGCATTCCCACAGATTCTCCACAGGAGAAAGTTTACTATGCCCATGCAATGCAAGTGTTAATTCAGTGCGCAGTGATTGGTTAAGATCCCTGTGAGTAACCTCAGCCTGTTTCTGCTCATAGAGACTGTCTGACGCAGTCTTTTCTCATACGGGCGGATCCCGAGAGTTTTAGTGTCTTATGTCGGCAAGTGCATTCCAGTTGGAGCAATGCCTAGCAGCAAGTTTGGATCTGACAAAGGCTTTAATACTGCCATGGGAATTTCCACATGTAGGTTCTGGAACCACGAGTGGTCGTTCGCTGGTATCTGTAGCTAGTTTGTCAGACGTTTCATTGCCTCTGATTCCAGAGTCACTTGGCACCCATCTCAGCGTTGTAATGTTCAGCCAGTTTTACAATACCGTAAAACAAGTTGACTTTGAGACACCAAGGCGACTTTGGGACAGCACCACACTCCTTTGAAAAAGTCACTTTTACATCTCTGTTTATTATGTTATTGTAGTAACCTCTCGCATACGCATCGGTAACCGGTTGAAGCAGTGTCACGTATTATGTCTCGCGGTCGTTCTGCAGTTTTTTTACAACACACATATTTTTTAAGGTGGATAAGCAATTTTTACTTTATCAGAAACTTGCAATACTTTGTCAGAAACTTGCAATATCTTTGTATAACTTGAATCGTTTGTTCTATCTATTTTTGCATATGATAGTGTTATAGTATGATCTATTAAGAAGCAGTAAGTACCATTGCCTCTTTGTTCTTCTTAAAAATAAAGTACTTATGCTCTACGAAATGAAATGTCAACAAATATCGAGGTGGGATTGTGACACTTTTTGGTACTAATAGGGATGAGATTTTTTATGTAATTATTCGGTACATATTTTAGAAAGGCCAAGTATAAGGGGCTACCAGGGAGCCGCCCCTACAAAAACTATACATCTGAATCATTAGAAAAAGGTTTAAGACAATTTAGAAAAAACAAGTAACCCTCCGAGAAGCGCAAGAAAAGGAAGATACTTAGAAATAATAAAGATCTGTCCTATGTGCTTCATAAATTCGATTTTGATTAGGTATGGGAAACATCGCAATACTTTGTATTTAAAACTTCATTTACGTTGATTTCTTACATTTTCTATAAATAAATTGTGCTAAAACGATAATTTTTATTATTTGGGTTGACTTTGTGATTATTGATGATTCAGTTATGAGGTTATTTTGTGACAAATTTGGACCCTGGTATATATTTATGTAGTTATAATGTTCCAAAATCTCCTCGCAGAAACGTGACATTGTGTTCTAGTGAAAGCCCAATGCTATCACAAAGTCACCACGAGCGATGGGGTGAACGTGTGATAAGTGTACATCACAATTCTGGCTAAATTACTATTGTTTTTTTCTTTCACATCGTTATTGTTTAGTAGCTAAATGATGTCACGACTCTGTATTATTTACTCGATCTTCCAGCTATAAAACTAGAACTGAAAAAATTATTAAAAGTGTCAAATCTGTCACAAAGTCACCTCGTTTTACGGTAGTCCCATGGCACTGTAATACTACCTCGGAATCAAATCTGACAGCCTGTAGTGCTCTGAGGACAACCTGACTGTCAGAAAGGATTTCCACTGCTCCATTAACCTGCGGCCGGTTTAATATGCCCTCTATGCAGGTCTGGATGGCAATTATTTTTAGCTTGGAAGATGAACGGGAAGCTCTCTAGGCCAAAGGCTTCGCTCTCGATTTCTGCATCTACCCAAATTTCAATTCCCGTGCTGTTTGGCGTTTTAGAGGCGTCCACAAACCAGTGGGATAATTTTCATTTCGATTTATAAACGAAGGTACTATAACGAAGGTATTATAACTCTCATGTACAGGCAGTGTACCATCATAGGTTTCAGCCCCCACGTTTCACCAAACATTCTTCTACATGCCCAAAGGGCCCTCGCGGCTTTATTTGTTACACGTTTCAGGTGTGGTTTGTACGTCAATTTGGCATCCAAGGTCACCCCTACGTATTTACCTTCAGAAGATATGAGTATCTTAGAGCCGAAAATGGTCATTGAAGTATGGAAAACTTCCTCCTCCGAGTGAAAGTAACCGTAGTCGTTTTTCTAGAGCTAACGATTAACTCTTCTCCTTTACATCATCTCCACCACACCCTTGAACTTACCGCAGATCATGATGGCGATATCATCGGCGTAGCTCTATGCACGAAAGCCCGCCGTCCGAAGATCAGAAAGCAGGCTATCCACCACTAGGCACCACAGTTTATAGTGCAGAGGTTCTGTGACACATGAACCGTTCTGTTTCTTACCATGACGTCGATCCACCTCGTCACCGTTGGCTTGACTCCACGTTTTTGCAGTCCCCTACCCATCGACAGAAAGGGCGCCCTGTCAAAGGCGTCCTCTATATCAAGGAAGGTGGCTAGCGCAATTTTATTGTTGCTTAAGACAATTTCTGCTCACCCGGCAAGCTCATGAATAGCCTCCTCACAGGATTTTCTAGGTTGATAGGCGTACCTATTGGTATATTTTGTCACAAAGGTATTTTTACAATATTATTATCTATTAATAAAGATAGCTATTGCAAGATGATTCACGATAGCTTACGGCTGAAGTTATAATGTTTAAATATCTAAAGAACGTAAATTTCTACCGAGTAAAAGTATATTTAAAATTAAGGCACATAATATAAAATATAAGATAATCTTAGCATGCTCTGCTTTAATTACCATTACTATCAGTATTAATTATATTCCATAAAGTTACTTGTGCTTATTTCAGTCGTTTATAAAATTTATTATTTAAAAACCCGAGACGAAAAGTAATCTGCTTCCAGTAATGCTTCAATAACATTATATGTATATCAGTATTAAATTTATTTTAGCTTTTCGTATAATAATCGTCGTTTACATTCGACCCTTTTCTTAATTGCGTTGGAAGTAATTAATGATAGACATTTATCGTCCATATTAAATAAAATAATCAAAACAGATTACTTCAGATATTGTTTACCGTTCTGCCATTTATATACACGGCCTGTAACAATAACTCTTACAAGTAAGCTTTATAATTCATAACCATTCATGTCTTGGCGTTCCACAACAGTTGGCATCAGTTATAGAGGACATCGGTGGATATGAATTATTATTATGCCAGGATCTATCGAACGAATTAAGATGTATTTCCGTATTATTTTGGAAGCCCCAGAAAATAAACTTCAAAAAATGTGTGACCTCGTCTCTCTCTTTCTAGCCCGTTTTTTGCCCGTTTTGTTTCTGTGTTAAACCTGGGGAAAAAAGCCAGAAAGTGCGTTTACAGTGTATTATAAAGTGTTTCAATATTTTAGGGTAACACTGTAAAACTAAAATTTCTATAGTTTCATCCAATTTTGTAGTTCTCCTATAAACATTTAGTAACGATATGAGTTGGAAATAACCTACAGTTACATTTCTAAACGTAAAGAGATAGGGATATTATTTTGTCACTATCACAACTGTTAGATATGTAGGGTGAAGTACCTGCCATATAAACATATCAACACGAGAGACATTTTTATAATTCAACAGAGTTAGACAGTCAGCCTCCAAAAAAGTTTATTTATTGTTCAATATATAGTTATATTATCAAAGTATACATATCAGTTAATAAAAATGCTGAAAGGTAAACTGCTATTCCGCGAGGAAAAAACAAAAGAGATAGCATTTTCAAAACCGAGCCCATAGCTAAGAAAATAGGACGATATCATCATCTCATAAACAATTTTATGAAGTTGGTAATTCCTACGGCAAAAATCGCGCTAAGAGGTGTAATCCAAAACTAACTTGAAAGCAGGGCTCATCGATATTTTGATTACGCTCTTCTGGTAATGTAACCGCGCAACAAATAAAATGTTATTTACATTTATCAGTAACTAACAGACAGCTATAACAAACTTTATTCTGCAGTAAACATTTTCGGCGGCTAAAAAAGTTTCACAATGATCCTTAAAAGACACATGAACAGGCAAGACTAAAATTTGCGCAAAATCTTATGAGATGGGATCATAAGTGTAACAACGTCATATTTTTTAACGAGAAGAAATTTAACTTGGACGGGCCTGGTGATTTCAAAAATTATTGGTACGATTTGCGTAAGAATACCAAAATTGCGATGAACCGAAATTTTAGTGGCAACAGTATAATGGTTTGGGCGACTTTTACTCATACCAATAAAATGTTTTATTTCTATGCGAATGAATTTTAATTCTTATACAGAACTTCTGGAAATTGTTCTGATAGACTTTGATGAATAATTGCCAATGCAAGACTGGATATTTGAAGTAAGACAATGCAGCTATCCATAATTCGCGACAAAGTGGGCAATCAATTTATTACAATAGCCTGGTTGAATCCTATCAAAAGAACTTTTGAGAAATATTGGCAAGGTGTATGGCAATAATAAAATAATGAAAATGTTGGAATGATATTCCTATTTCAACATCGACCAAATTGGTAGACATTATGACGACCCGATGTTTGAAGTTATTTTGAATAGGGGATATAACATTCACTACCAAGTTTAGCAAAAATTATATTTTCTTTATGTATTTATTTTATTTGTTAATTTTGTATCAGTGGATCTATAAAAATTTTGAGTTACCATTATTGTATTTATTCTCTGGATAAAATGTAATAGATTTTTTAATGTCTTTTTCTCTTGCACTTGTGTTCAGTATTAAATTCGATGCATAATTTGTCGAAGATATTAAGAAAATCAAATAATCTGTTCAAAAATTCATATGGCACTATAGAAACTTTGGTGAGTGTAGTAGTCAGTAATGTAACTTGTCCGTGTGGAGAATTGAAAACGAAAGTAATAAAATAAAATATAGCAATATATAGCAAACAAACGACGTTTCACTTGTAACATGCCTTAACGTTCAAAGCTTATTACGCAAGTATGATGAGATTAAATTATATCTAGAACATACAGCTATTGATTGATTAACGGAGGCTAGACTAATAAGATAGAGACAACTATGAAATTGATATAGAGGGATATATTATTACATGCAATTCTGAAAGTAGACATATGATGTACCATACTAGAAAATTAATTCTTTATTATTATAATTTACAGGTTTGCATTAGTTTTAGAAATTATTCTTAATCGTACATACGTGAAAAAGTACTAGTAGGTACTGATGAAAATCATGAAGAAATTAGTTTCTGTATTTTGAAGATTGTGATTATTGAATGCAATATGAACAAGATTATTTATATCTGTGTTGATGGCTTTACCAGCTGCTACATTTTCATAGACAAAATACATATGTATATAACTGAGTATCATCGGTATATATACACACACGAAGCAATTGACATTTACAAAGATATATAAGTACGTAATATAAATTATAAATGGAAGACACACAGTCCTGTGACACTCCAGAACCAACAATAGAAAATCAGATGAATACAACATAGTAACGAATTAGTATATAATAATTGGTGTCGTTGAGGTAAACGGGGCTCCCTCCTGAGACCTTACGAAAGGACTAAACTCGAAAAAGGGGGTGCCGATCGACGGGAAAAGGATTTTTCTAATCAACTGTCTAGGTTTCACCGCAGACCAACGTCCGAATCCTGTAAGATTAGCATACGAATTAAAAATTCGCGTTTGACCGAACTTTGAGCGCTTATATCTCCCGAACGGTTAACGCTACGCCAAAACTATTCATGTCCGAACATATTCTCCTCGACGAGTACTTGGTTATTTTGGGGAAAAAAATTTTTTTCCGATTAAAACTAAAAAATACAGCGTCGGGGCGCCGACGCCCAATAAGACGACGCTTTCCCAGACGTGACTGCCGAACCGGCCGTATTTATAATGACGATTTCCAAAATTTCAAAGTTCCAACGCCTTTCTAAACCGCTTATTTTTTGATAAACGCCGCCAAAATTCCTCAAAACAGATACTAGATATTTCTATATGAGAATATGATATCTCGAATTTACGAGCTCCGGTGGCGCATCGGAACGGACGGTGGCCCACGGCGCTAGAGGTACGGCGTTCAAATCTCGACGAGGGATACTATGGCTTTTTCTTTGGTTTTTTGTTTTTTTTTTTTATTAATGATTGAAAAGAATAATATATAAAATAAAGAAGTCTTCATTTCAACGGCGACGAAACACAAGAAATAATAATTAAAAAAACACGATGAATCATTAAATGCGTTAAAGAATTTCCAATTTTTTACAATTGTCCGATTGGAAAAACGTTATTATTTATACTAAAAATCGTTTCTTATTTTGTGGTTCAATAAATAACACAAGTAGTAATAATTACAAACATCTCTCAATGTCTAAAAGTAATTTAAAAATATGAAACAAGTAAGAATAGTTTAATTATCTGTATGTCAGTGTATTATCGAGATTATACTAAGTATATATCTACATATTTTCGAAAGAGCCAAAAAGTCTTATTTGTATACATTCAGGGAAATTGAATGTCAATATTTTAGGGAACGATTTTTTGATGTATTTTAAAAAAGGAAACTTATATAAACTTATATATGAACGTGTGACCTAAACGTCTGTCAAAGTAGGTAGCTGAAATTCCGTACGAACGCCACTGGTGGAATTAAAAAAATGGGGAACACTCAATAATGCCTCTTGATACATACTACACGTATACCACGTTTCATTAAAATATCTAAAGTGGTATTACAGGAATTAATAAAAAACTATTTATTTTCGAAAACTTTATCACCCTGTATCTCAAAAGTTAAGACCTTTAGGTCATATGTTCATATGAAGTTTTCTCTTTAACATGACGAGTAGTATACGGTCCTGCGACGTCCAGCAAAAAAAAAAAAAAAACTATTTATTTTCGAAAACTTTATCACCCTGTATCTCAAAAGCTAAGACCTTTAGGTCATATGTTCATATGAAGTTTTCTTTTTATCATGACGAGTAGTATGCGATCCCGCGACGTCCAGCAAAAAAAAAAAAAAACCCTTCCCTGAAATATGGACATTCATTTTGGAAAGTGCCTGTATAGCGGGTTTTATTCAATCAAGACAGCCATATTCCGCTCTTTAGTATATAATAATTGGTGTCGTTGAGGTAAACGGGGCTCCCTCCTGAGACCTTACGAAAGGACTAAACTCGAAAAGGGGGGTGCCGATCGACGGGAAAAGGATTTTTCTAATCAACTGTCTAGGTTTCACCGCAGACCAACGTCCGAATCCTGTAAGATTAGCATACGAATTAAAAATTCGCGTTTGACCGAACTTTGAGCGCTTATATCTCCCGAACGGTTAACGCTACGCCAAAACTATTCATGTCCGAACATATTCTCCTCGACGAGTACTTGGTTATTTTGGGGAAAAAAATTTTTTTCCGATTAAAACTAAAAAATACAGCGTCGGGGCGCCGACGCCCAATAAGACGACGCTTTCCCAGACGTGACTGCCGAACCGGCCGTATTTATAATGACGATTTCCAAAATTTCAAAGTTCCAACGCCTTTCTAAACCGCTTATTTTTTGATAAACGCCGCCAAAATTCCTCAAAACAGATACTAGATATTTCTATATGAGAATATGATATCTCGAATTTACGAGCTCCGGTGGCGCATCGGAACGGACGGTGGCCCACGGCGCTAGAGGTACGGCGTTCAAATCTCGACGAGGGATACTATGGCTTTTTTCTTTGGTTTTTTTGTTTTTTTTTTTATTAATGATTGAAAAGAATAATATATAAAATAAAGAAGTCTTCATTTCAACGGCGACGAAACACAAGAAATAATAATTAAAAAAACACGATGAATCATTAAATGCGTTAAAGAATTTCCAATTTTTTACAATTGTCCGATTGGAAAAACGTTATTATTTATACTAAAAATCGTTTCTTATTTTGTGGTTCAATAAATAACACAAGTAGTAATAATTACAAACATCTCTCCATGTCTAAAAGTAATTTAAAAATATGAAACAAGTAAGAATAGTTTAATTATCTGTATGTCAGTGTATTATCGAGATTATACTAAGTATATATCTACATATTTTCGAAAGAGCCAAAAAGTCTTATTTGTATACATTCAGGGGAAATTGAATGTCAATATTTTAGGGAACGATTTTTTGATGTATTTTAAAAAGGAAACTTATATAAACTTATATATGAACGTGTGACCTAAACGTCTGTCAAAGTAGGTAGCTGAAATTCCGTACGAACGCCACTGGTGGAATTAAAAAAAAATGGGGAACACTCAATAATGCCTCTTGATACATACTACACGTATACCACGTTTCATTAAAATATCTAAAGTGGTATTACAGGAATTAATAAAAAACTATTTATTTTCGAAAACTTTATCACCCTGTATCTCAAAAGTTAAGACCTTTAGGTCATATGTTCATATGAAGTTTTCTCTTTAACATGACGAGTAGTATACGGTCCTGCGACGTCCAGCAAAAAAAAAAAAAACTATTTATTTTCGAAAACTTTATCACCCTGTATCTCAAAAGCTAAGACCTTTAGGTCATATGTTCATATGAAGTTTTCTTTTTATCATGACGAGTAGTATGCGATCCCGCGACGTCCAGCAAAAAAAAAAAAAAAAACCCTTCCCTGAAATATGGACATTCATTTTGGAAAGTGCCTGTATAGCGGGTTTTATTCAATCAAGACAGCCATATTCCGCTCTTTACTATAATAATAGCTGTCGCAGAGGTAAACGGGGCTCCCTCCTGAGACCTTACGAAAGGACTAAACTCGAAAAGGGGGGTGCCGATCGACGGGAAAAGGATTTTTCTAATCAACTGTCTAGGTTTCACCGCAGACCAACGTCCGAATCCTGTAAGATTAGCAAACGAATTAAAAATTCGCGTTGGAGCGGACTTTGAGCGCTTATATCTCCCGAACGGTTAACGCTACGCCAAAACTATTCATGTCCGAACATATTCTCCTCGACGAGTACTTGGTTATTTTGGGAAAAAAAATTTTTTCCGATTAAAACTAAAAAATACAGCGTCGGGGCGCCGACGCCCAATAAGACGACGCTTTCCCAGACGTGACCGCCGAACCGGCCGTATTTATAATGACGATTTCCAAAATTTCAAAGTTCCAACGCCTTTCTAAACCGCTTATTTTTTGATAAACGTCGCCAAAATTCCTCAAAACAGATAGGTACTAGATATTTCTATATGAGAATATGATATCTCGAATTTACGAGCTCCTGTGGCGCATCGGAACGGACGGTGGCCCACGGCGCTAGAGGTACGGCGTTCAAATCTCGACGAGGGATACTATGGCTTTTTTCTTTGGTTTTTTGTTTTTTTTTATTAATGATTGAAAAGAATAATATATAAAATAAAGAAGTCTTCATTTCAACGGCGACGAAACACAAGAAATAATAATTAAAAAAACACGATGAATCATTAAATGCGTTAAAGAATTTCCAATTTTTTACAATTGTCCGATTGGAAAAACGTTATTATTTATACTAAAAATCGTTTCTTATTTTGTGGTTCAATAAATACCACAAGTAGTAATAATTACAAACATCTCTCCATGTCTAAAAGTAATTTAAAAATATGAAACAAGTAAGAATAGTTTAATTATCTGTATGTCAGTGTATTATCGAGATTATACTAAGTATATATCTACATATTTTCGAAAGAGCTAAAAAGTCTTATTTGTATACATTCAGGGAAATTGAATGTCAATATTTTAGGGAACGATTTTATGATGTATTTTAAAAAGGAAACTTATATAAACTTATATATGAACGTGTGACCTAAACGTCTGTCAAAGTAGGTAGCTGAAATTCCGTACGAACGCCACTGGTGGAATTAAAAAAAAATGGGAACACTCAATAATGCCTCTTGATACATACTACACGTATACCACGTTTCATTAAAATATCTAAAGTGGTATTACAGGAATTAATAAAAAACTATTTATTTTCGAAAACTTTATCACCCTGTATCTCAAAAGTTAAGACCTTTAGGTCATATGTTCATATGAAGTTTTCTCTTTAACATGACGAGTAGTATACGGTCCTGCGACGTCCAGCAAAAAAAAAAAAAACTATTTATTTTCGAAAACTTTATCACCCTGTATCTCAAAAGCTAAGACCTTTAGGTCATATGTTCATATGAAGTTTTCTTTTTATCATGACGACTAATATACGATCCCGCTACGTCCAGCAAAAAAAAAACTATTTATTTTCGAAAACTTTATCACCCTGTATCTCAAAAGTTAAGGCCTTTAGGTCATATGTTCATATGAAGTTTTCTTTTTATCATGACGACTAATATACGATCCCGCTACGTCCAGCAAAAAAAAAAAAAAAAAACGTTCCCTGAAATATGGACATTCATTTTGGAAAGTGCCTGTATAGCGGGTTTTATTCAATCAAAGTCGGCCATATTCCGCTCTTTATTACTATAATAATAGCTGTCGCAGAGGTAAACGGGGCTCCCTCCTGAGACCTTACGAAAGGACTAAACTCGAAAAAGGGGTGCCGATCGACGGGAAAAGGATTTTTCTAATCAACTGTCTAGGTTTCACCGCAGACCAACGTCGAATCCTGTAAGATTAGCAAACGAATTAAAAATTCGCGTTGGAGCGGACTTTGAGCGCTTATATCTCCCGAACGGTTAACGCTACGCCAAAACTATTCATGTCCGAACATATTCTCCTCGACGAGTACTTGGTTATTTTGGGGAAAAAATTTTTTCCGATTAAAACTAAAAAATACAGCGTCGGGGCGCCGACGCCCAATAAGACGACGCTTTCCCAGACGTGACCGCCGAACCGGCCGTATTTATAATGACGATTTCCAAAATTTCAAAGTTCCAACGCCTTTCTAAACCGCTTATTTTTTGATAAACGTCGCCAAAATTCCTCAAAACAGATAGGTACTAGATATTTCTATATGAGAATATGATATCTCGAATTTACGAGCTCCTGTGGCGCATCGGAACGGACGGTGGCCCACGGCGCTAGAGGTACGGCGTTCAAATCTCGACGAGGGATACTATGGCTTTTTTCTTTGGTTTTTTGTTTTTTTTTATTAATGATTGAAAAGAATAATATATAAAATAAAGAAGTCTTCATTTCAACGGCGACGAAACACAAGAAATAATAATTAAAAAACACGATGAATCATTAAATGCGTTAAAGAATTTCCAATTTTTTACAATTGTCCGATTGGAAAAACGTTATTATTTATACTAAAAATCGTTTCTTATTTTGTGGTTCAATAAATACCACAAGTAGTAATAATTACAAACATCTCTCCATGTCTAAAAGTAATTTAAAAATATGAAACAAGTAAGAATAGTTTAATTATCTGTATGTCAGTGTATTATCGAGATTATACTAAGTATATATCTACATATTTTCGAAAGAGCTAAAAAGTCTTATTTGTATACATTCAGGGGAAATTGAATGTCAATATTTTAGGGAACGATTTTATGATGTATTTTAAAAGGAAACTTATATAAACTTATATATGAACGTGTGACCTAAACGTCTGTCAAAGTAGGTAGCTGAAATTCCGTACGAACGCCACTGGTGGAATTAAAAAAAAATGGGGAACACTCAATAATGCCTCTTGATACATACTACACGTATACCACGTTTCATTAAAATATCTAAAGTGGTATTACAGGAATTAATAAAAAACTATTTATTTTCGAAAACTTTATCACCCTGTATCTCAAAAGTTAAGACCTTTAGGTCATACGTTCATATGAAGTTTTCTCTTTAACATGACGAGTAGTATACGGTCCTGCGACGTCCAGCAAAAAAAAAAAACTATTTATTTTCGAAAACTTTATCACCCTGTATCTCAAAAGCTAAGACCTTTAGGTCATATGTTCATATGAAGTTTTCTTTTTATCATGACGACTAATATACGATCCCGCTACGTCCAGCAAAAAAAAAAAAACTATTTATTTTCGAAAACTTTATCACCCTGTATCTCAAAAGTTAAGGCCTTTAGGTCATATGTTCATATGAAGTTTTCTTTTTATCATGACGACTAATATACGATCCCGCTACGTCCAGCAAAAAAAAAAAAAAAAAACGTTCCCTGAAATATGGACATTCATTTTGGAAAGTGCCTGTATAGCGGGTTTTATTCAATCAAAGTCGGCCATATTCCGCTCTTTACTATAATAATAGCTGTCGCAGAGGTAAACAGGGCTCCCTCCTGAGACCTTACGAAAGGACTAAACTCGAAAAGGGGGTGCCGATCGACGGGAAAAGGATTTTTCTAATCAACTGTCTAGGTTTCACCGCAGACCAACGTCCGAATCCTGTAAGATTAGCAAACGAATTAAAAATTCGCGTTGGAGCGGACTTTGAGCGCTTATATCTCCCGAACGGTTAACGCTACGCCAAAACTATTCATGTCCGAACATATTCTCCTCGACGAGTACTTGGTTATTTTGGGGAAAAAAATTTTTCCGATTAAAACTAAAAAATACAGCGTCGGGGCGCCGACGCCCAATAAGACGACGCTTTCCCAGACGTGACCGCCGAACCGGCCGTATTTATAATGACGATTTCCAAAATTTCAAAGTTCCAACGCCTTTCTAAACCGCTTATTTTTTGATAAACGTCGCCAAAATTCCTCAAAACAGATAGGTACTAGATATTTCTATATGAGAATATGATATCTCGAATTTACGAGCTCCTGTGGCGCATCGGAACGGACGGTGGCCCACGGCGCTAGAGGTACGGCGTTCAAATCTCGACGAGGGATACTATGGCTTTTTTCTTTGGTTTTTTTTTTTTTTTATTAATGATTGAAAAGAATAATATATAAAATAAAGAAGTCTTCATTTCAACGGCGACGAAACACAAGAAATAATAATTAAAAAAACACGATGAATCATTAAATGCGTTAAAGAATTTCCAATTTTTTACAATTGTCCGATTGGAAAAACGTTATTATTTATACTAAAAATCGTTTCTTATTTTGTGGTTCAATAAATACCACAAGTAGTAATAATTACAAACATCTCTCCATGTCTAAAAGTAATTTAAAAATATGAAACAAGTAAGAATAGTTTAATTATCTGTATGTCAGTGTATTATCGAGATTATACTAAGTATATATCTACATATTTTCGAAAGAGCTAAAAAGTCTTATTTGTATACATTCAGGGGAAATTGAATGTCAATATTTTAGGGAACGATTTTATGATGTATTTTAAAAGGAAACTTATATAAACTTATATATGAACGTGTGACCTAAACGTCTGTCAAAGTAGGTAGCTGAAATTCCGTACGAACGCCACTGGTGGAATTAAAAAAATGGGGAACACTCAATAATGCCTCTTGATACATACTACACGTATACCACGTTTCATTAAAATATCTAAAGTGGTATTACAGGAATTAATAAAAAACTATTTATTTTCGAAAACTTTATCACCCTGTATCTCAAAAGTTAAGACCTTTAGGTCATATGTTCATATGAAGTTTTCTCTTTAACATGACGAGTAGTATACGGTCTTGCGACGTCCAGCAAAAAAAAAACTATTTATTTTCGAAAACTTTATCACCCTGTATCTCAAAAGCTAAGACCTTTAGGTCATATGTTCATATGAAGTTTTCTTTTTATCATGACGACTAATATACGATCCCGCTACGTCCAGCAAAAAAAAACTATTTATTTTCGAAAACTTTATCACCCTGTATCTCAAAAGTTAAGGCCTTTAGGTCATATGTTCATATGAAGTTTTCTTTTTATCATGACGACTAATATACGATCCCGCTACGTCCAGCAAAAAAAAAAAAAAAAACGTTCCCTGAAATATGGACATTCATTTTGGAAAGTGCCTGTATAGCGGGTTTTATTCAATCAAAGTCGGCCATATTCCGCTCTTTATTACTATAATAATAGCTGTCGCAGAGGTAAACGGGGCTCCCTCCTGAGACCTTACGAAAGGACTAAACTCGAAAAGGGGGTGCCGATCGACGGGAAAAGGATTTTTCTAATCAACTGTCTAGGTTTCACCGCAGACCAACGTCCGAATCCTGTAAGATTAGCAAACGAATTAAAAATTCGCGTTGGAGCGGACTTTGAGCGCTTATATCTCCCGAACGGTTAACGCTACGCCAAAACTATTCATGTCCGAACATATTCTCCTCGACGAGTACTTGGTTATTTTGGGAAAAAAAAATTTTTTCCGATTAAAACTAAAAAATACAGCGTCGGGGCGCCGACGCCCAATAAGACGACGCTTTCCCAGACGTGACCGCCGAACCGGCCGTATTTATAATGACGATTTCCAAAATTTCAAAGTTCCAACGCCTTTCTAAACCGCTTATTTTTTGATAAACGTCGCCAAAATTCCTCAAAACAGATAGGTACTAGATATTTCTATATGAGAATATGATATCTCGAATTTACGAGCTCCTGTGGCGCATCGGAACGGACGGTGGCCCACGGCGCTAGAGGTACGGCGTTCAAATCTCGACGAGGGATACTATGGCTTTTTTCTTTGGTTTTTTGTTTTTTTTTATTAATGATTGAAAAGAATAATATATAAAATAAAAGAAGTCTTCATTTCAACGGCGACGAAACACAAGAAATAATAATTAAAAACACGATGAATCATTAAATGCGTTAAAGAATTTCCAATTTTTTACAATTGTCCGATTGGAAAAACGTTATTATTTATACTAAAAATCGTTTCTTATTTTGTGGTTCAATAAATACCACAAGTAGTAATAATTACAAACATCTCTCCATGTCTAAAAGTAATTTAAAAATATGAAACAAGTAAGAATAGTTTAATTATCTGTATGTCAGTGTATTATCGAGATTATACTAAGTATATATCTACATATTTTCGAAAGAGCTAAAAAGTCTTATTTGTATACATTCAGGGGAAATTGAATGTCAATATTTTAAGGAACGATTTTATGATGTATTTTAAAAGGAAACTTATATAAACTTATATATGAACGTGTGACCTAAACGTCTGTCAAAGTAGGTAGCTGAAATTCCGTACGAACGCCACTGGTGGAATTAAAAAAAATGGGAACACTCAATAATGCCTCTTGATACATACTACACGTATACCACGTTTCATTAAAATATCTAAAGTGGTATTACAGGAATTAATAAAAAACTATTTATTTTCGAAAACTTTATCACCCTGTATCTCAAAGTTAAGACCTTTAGGTCATACGTTCATATGAAGTTTTCTCTTTAACATGACGAGTAGTATACGGTCCTGCGACGTCCAGCAAAAAAAAAACTATTTATTTTCGAAAACTTTATCACCCTGTATCTCAAAAGCTAAGACCTTTAGGTCATATGTTCATATGAAGTTTTCTTTTTATCATGACGACTAATATACGATCCCGCTACGTCCAGCAAAAAAAAAACTATTTATTTTCGAAAACTTTATCACCCTGTATCTCAAAAGTTAAGACCTTTAGGTCATATGTTCATATGAAGTTTTCTTTTTATCATGACGACTAGTATGCGATCCCGCGACGTCCAGCAAAAAAAAAAAAAAAAAACGTTCCCTGAAATATGGACATTCATTTGGAAAGTGCCTGTATAGCGGGTTTATTCAATCAAAGTCGGCCATATTCCGCTCTTTACTATAATAATAGCTGTCGCAGAGGTAAACGGGCTCCCTCCTGAGACCTTACGAAAGGACTAAACTCGAAAAGGGGGTGCCGATCGACGGGAAAAGGATTTTTCTAATCAACTGTCTAGGTTTCACCGCAGACCAACGTCCGAATCCTGTAAGATTAGCAAACGAATTAAAAATTCGCGTTGGAGCGGACTTTGAGCGCTTATATCTCCCGAACGGTTAACGCTACGCCAAAACTATTCATGTCCGAACATATTCTCCTCGACGAGTACTTGGTTATTTTGGGGAAAAAAATTTTCCGATTAAAACTAAAAAAATACAGCGTCGGGGCGCCGACGCCCAATAAGACGACGCTTTCCCAGACGTGACCGCCGAACCGGCCGTATTTATAATGACGATTTCCAAAATTTCAAAGTTCCAACGCCTTTCTAAACCGCTTATTTTTTGATAAACGTCGCCAAAATTCCTCAAAACAGATAGGTACTAGATATTTCTATATGAGAATATGATATCTCGAATTTACGAGCTCCTGTGGCGCATCGGAACGGACGGTGGCCCACGGCGCTAGAGGTACGGCGTTCAAATCTCGACGAGGGATACTATGGCTTTTTTCTTTGGTTTTTTGTTTTTTTTTATTAATGATTGAAAAGAATAATATATAAAATAAAGAAGTCTTCATTTCAACGGCGACGAAACACAAGAAATAATAATTAAAAAAACACGATGAATCATTAAATGCGTTAAAGAATTTCCAATTTTTTACAATTGTCCGATTGGAAAAACGTTATTATTTATACTAAAAATCGTTTCTTATTTTGTGGTTCAATAAATACCACAAGTAGTAATAATTACAAACATCTCTCCATGTCTAAAAGTAATTTAAAAATATGAAACAAGTAAGAATAGTTTAATTATCTGTATGTCAGTGTATTATCGAGATTATACTAAGTATATATCTACATATTTTCGAAAGAGCTAAAAAGTCTTATTTGTATACATTCAGGGAAATTGAATGTCAATATTTTAGGGAACGATTTTATGATGTATTTTAAAAAGGAAACTTATATAAACTTATATATGAACGTGTGACCTAAACGTCTGTCAAAGTAGGTAGCTGAAATTCCGTACGAACGCCACTGGTGGAATTAAAAAAAAATGGGGAACACTCAATAATGCCTCTTGATACATACTACACGTATACCACGTTTCATTAAAATATCTAAAGTGGTATTACAGGAATTAATAAAAAACTATTTATTTTCGAAAACTTTATCACCCTGTATCTCAAAAGTTAAGACCTTTAGGTCATATGTTCATATGAAGTTTTCTCTTTAACATGACGAGTAGTATACGGTCCTGCGACGTCCAGCAAAAAAAAAAAAACTATTTATTTTCGAAAACTTTATCACCCTGTATCTCAAAAGCTAAGACCTTTAGGTCATATGTTCATATGAAGTTTTCTTTTTATCATGACGACTAATATACGATCCCGCTACGTCCAGCAAAAAAAAAACTATTTATTTTCGAAAACTTTATCACCCTGTATCTCAAAAGTTAAGGCCTTTAGGTCATATGTTCATATGAAGTTTTCTTTTTTATCATGACGACTAATATACGATCCCGCTACGTCCAGCAAAAAAAAAAAAAAAAACGTTCCCTGAAATATGGACATTCATTTTGGAAAGTGCCTGTATAGCGGGTTTTATTCAATCAAAGTCGGCCATATTCCGCTCTTTATTACTATAATAATAGCTGTCGCAGAGGTAAACAGGGCTCCCTCCTGAGACCTTACGAAAGGACTAAACTCGAAAAGGGGGTGCCGATCGACGGAAAAGGATTTTTTTCTAATCAACTGTCTAGGTTTCACCGCAGACCAACGTCCGAATCCTGTAAGATTAGCAAACGAATTAAAAATTCGCGTTGGAGCGGACTTTGAGCGCTTATATCTCCCGAACGGTTAACGCTACGCCAAAACTATTCATGTCCGAACATATTCTCCTCGACGAGTACTTGGTTATTTTGGGGAAAAAAATTTTTCCGATTAAAACTAAAAAATACAGCGTCGGGGCGCCGACGCCCAATAAGACGACGCTTTCCCAGACGTGACCGCCGAACCGTACGTATTTATAATGACGATTTCCAAAATTTCAAAGTTCCAACGCCTTTCTAAACCGCTTATTTTTTGATAAACGTCGCCAAAATTCCTCAAAACAGATAGGTACTAGATATTTCTATGAGAATATGATATCTCGAATTTACGAGCTCCTGTGGCGCATCGGAACGGACGGTGGCCCACGGCGCTAGAGGTACGGCGTTCAAATCTCGACGAGGGATACTATGGCTTTTTTCTTTGGTTTTTTGTTTTTTTTTATTAATGATTGAAAAGAATAATATATAAAATAAAGAAGTCTTCATTTCAACGGCGACGAAACACAAGAAATAATAATTAAAAAAACACGATGAATCATTAAATGCGTTAAAGAATTTCCAATTTTTTACAATTGTCCGATTGGAAAAACGTTATTATTTATACTAAAAATCGTTTCTTATTTTGTGGTTCAATAAATACCACAAGTAGTAATAATTACAAACATCTCTCCATGTCTAAAAAAGTAATTTAAAAATATGAAACAAGTAAGAATAGTTTAATTATCTGTATGTCAGTGTATTATCGAGATTATACTAAGTATATATCTACATATTTTCGAAAGAGCTAAAAAAGTCTTATTTGTATACATTCAGGGAAATTGAATGTCAATATTTTAGGGAACGATTTTATGATGTATTTTAAAAGGAAACTTATATAAACTTATATATGAACGTGTGACCTAAACGTCTGTCAAAGTAGGTAGCTGAAATTCCGTACGAACGCCACTGGTGGAATTAAAAAAAAATGGGGAACACTCAATAATGCCTCTTGATACATACTACACGTATACCACGTTTCATTAAAATATCTAAAGTGGTATTACAGGAATTAATAAAAAACTATTTATTTTCGAAAACTTTATCACCCTGTATCTCAAAAGTTAAGACCTTTTAGGTCATACGTTCATATGAAGTTTTCTCTTTAACATGACGAGTAGTATACGGTCCTGCGACGTCCAGCAAAAAAAAAACTATTTATTTTCGAAAACTTTATCACCCTGTATCTCAAAGCTAAGACCTTTAGGTCATATGTTCATATGAAGTTTTCTTTTTATCATGACGACTAATATACGATCCCGCTACGTCCAAAAAAAAAACTATTTATTTTCGAAAACTTTATCACCCTGTATCTCAAAGTTAAGACCTTTAGGTCATATGTTCATATGAAGTTTTCTTTTTATCATGACGACTAATATACGATCCCGCTACGTCAGCAAAAAAAAAAAAAAAAAAAACGTTCCTGAAATATGGACATTCATTTTGGAAAGTGCCTGTATAGCGGGTTTTATTCAATCAAAGTCGGCCATATTCCGCTCTTTATTACTATAATAATAGCTGTCGTTGAGGTAAACGGGGCTCCCTCCTGAGACCTTACGAAAGGACTAAACTCGAAAAGGGGGTGCCGATCGACGGGAAAAGGATTTTTCTAATCAACTGTCTAGGTTTCGCCGCAGACCAACGTCCGAATCCTGTAAGATTAGCAAACGAATTAAAAATTCGCGTTGGAGCGGACTTTGAGCGCTTATATCTCCCGAACGGTTAACGCTACGCCAAAACTATTCATGTCCGAACATATTCTCCTCGACGAGTACTTGGTTATTTTGGGGAAAAAAAAATTTTTCCGATTAAAACTAAAAAATACAGCGTCGGGGCGCCGACACCCAATAAGACGACGCTTTCCCAGACGTGACCGCCGAACCGGCCGTATTTATAATGACGATTTCCAAAATTTCAAAGTTCCAACGCCTTTCTAAACCGCTTATTTTTTGATAAACGTCGCCAAAATTCCTCAAAACAGATAGGTACTAGATATTTCTATATGAGAATATGATATCTCGAATTTACGAGCTCCTGTGGCGCATCGGAACGGACGGTGGCCCACGGCGCTAGAGGTACGGCGTTCAAATCTCGACGAGGGATACTATGGCTTTTTTCTTTGGTTTTTGTTTTTTATTAATGATTGAAAAGAATAATATATAAAATAAAGAAGTCTTCATTTCAACGGCGACGAAACACAAGAAATAATAATTAAAAAAACACGATGAATCATTAAATGCGTTAAAGAATTTCCAATTTTTTACAATTGTCCGATTGGAAAAACGTTATTATTTATACTAAAAATCGTTTCTTATTTTGTGGTTCAATAAATACCACAAGTAGTAATAATTACAAACATCTCTCCATGTCTAAAAGTAATTTAAAAATATGAAACAAGTAAGAATAGTTTAATTATCTGTATGTCAGTGTATTATCGAGATTATACTAAGTATATATCTACATATTTTCGAAAGAGCTAAAAAGTCTTATTTGTATACATTCGGGAAATTGAATGTCAATATTTTAAGGGAACGATTTTATGATGTATTTTAAAAGGAAACTTATATAAACTTATATATGAACGTGTGACCTAAACGTCTGTCAAAGTAGGTAGCTGAAATTCCGTACGAACGCCACTGGTGGAATTAAAAAAATGGGGAACACTCAATAATGCCTCTTGATACATACTACGTATACCACGTTTCATTAAAATATCTAAAGTGGTATTACAGGAATTAATAAAAAACTATTTATTTTCGAAAACTTTATCACCCTGTATCTCAAAAGTTAAGACCTTTAGGTCATATGTTCATATGAAGTTTTTCTCTTTAACATGACGAGTAGTATACGGTCCTGCGACGTCCAGCAAAAAAAAAAAAAACTATTTATTTTCGAAAACTTTATCACCCTGTATCTCAAAAGCTAAGACCTTTAGGTCATATGTTCATATGAAGTTTTTCTTTTTATCATGACGACTAATATACGATCCCGCTACGTCCAGCAAAAAAAAAAAACTATTTATTTTCGAAAACTTTATCACCCTGTATCTCAAAAGTTAAGACCTTTAGGTCATATGTTCATATGAAGTTTTCTTTTTATCATGACGAGTAATATACGATCCCGCGACGTCCAGCAAAAAAAAAAAAAAAAAAAAAAAAAAGATCTGTAGTCAACGACTTTGACAGGTAAACATGGAAATTCCTAACAAATTTCCTCTCTTCTAAAAATTACGAGATTTATTTAATATTTGTACATTAACACCTATACAGTTACCCGTAAGGACTTATTTGTTACTGTAATACGTAATCCGACAGCTTTTTAATATACCTAATCAAGGACGTTAGTGATTTTTTCTTTTAAACTATTTAGAACACTGCGACAAGACAAATATAGCAGGCGCGCGATTTGAATATTATGAAATAACTTAAAACATGCTGCCTCTCTAAATATACAGATATATATGTCATGATAAACACAATTGTCAATATTCTATTAGATACACATTTCATCTATAAATAATATATTCCGTTATTATTAAATAAAAGACTTGAAAGAAATATCGAATTATAAGCGTTCATAACTTCATTACGTAAAATAAATAAAGAAATACTACATTTCACCTTTTATTTATTACGAAAAAAATATATTTAAATAATAAATACGTTAAATACGTTTATTAGGTACCTACCACGTACAAAATACCATCTTTAAACCTTTACCGGCTCTCACAATAAATCGTAGGCGGCCTCCGTTAGCCCCACGGCCGTCAAAATATGAACTGTCAAGACGGACTTTTTATTCTGCGTTTACATCGAGATCATGAGTTGATTTTTCGGTAAAACGTTTTGTGATTGTCATTAAGATAATATATACATATAATATTGAGATTAATTAAATAATCGTAGATATAACTGCACTTTACCAAATAACTTAATTGTATCTTAATAGATGGCAGCATATCTGACGTATATATGTTTAGTGCAAGGTATCAAGCGCGCAATTTGAATATTATGGTATTTCTGAACACATGTTATCTCTTCAAAAATATAAGTATATACGTCATGTTAAAAACATTTGTCAATATACTAATAGATACACATTTCACCTATAAATAATATATTCCGTTATTATTAATAAAAATAGTTGAAAAAATACATCTAACGCGAAACGTGAAAAGTCAAATTGTAATCGTCAAAACCTCATTACGTAAAATAATGGAAAAAATAGTACATGACGTCATTTACTTATTACCAAAAAAAAATATATTTAAAAATTAAATACGTTAAAATACGTACAAAATACCATCTTTAATAATTATAGCAAAAATCATTAGGCGGCTCTCATAATAAATCGTTGACGTTAGCGCGTCTGCGATCAAAATTTGAACTGTCAAGACGGACTTTTACACTTAGAAGGTTATAGAGTTTATTAGTTCTTTTCATATTATTACTGGGAAAATTTAATTTCTTCCCAACGATATTAAAAATATTGATAAACACATTTGTCAATACTCTGTTTGATAAAATGTATAAATCGTAGAATGATGACTTAAATTCATAATTCAGCAAGTATACCGGGTAACTGCTAATGAAGCGACCATACTTTACAGTTATGTAAAATAAAGAGCGTTTCTACATAGAATGCCATTGATTTATTGAAATAGTCCGTGAAAAAAATCGATTAAAAATAAAATAAGTATGCACATTGCTTTCATACTGCTCAATTCGTATAACAATTTTTTTTTTTCATTTTAGTAGTTCATTAGCTGGGACACCTTCTCGACATATTCTGTCGATTAAAAATCTGTACGAAGTAGAAAATATATACAGGGATACCTCTAAGTATTTAAGAGATCAACGGTATTTTGATTTTATTATAAGTAATATTATTATTATTATTTATTTTCAAACGAATAAGAGTAAGTACGATGGGATAAAAATAGAGCGTTTCCCAAATAATTTTTAACACACTAAAAAATTGGTCAACCAACATACAGGGTAACTGGTAATGAAACGGTCATACTTTACAGTGTGTAAAGTAAATAGCGTTTCTACATAGAACGCCATTGACATTTATTAAAATGGTTCGTGAAAAAAATCGACAAAATATAAAATAAGTATCGAGGCCGTAGGCCGAGTAGTGTTTAACACACTTAAAAGTTATTAAGAGAGTTTAGATTAACAGAATGCACGCATGTTTCGTGTATATTATTGTAGGTACTCAGGGCTACTGTTATATAAATAATTTTAGAGGTGGCGCTGGTTTCTGAATTTGCTTAGCTACTTTGAAGACGCTTAAAAGTTGTGGAGCGGGTTAAGATTAGCGGAAATGCTGGTCGGTGGGCCGGAAGAGTTCAGTCTAAATTCGAATACTTGGGATGGGTCAGCTTAGACCAAACTCGAAGAGTTTGGGTGGGGTCAACTAGTTTACTATAATAATAGCTGTCGCAGAGGTAAACGGGGCTCCCTCCTGAGACCTTACGAAAGGACTAAACTCGAAAAGGGGGGTGCCGATCGACGGGAAAAGGATTTTTCTAATCAACTGTCTAGGTTTCGCCGCAGACCAACGTCCGAATCCTGTAAGATTAGCAAACGAATTAAAAATTCGCGTTGGAGCGGACTTTGAGCGCTTATATCTCCCGAACGGTTAACGCTACGCCAAAACTATTCATGTCCGAACATATTCTCCTCGACGAGTACTTGGTTATTTTGGGAAAAAAAATTTTTTCCGATTAAAACTAAAAAATACAGCGTCGGGGCGCCGACGCCCAATAAGACGACGCTTTCCCAGACGTGACCGCCGAACCGGCCGTATTTATAATGACGATTTCCAAAATTTCAAAGTTCCAACGCCTTTCTAAACCGCTTATTTTTTGATAAACGTCGCCAAAATTCCTCAAAACAGATAGGTACTAGATATTTCTATATGAGAATATGATATCTCGAATTTACGAGCTCCTGTGGCGCATCGGAACGGACGGTGGCCCACGGCGCTAGAGGTACGGCGTTCAAATCTCGACGAGGGATACTATGGCTTTTTTCTTTGGTTTTTTGTTTTTTTTTATTAATGATTGAAAAGAATAATATATAAAATAAAGAAGTCTTCATTTCAACGGCGACGAAACACAAGAAATAATAATTAAAAAAACACGATGAATCATTAAATGCGTTAAAGAATTTCCAATTTTTTACAATTGTCCGATTGGAAAAACGTTATTATTTATACTAAAAATCGTTTCTTATTTTGTGGTTCAATAAATACCACAAGTAGTAATAATTACAAACATCTCTCCATGTCTAAAAGTAATTTAAAAATATGAAACAAGTAAGAATAGTTTAATTATCTGTATGTCAGTGTATTATCGAGATTATACTAAGTATATATCTACATATTTTCGAAAGAGCTAAAAAGTCTTATTTGTATACATTCAGGGAAATTGAATGTCAATATTTTAGGGAACGATTTTATGATGTATTTTAAAAGGAAACTTATATAAACTTATATATGAACGTGTGACCTAAACGTCTGTCAAAGTAGGTAGCTGAAATTCCGTACGAACGCCACTGGTGGAATTAAAAAAAATGGGGAACACTCAATAATGCCTCTTGATACATACTACACGTATACCACGTTTCATTAAAATATCTAAAGTGGTATTACAGGAATTAATAAAAAACTATTTATTTTCGAAAACTTTATCACCCTGTATCTCAAAAGTTAAGACCTTTAGGTCATATGTTCATATGAAGTTTTCTCTTTAACATGACGAGTAGTATACGGTCCTGCGACGTCCAGCAAAAAAAAAAAAAAACTATTTATTTTCGAAAACTTTATCACCCTGTATCTCAAAAGCTAAGACCTTTAGGTCATATGTTCATATGAAGTTTTCTTTTATCATCATGATCCCGCTACGTCCAGCAAAAAAAAAACTATTTATTTTCGAAAACTTTATCACCCTGTATCTCAAAAGTTAAGACCTTTAGGTCATATGTTCATATGAAGTTTTTTTTTATCATGACGAGTAATAACGATCCCGCTTCCCGTTGAAATATGGACATTCATTTTGGAAAGTGCCTGTATAGCGGGTTTTATTCAATCAAAGTCGGCCATATTCCGCTCTTTACTATAATAATAGCTGTCGCAGAGGTAAACGGGGCTCCCTCCTGAGACCTTACGAAAGGACTAAACTCGAAAAAGGGGGTGCCGATCGACGGGAAAAGGATTTTTCTAATCAACTGTCTAGGTTTCGCCGCAGACCAACGTCCGAATCCTGTAAGATTAGCAAACGAATTAAAAATTCGCGTTGGAGCGGACTTTGAGCGCTTATATCTCCCGAACGGTTAACGCTACGCCAAAACTATTCATGTCCGAACATATTCTCCTCGACGAGTACTTGGTTATTTTGGGGAAAAAATTTTTTCCGATTAAAACTAAAAAATACAGCGTCGGGGCGCCGACGCCCAATAAGACGACGCTTTCCCAGACGTGACCGCCGAACCGGCCGTATTTATAATGACGATTTCCAAAATTTCAAAGTTCCAACGCCTTTCTAAACCGCTTATTTTTTGATAAACGTCGCCAAAATTCCTCAAAACAGATAGGTACTAGATATTTCTATATGAGAATATGATATCTCGAATTTACGAGCTCCTGTGGCGCATCGGAACGGACGGTGGCCCACGGCGCTAGAGGTACGGCGTTCAAATCTCGACGAGGGATACTATGGCTTTTTTCTTTGGTTTTTTTGTTTTTTTTTATTAATGATTGAAAAGAATAATATATAAAATAAAGAAGTCTTCATTTCAACGGCGACGAAACACAAGAAATAATAATTAAAAAAACACGATGAATCATTAAATGCGTTAAAGAATTTCCAATTTTTTACAATTGTCCGATTGGAAAAACGTTATTATTTATACTAAAAATCGTTTCTTATTTTGTGGTTCAATAAATACCACAAGTAGTAATAATTACAAACATCTCTCCATGTCTAAAAGTAATTTAAAAATATGAAACAAGTAAGAATAGTTTAATTATCTGTATGTCAGTGTATTATCGAGATTATACTAAGTATATATCTACATATTTTCGAAAGAGCTAAAAAGTCTTATTTGTATACATTCAGGGGAAATTGAATGTCAATATTTTAGGGAACGATTTTATGATGTATTTTAAAAAGGAAACTTATATAAACTTATATATGAACGTGTGACCTAAACGTCTGTCAAAGTAGGTAGCTGAAATTCCGTACGAACGCCACTGGTGGAATTAAAAAAAAATGGGGAACACTCAATAATGCCTCTTGATACATACTACACGTATACCACGTTTCATTAAAATATCTAAAGTGGTATTACAGGAATTAATAAAAAACTATTTATTTTCGAAAACTTTATCACCCTGTATCTCAAAAGTTAAGACCTTTAGGTCATATGTTCATATGAAGTTTTCTCTTTAACATGACGAGTAGTATACGGTCCTGCGACGTCCAGCAAAAAAAAAAAACTATTTATTTTCGAAAACTTTATCACCCTGTATCTCAAAAGCTAAGACCTTTAGGTCATATGTTCATATGAAGTTTTCTTTTTATCATGACGACTAATATACGATCCCGCTACCTCAGCTCAAAAGTTAAAAAAAAAAAAGAAAAATCGTTCCCTGAAATATGGACATTCATTTTGGAAAGTGCCTGTATAGCGGGTTTTATTCAATCAAAGTCGGCCATATTCCGCTCTTTACTATAATAATAGCTGTCGCAGAGGTAAACGGGCTCCCTCCTGAGACCTTACGAAAGGACTAAACTCGAAAAGGGGGTGCCGATCGACGGGAAAAGGATTTTTCTAATCAACTGTCTAGGTTTCGCCGCAGACCAACGTCCGAATCCTGTAAGATTAGCAAACGAATTAAAAATTCGCGTTGGAGCGGACTTTGAGCGCTTATATCTCCCGAACGGTTAACGCTACGCCAAAACTATTCATGTCCGAACATATTCTCCTCGACGAGTACTTGGTTATTTTGGGGAAAAAAATTTTTTCCGATTAAAACTAAAAAATACAGCGTCGGGGCGCCGACGCCCAATAAGACGACGCTTTCCCAGACGTGACCGCCGAACCGGCCGTATTTATAATGACGATTTCCAAAATTTCAAAGTTCCAACGCCTTTCTAAACCGCTTATTTTTTGATAAACGTCGCCAAAATTCCTCAAAACAGATAGGTACTAGATATTTCTATATGAGAATATGATATCTCGAATTTACGAGCTCCTGTGGCGCATCGGAACGGACGGTGGCCCACGGCGCTAGAGGTACGGCGTTCAAATCTCGACGAGGGATACTATGGCTTTTTTTCTTTGGTTTTTTGTTTTTTTTTATTAATGATTGAAAAGAATAATATATAAAATAAAGAAGTCTTCATTTCAACGGCGACGAAACACAAGAAATAATAATTAAAAAAACACGATGAATCATTAAATGCGTTAAAGAATTTCCAATTTTTTACAATTGTCCGATTGGAAAAACGTTATTATTTATACTAAAAATCGTTTCTTATTTTGTGGTTCAATAAATACCACAAGTAGTAATAATTACAAACATCTCTCCATGTCTAAAAGTAATTTAAAAATATGAAACAAGTAAGAATAGTTTAATTATCTGTATGTCAGTGTATTATCGAGATTATACTAAGTATATATCTACATATTTTCGAAAGAGCTAAAAAGTCTTATTTGTATACATTCAGGGGAAATTGAATGTCAATATTTTAGGGAACGATTTTATGATGTATTTTAAAAAGGAAACTTATATAAACTTATATATGAACGTGTGACCTAAACGTCTGTCAAAGTAGGTAGCTGAAATTCCGTACGAACGCCACTGGTGGAATTAAAAAAAAATGGGGAACACTCAATAATGCCTCTTGATACATACTACACGTATACCACGTTTCATTAAAATATCTAAAGTGGTATTACAGGAATTAATAAAAAACTATTTATTTTCGAAAACTTTATCACCCTGTATCTCAAAAGTTAAGACCTTTAGGTCATATGTTCATATGAAGTTTTCTCTTTAACATGACGAGTAGTATACGGTCCTGCGACGTCCAGCAAAAAAAAAAAACTATTTATTTTCGAAAACTTTATCACCCTGTATCTCAAAAGCTAAGACCTTTAGGTCATATGTTCATATGAAGTTTTCTTTTTATCATGACGACTAATATACGATCCCGCTACGTCCAGCAAAAAAAACTATTTATTTTCGAAAACTTTATCACCCTGTATCTCAAAAGTTAAGACCTTTAGGTCATATGTTCATATGAAGTTTTCTTTTTATCATGACGACTAATATACGATCCCGCTACCTCAGCAAAAAAAAAAAGAAAAAATCGTTCCCTGAAATATGGACATTCATTTTGGAAAGTGCCTGTATAGCGGGTTTTATTCAATCAAACTAGTTGACCCCACCCAAACTCTTCGAGTTTGGTCTAAGCTGACCCATCCCAAGTATTCGAATTTAGACTGAACTCTTCCGGCCCACCGACCAGCATTTCCGCTAATCTTAACCCGCTCCACAACTTTTAAGCGTCTTCAAAGTAGCTAAGCAAATTCAGAAACCAGCGCCACCTCTAAAATTATTTATATAACAGTAGCCCTGAGTACCTACAATAATATACACGAAACATGCGTGCATTCTGTTAATCTAAACTCTCTTAATAACTTTTAAGTGTGTTAAACACTACTGGCCTACGGCCTCGATACTTATTTTATATTTTGTCGATTTTTTTCACGAACCATTTTAATAAATGTCAATGGCGTTCTATGTAGAAACGCTATTTACTTTACACACTGTAAAGTATGACCGTTTCATTACCAGTTACCCTGTATGTTGGTTGACCAATTTTTTAGTGTGTTAAAAATTATTTGGGAAACGCTCTATTTTTATCCCATCGTACTTACTCTTATTCGTTTGAAAATAAATAATAATAATAATATTACTTATAATAAAATCAAAATACCGTTGATCTCTTAAATACTTAGAGGTATCCCTGTATATATTTTCTACTTCGTACAGATTTTTAATCGACAGAATATGTCGAGAAGGTGTCCCAGCTAATGAACTACTAAAATGAAAAAAAATTGTTATACGAATTGAGCAGTATGAAAGCAATGTGCATACTTATTTTATTTTTAATCGATTTTTTTCACGGACTATTTCAATAAATCAATGGCATTCTATGTAGAAACGCTCTTTATTTTACATAACTGTAAAGTATGGTCGCTTCATTAGCAGTTACCCGGTATACTTGCTGAATTATGAATTTAAGTCATCATTCTACGATTTATACATTTTATCAAACAGAGTATTGACAAATGTGTTTATCAATATTTTTAATATCGTTGGGAAGAAATTAAATTTTCCCAGTAATAATATGAAAAGAACTAATAAACTCTATAACCTTCTAAGTGTAAAAGTCCGTCTTGACAGTTCAAATTTTGATCGCAGACGCGCTAACGTCAACGATTTATTATGAGAGCCGCCTAATGATTTTTGCTATAATTATTAAAGATGGTATTTTGTACGTATTTTAACGTATTTAATTTTTAAATATATTTTTTTGGTAATAAGTAAATGACGTCATGTACTATTTTTTCCATTATTTTACGTAATGAGGTTTTGACGATTACAATTTGACTTTTTCACGTTTCGCGTTAGATGTATTTTTTCAACTATTTTTATTAATAATAACGGAATATATTATTTATAGGTAAAATGTGTATCTATTAGTATATTGACAAATGTTTTTAACATGACGTATATACTTATATTTTTGAAGAGATAACATGTGTTCAGAAATCCCATAATATTCAAATTGCGCGCTTGATACCTTGCACTAAACATATATACGTCAGATATGCTGCCATCTATTAAGATACAATTAAGTTATTTGGTAAAGTGCAGTTATATCTACGATTATTTAATTAATCTCAATATTATATGTATATATTATCTTAATGACAATCACAAAACGTTTTACCGAAAAATCAACTCATGATCTCGATGTAAACGCAGAATAAAAAGTCCGTCTTGACAGTTCATATTTTGACGGCCGTGGGGCTAACGGAGGCCGCCTACGATTTATTGTGAGAGCCGGTAAAGGTTTAAAGATGGTATTTTGTACGTGGTAGGTACCTAATAAACGTATTTAACGTATTTATTATTTAAATATATTTTTTTCGTAATAAATAAAAGGTGAAATGTAGTATTTCTTTATTTATTTTACGTAATGAAGTTATGAACGCTTATAATTCGATATTTCTTTCAAGTCTTTTATTTAATAATAACGGAATATATTATTTATAGATGAAATGTGTATCTAATAGAATATTGACAATTGTGTTTATCATGACATATATATCTGTATCTTTAGAGAGGCAGCATGTTTTAAGTTATTTCATAATATTCAAATCGCGCGCCTGCTATATTTGTCTTGTCGCAGTGTTCTAAATAGTTTAAAAGAAAAAATCACTAACGTCCTTGATTAGGTATATTAAAAAGCTGTCGGATTACGTATTACAGTAACAAATAAGTCCTTACGGGTAACTGTATAGGTGTTAATGTACAAATATTAAATAAATCTCGTAATTTTTTAGAAGAGAGGAAATTTGTTAGGAATTTCCATGTTTACCTGTCAAAGTCGTTGACTACAGATCTTTTTTTTTTTTTTTTTTTTTTTTTGCTGGACGTCGCGGGATCGCATACTACTCGTCATGATAAAAAGAAAACTTCATATGAACATATGACCTAAAGGTCTTAACTTTTTGAGATACAGGGTGATAAAGTTTTCGAAAATAAATAGTTTTTTTTTTTTTGCTGGACGTAGCGGGATCGTATATTAGTCGTCATGTTAAAGAGAAAACTTCATATGAACATATGACCTAAAGGTCTTAACTTTTGAGATACAGGGTGATAAAGTTTTCGAAAATAAATAGTTTTTTATTAATTCCTGTAATACCACTTTAGATATTTTAATGAAACGTGGTATACGTGTAGTATGTATCAAGAGGCATTATTGAGTGTTCCCCATTTTTTTTTAATTCCACCAGTGGCGTTCGTACGGAATTTCAGCTACCTACTTTGACAGACGTTTAGGTCACACGTTCATATATAAGTTTATATAAGTTTCCTTTTTAAAATACATCATAAAATCGTTCCCTAAAATATTGACATTCAATTTCCCCTGAATGTATACAAATAAGACTTTTTAGCTCTTTCGAAAATATGTAGATATATACTTAGTATAATCTCGATAATACACTGACATACAGATAATTAAACTATTCTTACTTGTTTCATATTTTTAAATTACTTTTAGACATGGAGAGATGTTTGTAATTATTACTACTTGTGGTATTTATTGAACCACAAAATAAGAAACGATTTTTAGTATAAATAATAACGTTTTTCCAATCGGACAATTGTAAAAAATTGGAAATTCTTTAACGCATTTAATGATTCATCGTGTTTTTTTAATTATTATTTCTTGTGTTTCGTCGCCGTTGAAATGAAGACTTCTTTATTTTATATATTATTCTTTTCAATCATTAATAAAAAAAAACAAAAAACCAAAGAAAAAAGCCATAGTATCCCTCGTCGAGATTTGAACGCCGTACCTCTAGCGCCGTGGGCCACCGTCCGTTCCGATGCGCCACAGGAGCTCGTAAATTCGAGATATCATATTCTCATATAGAAATATCTAGTACCTATCTGTTTTGAGGAATTTTGGCGACGTTTATCAAAAAATAAGCGGTTTAGAAAGGCGTTGGAAGTTTGAAATTTTGGAAATCGTCATTATAAATACGGCCGGTTCGGCGGTCACGTCTGGGAAAGCGTCGTCTTATTGGGCGTCGGCGCCCCGACGCTGTATTTTTTAGTTTTAATCGGAAAAAATTTTTTTTCCCCAAAATAACCAAGTACTCGTCGAGGAGAATATGTTCGGACATGAATAGTTTTGGCGTAGCGTTAACCGTTCGGGAGATATAAGCGCTCAAAGTCCGCTCCAACGCGAATTTTAATTCGTTTGCTAATCTTACAGGATTCGGACGTTGGTCTGCGGCGAAACCTAGACAGTTGATTAGAAAAATCCTTTTCCCGTCGATCGGCACCCCCTTTTCGAGTTTAGTCCTTTCGTAAGGTCTCAGGAGGGAGCCCCGTTTACCTCTGCGACAGCTATTATTATAGTAAAGAGCGGAATATGGCCGACTTTGATTGAATAAAACCCGCTATACAGGCACTTTCCAAAATGAATGTCCATATTTCAGGGAACGTTTTTTTTTTGTTTTTTTTTGCTGGACGTCGCGGGATCGCATACTACTCGTCATGATAAAAAGAAAACTTCATATGAACATATGACCTAAAGGTCTTAACTTTTGAGATACAGGGTGATAAAGTTTTCGAAAATAAATAGTTTTTTTTTTTGCTGGACGTAGCGGGATCGTATATTAGTCGTCATGTTAAAGAGAAAACTTCATATGAACATATGACCTAAAGGTCTTAACTTTTGAGATACAGGGTGATAAAGTTTTCGAAAATAAATAGTTTTTTATTAATTCCTGTAATACCACTTTAGATATTTTAATGAAACGTGGTATACGTGTAGTATGTATCAAGAGGCATTATTGAGTGTTCCCCATTTTTTTTAATTCCACCAGTGGCGTTCGTACGGAATTTCAGCTACCTACTTTGACAGACGTTTAGGTCACACGTTCATATATAAGTTTATATAAGTTTCCTTTTTAAAATACATCATAAAATCGTTCCTAAAATATTGACATTCAATTTCCCCTGAATGTATACAAATAAGACTTTTTAGCTCTTTCGAAAATATGTAGATATATACTTAGTATAATCTCGATAATACACTGACATACAGATAATTAAACTATTCTTACTTGTTTCATATTTTTAAATTACTTTTAGACATGGAGAGATGTTTGTAATTATTACTACTTGTGGTATTTATTGAACCACAAAATAAGAAACGATTTTTAGTATAAATAATAACGTTTTTCCAATCGGACAATTGTAAAAAATTGAAATTCTTTAACGCATTTAATGATTCATCGTGTTTTTTTTAATTATTATTTCTTGTGTTTCGTCGCCGTTGAAATGAAGACTTCTTTATTTTATATATTATTCTTTTCAATCATTAATAAAAAAACAAAAAACCAAAGAAAAAAGCCATAGTATCCCTCGTCGAGATTTGAACGCCGTACTCTAGCGCCGTGGGCCACCGTCCGTTCCGATGCGCCACAGGAGCTCGTAAATTCGAGATATCATATTCTCATATAGAAATATCTAGTACCTATCTGTTTTGAGGAATTTTGGCGACGTTTATCAAAAAATAAGCGGTTTAGAAAGGCGTTGGAAGTTTGAAATTTTGGAAATCGTCATTATAAATACGGCCGGTTCGGCGGTCACGTCTGGGAAAGCGTCGTCTTATTGGGCGTCGGCGCCCCGACGCTGTATTTTTTAGTTTTAATCGGAAAAAATTTTTTTTCCCAAAATAACCAAGTACTCGTCGAGGAGAATATGTTCGGACATGAATAGTTTTGGCGTAGCGTTAACCGTTCGGGAGATATAAGCGCTCAAAGTCCGCTCCAACGCGAATTTTTAATTCGTTTGCTAATCTTACAGGATTCGGACGTTGGTCTGCGGCGAAACCTAGACAGTTGATTAGAAAAATCCTTTTCCCGTCGATCGGCACCCCCTTTTCGAGTTTAGTCCTTTCGTAAGGTCTCAGGAGGGAGCCCCGTTTACCTCTGCGACAGCTATTATTATAGTAAAGAGCGGAATATGGCCGACTTTGATTGAATAAAACCCGCTATACAGGCACTTTCCAAAATGAATGTCCATATTTCAGGAACGTTTTTTTTTTGTTTTTTTTTGCTGGACGTCGCGGGATCGTATATTACTCGTCATGATAAAAAGAAAACTTCATATGAACATATGACCTAAAGGTCTTAACTTTTGAGATACAGGGTGATAAAGTTTTCGAAAATAAATAGTTTTTTTTTTTTTGCTGGACGTAGCGGGATCGTATATTAGTCGTCATGTTAAAGAGAAAACTTCATATGAACATATGACCTAAAGGTCTTAACTTTTGAGATACAGGGTGATAAAGTTTTCGAAAATAAATAGTTTTTTATTAATTCCTGTAATACCACTTTAGATATTTTAATGAAACGTGGTATACGTGTAGTATGTATCAAGAGGCATTATTGAGTGTTCCCCATTTTTTTTTAATTCCACCAGTGGCGTTCGTACGGAATTTCAGCTACCTACTTTGACAGACGTTTAGGTCACACGTTCATATATAAGTTTATATAAGTTTCCTTTTTAAAATACATCATAAAATCGTTCCCTAAAATATTGACATTCAATTTCCCCTGAATGTATACAAATAAGACTTTTTAGCTCTTTCGAAAATATGTAGATATATACTTAGTATAATCTCGATAATACACTGACATACAGATAATTAAACTATTCTTACTTGTTTCATATTTTTAAATTACTTTTAGACATGGAGAGATGTTTGTAATTATTACTACTTGTGGTATTTATTGAACCACAAAATAAGAAACGATTTTTAGTATAAATAATAACGTTTTTCCAATCGGACAATTGTAAAAAATTGGAAATTCTTTAACGCATTTAATGATTCATCGTGTTTTTTAATTATTATTTCTTGTGTTTCGTCGCCGTTGAAATGAAGACTTCTTTATTTTATATATTATTCTTTTCAATCATTAATAAAAAAAAACAAAAAACCAAAAGAAAAAAGCCATAGTATCCCTCGTCGAGATTTGAACGCCGTACCTCTAGCGCCGTGGGCCACCGTCCGTTCCGATGCGCCACAGGAGCTCGTAAATTCGAGATATCATATTCTCATATAGAAATATCTAGTACCTATCTGTTTTGAGGAATTTTGGCGACGTTTATCAAAAAATAAGCGGTTTAGAAAGGCGTTGGAAGTTTGAAATTTTGGAAATCGTCATTATAAATACGGCCGGTTCGGCGGTCACGTCTGGGAAAGCGTCGTCTTATTGGGCGTCGGCGCCCCGACGCTGTATTTTTTAGTTTTAATCGGAAAAATTTTTTTTCCCCAAAATAACCAAGTACTCGTCGAGGAGAATATGTTCGGACATGAATAGTTTTGGCGTAGCGTTAACCGTTCGGGAGATATAAGCGCTCAAAGTCCGCTCCAACGCGAATTTTAATTCGTTTGCTAATCTTACAGGATTCGGACGTTGGTCTGCGGCGAAACCTAGACAGTTGATTAGAAAATCCTTTTCCCGTCGATCGGCACCCCCTTTTCGAGTTTAGTCCTTTCGTAAGGTCTCAGGAGGGAGCCCCCGTTTACCTCTGCGACAGCTATTATTATAGTAAAGAGCGGAATATGGCCGACTTTGATTGAATAAAACCCGCTATACAGGCACTTTCCAAAATGAATGTCCATATTTCAGGGAACGTTTTTTTTTTTTTTTTTTTTGCTGGACGTCGCGGGATCGCATACTACTCGTCATGATAAAAGAAAACTTCATATGAACATATGACCTAAAGGTCTTAACTTTTGAGATACAGGGTGATAAAGTTTTCGAAAATAAATAGTTTTTTTTTTTTGCTGGACGTAGCGGGATCGTATATTAGTCGTCATGTTAAAGAGAAAACTTCATATGAACATATGACCTAAAGGTCTTAACTTTTGAGATACAGGGTGATAAAGTTTTCCGAAAATAAATAGTTTTTTATTAATTCCTGTAATACCACTTTAGATATTTTAATGAAACGTGGTATACGTGTAGTATGTATCAAGAGGCATTATTGAGTGTTCCCCATTTTTTTTAATTCCACCAGTGGCGTTCGTACGGAATTTCAGCTACCTACTTTGACAGACGTTTAGGTCACACGTTCATATATAAGTTTATATAAGTTTCCTTTTTAAAATACATCATAAAATCGTTCCCTAAAATATTGACATTCAATTTCCCTGAATGTATACAAATAAGACTTTTTAGCTCTTTCGAAAATATGTAGATATATACTTAGTATAATCTCGATAATACACTGACATACAGATAATTAAACTATTCTTACTTGTTTCATATTTTTAAATTACTTTTAGACATGGAGAGATGTTTGTAATTATTACTACTTGTGGTATTTATTGAACCACAAAATAAGAAACGATTTTTAGTATAAATAATAACGTTTTTCCAATCGGACAATTGTAAAAAATTGGAAATTCTTTAACGCATTTAATGATTCATCGTGTTTTTTTTAATTATTATTTCTTGTGTTTCGTCGCCGTTGAAATGAAGACTTCTTTATTTTATATATTATTCTTTTCAATCATTAATAAAAAAACAAAAAACCAAAGAAAAAAGCCATAGTATCCCTCGTCGAGATTTGAACGCCGTACCTCTAGCGCCGTGGGCCACCGTCCGTTCCGATGCGCCACAGGAGCTCGTAAATTCGAGATATCATATTCTCATATAGAAATATCTAGTACCTATCTGTTTTGAGGAATTTTGGCGACGTTTATCAAAAAATAAGCGGTTTAGAAAGGCGTTGGAAGTTTGAAATTTTGGAAATCGTCATTATAAATACGGCCGGTTCGGCGGTCACGTCTGGGAAAGCGTCGTCTTATTGGGCGTCGGCGCCCCGACGCTGTATTTTTTAGTTTTAATCGGAAAAAATTTTTTTTCCCCAAAATAACCAAGTACTCGTCGAGGAGAATATGTTCGGACATGAATAGTTTTGGCGTAGCGTTAACCGTTCGGGAGATATAAGCGCTCACAAAGTCCGCTCCAACGCGAATTTTTAATTCGTTTGCTAATCTTACAGGATTCGGACGTTGGTCTGCGGCGAAACCTAGACAGTTGATTAGAAAAATCCTTTTTCCCGTCGATCGGCACCCCCTTTTCGAGTTTAGTCCTTTCGTAAGGTCTCAGGAGGGAGCCCCGTTTACTCCTCTGCGACAGCTATTATTATAGTAAAGAGCGGAATATGGCCGACTTTGATTGAATAAAACCCGCTATACAGGCACTTTCCAAAATGAATGTCCATATTTCAGGGAACGTTTTTTTTTTTTTTTTTTTTGCTGGACGTCGCGGGATCGTATACTACTCGTCATGATAAAAGAAAACTTCATATGAACATATGACCTAAAGGTCTTAACTTTTGAGATACAGGGTGATAAAGTTTTCGAAAATAAATAGTTTTTTTTTTGCTGGACGTAGCGGGATCGTATATTAGTCGTCATGTTAAAGAGAAAACTTCATATGAACATATGACCTAAAGGTCTTAACTTTTTGAGATACAGGGGTGATAAAGTTTTCGAAAATAAATAGTTTTTTTTTATTAATTCTGTAATACCACTTTAAAGAGATATTTTAATGAAACGTGGTATACTTTTGAGTATGTATCAAGAAAAATTAGTTTTTGAGTGTTCCCCATTTTTTTAATTCCACCAGTGGTAGTATGTATCAAGAGGCATTATTGAGTTCCCCATTTTTTTTTAATTCCACCAGTGATTCGTACGGAATTTCAGCTACCTACTTTGACAGACGTTTAGG
>CM043015.1:147570298-147611121 GCA_023690525.1 Holotrichia oblita | reverse complement strand
CCGTCGATCGGCACCCCCTTTTCGAGTTTAGTCCTTTCGTAAGGTCTCAGGAGGGAGCCCCGTTTACCTCTGCGACAGCTATTATTATAGTAAAGAGCGGAATATGGCCGACTTTGATTGAATAAAACCCGCTATACAGGCACTTTCCAAAATGAATGTCCATATTTCAGGGAACGTTTTTTTTTTTTTTTTTTGCTGGACGTAGCGGGATCGTATATTAGTCGTCATGATAAAAAGAAAACTTCATATGAACATATGACCTAAAGGTCTTAGCTTTTGAGATACAGGGTGATAAAGTTTTCGAAAATAAATAGTTTTTTTTTTTTGCTGACGTAGCGGGACCGTATACTACTCGTCATGTTAAAGAGAAAACTTCATATGAACATATGACCTAAAGGTCTTAACTTTTGAGATACAGGGTGATAAAGTTTTCGAAAATAAATAGTTTTTTATTAATTCCTGTAATACCACTTTAGATATTTTAATGAAACGTGGTATACGTGTAGTATGTATCAAGAGGCATTATTGAGTGTTCCCCATTTTTTTTTAATTCCACCAGTGGCGTTCGTACGGAATTTCAGCTACCTACTTTGACAGACGTTTAGGTCACACGTTCATATATAAGTTTATATAAGTTTCCTTTTTAAAATACATCATAAAATCGTTCCCTAAAATATTGACATTCAATTTCCCCTGAATGTATACAAATAAGACTTTTTAGCTCTTTCGAAAATATGTAGATATATACTTAGTATAATCTCGATAATACACTGACATACAGATAATTAAACTATTCTTACTTGTTTCATATTTTTAAATTACTTTTAGACATGGAGAGATGTTTGTAATTATTACTACTTGTGGTATTTATTGAACCACAAAATAAGAAACGATTTTTAGTATAAATAATAACGTTTTTCCAATCGGACAATTGTAAAAAATTGGAAATTCTTTAACGCATTTAATGATTCATCGTGTTTTTTTAATTATTATTTCTTGTGTTTCGTCGCCGTTGAAATGAAGACTTCTTTATTTTATATATTATTCTTTTCAATCATTAATAAAAAAAAACAAAAAACCAAAGAAAAAAGCCATAGTATCCCTCGTCGAGATTTGAACGCCGTACCTCTAGCGCCGTGGGCCACCGTCCGTTCCGATGCGCCACAGGAGCTCGTAAATTCGAGATATCATATTCTCATATAGAAATATCTAGTACCTATCTGTTTTGAGGAATTTTGGCGACGTTTATCAAAAAATAAGCGGTTTAGAAAGGCGTTGGAACTTTGAAATTTTGGAAATCGTCATTATAAATACGGCCGGTTCGGCGGTCACGTCTGGGAAAGCGTCGTCTTATTGGGCGTCGGCGCCCCGACGCTGTATTTTTTAGTTTTAATCGGAAAAAATTTTTTTCCCCAAAATAACCAAGTACTCGTCGAGGAGAATATGTTCGGACATGAATAGTTTTGGCGTAGCGTTAACCGTTCGGGAGATATAAGCGCTCAAAGTCCGCTCCAACGCGAATTTTTAATTCGTTTGCTAATCTTACAGGATTCGGACGTTGGTCTGCGGTGAAACCTAGACAGTTGATTAGAAAATCCTTTTCCCGTCGATCGGCACCCTCGAGTTTAGTCTTTTCGTAAGGTCTCAGGAGGGAGCCCTGTTTACTCCTGCTAAGTGGACAGTTGGCTATTATAGTAAAGAGCGGAATATGGCCGACTTTGATTGAATAAAACCCGCTATACAGGCACTTTCCAAAATGAATGTCCATATTTCAGGGAACGTTTTTTTTTTTGTTTTTTTTGCTGGACGTCGCGGGATCGCATACTACTCGTCATGATAAAAAGAAAACTTCATATGAACATATGACCTAAAGGTCTTAACTTTTGAGATACAGGGTGATAAAGTTTTCGAAAAATAAATAGTTTTTTTTTGCTGGACGTAGCGGGATCGTATATTAGTCGTCATGATAAAAAGAAACTTCATATGAACATATGACCTAAAGGTCTTAGCTTTTGAGATACAGGGTGATAAAGTTTTCGAAAATAAATAGTTTTTTTTTTTTTTTGCTGGACGTCGCAGGACCGTATACTACTCGTCATGTTAAAAGAGAAAACTTCATATGAACATATGACCTAAAGGTCTTAACTTTTTGAGATACAGGTGATAAAGTTTTCGAAAATAAATAGTTTTTTATTAATTCCTGTAATACCACTTTAGATATTTTAATGAAACGTGGTATACGTGTAGTATGTATCAAGAGGCATTATTGAGTGTTCCCCCATTTTTTTTTAATTCCACCAGTGGCGTTCGTACGGAATTTCAGCTACCTACTTTGACAGACGTTTAGGTCACACGTTCATATATAAGTTTATATAAGTTTCCTTTTAAAATACATCATAAAATCGTTCCCTAAAATATTGACATTCAATTTCCCCTGAATGTATACAAATAAGACTTTTTTAGCTCTTTCGAAAATATGTAGATATATACTTAGTATAATCTCGATAATACACTGACATACAGATAATTAAACTATTCTTACTTGTTTCATATTTTTAAATTACTTTTAGACATGGAGAGATGTTTGTAATTATTACTACTTGTGGTATTTATTGAACCACAAAATAAGAAACGATTTTTAGTATAAATAATAACGTTTTTCCAATCGGACAATTGTAAAAAATTGGAAATTCTTTAACGCATTTAATGATTCATCGTGTTTTTTTAATTATTATTTCTTGTGTTTCGTCGCCGTTGAAATGAAGACTTCTTTATTTTATATATTATTCTTTTCAATCATTAATAAAAAAAAACAAAAAACCAAAGAAAAAGCCATAGTATCCCTCGTCGAGATTTGAACGCCGTACCTCTAGCGCCGTGGGCCACCGTCCGTTCCGATGCGCCACAGGAGCTCGTAAATTCGAGATATCATATTCTCATATAGAAATATCTAGTACCTATCTGTTTTGAGGAATTTTGGCGACGTTTATCAAAAAAATAAGTGGTTTAGAAAGGCGTTGGAACTTTGAAATTTTGAAATCGTCATTATAAATACGGCCGGTTCGGCGGTCACGTCTGGGAAAGCGTCGTCTTATTGGGCGTCGGCGCCCTGACGCTGTATTTTTTAGTTTTAATCGGAAAAAATTTTTTTTCCCCAAAATAACCAAGTACTCGTCGAGGAGAATATGTTCGGACATGAATAGTTTTGGCGTAGCGTTAACCGTTCGGGAGATATAAGCGCTCAAAGTCCGCTCCAACGCGAATTTTTAATTCGTTTGCTAATCTTACAGGATTCGGACGTTGGTCTGCGGTGAAACCTAGACAGTTGATTAGAAAAATCCTTTTCCCGTCGATCGGCACCCCCCTTTTCGAGTTTAGTCCTTTCGTAAGGTCTCAGGAGGGAGCCCCGTTTACCTCTGCGACAGCTATTATTATAGTAAAGAGCGGAATATGGCCGACTTTGATTGAATAAACCCGCTATACAGGCACTTTCCAAAATGAATGTCCATATTTCAGGAACGTTTTTTTTTTGTTTTTTTTGCTGGACGTCGCGGGATCGCATACTACTCGTCATGATAAAAAGAAAACTTCATATGAACATATGACCTAAAGGTCTTAACTTTTGAGATACAGGGTGATAAAGTTTTCGAAAATAAATAGTTTTTTTTTTTTGCTGGACGTAGCGGGATCGTATATTAGTCGTCATGATAAAAGAAAACTTCATATGAACATATGACCTAAAGGTCTTAGCTTTTGAGATACAGGGTGATAAAGTTTTCGAAAATAAATAGTTTTTTTTTTTTTTGCTGGACGTCGCAGGACCGTATACTACTCGTCATGTTAAAGAGAAAACTTCATATGAACATATGACCTAAAGGTCTTAACTTTTGAGATACAGGGTGATAAAGTTTTCGAAAATAAATAGTTTTTTATTAATTCCTGTAATACCACTTTAGATATTTTAATGAAACGTGGTATACGTGTAGTATGTATCAAGAGGCATTATTGAGTGTTCCCCATTTTTTTTTAATTCCACCAGTGGCGTTCGTACGGAATTTCAGCTACCTACTTTGACAGACGTTTAGGTCACACGTTCATATATAAGTTTATATAAGTTTCCTTTTTAAAATACATCATAAAATCGTTCCTAAAATATTGACATTCAATTTCCCTGAATGTATACAAATAAGACTTTTTTAGCTCTTTCGAAAATATGTAGATATATACTTAGTATAATCTCGATAATACACTGACATACAGATAATTAAACTATTCTTACTTGTTTCATATTTTTAAATTACTTTTAGACATGGAGAGATGTTTGTAATTATTACTACTTGTGGTATTTATTGAACCACAAAATAAGAAACGATTTTTAGTATAAATAATAACGTTTTTCCAATCGGACAATTGTAAAAAATTGGAAATTCTTTAACGCATTTAATGATTCATCGTGTTTTTTAATTATTATTTCTTGTGTTTCGTCGCCGTTGAAATGAAGACTTCTTTATTTTATATATTATTCTTTTCAATCATTAATAAAAAAACAAAAAACCAAAGAAAAAAGCCATAGTATCCCTCGTCGAGATTTGAACGCCGTACCTCTAGCGCCGTGGGCCACCGTCCGTTCCGATGCGCCACAGGAGCTCGTAAATTCGAGATATCATATTCTCATATAGAAATATCTAGTACCTATCTGTTTTGAGGAATTTTGGCGACGTTTATCAAAAAATAAGCGGTTTAGAAAGGCGTTGGAACTTTGAAATTTTGGAAATCGTCATTATAAATACGGCCGGTTCGGCGGTCACGTCTGGGAAAGCGTCGTCTTATTGGGCGTCGGCGCCCCGACGCTGTATTTTTTAGTTTTAATCGGAAAAAATTTTTTTCCCCAAAATAACCAAGTACTCGTCGAGGAGAATATGTTCGGACATGAATAGTTTTGGCGTAGCGTTAACCGTTCGGGAGATATAAGCGCTCAAAGTCCGCTCCAACGCGAATTTTTAATTCGTTTGCTAATCTTACAGGATTCGGACGTTGGTCTGCGGTGAAACCTAGACAGTTGATTAGAAAAATCCTTTTCCCGTCGATCGGCACCCCCTTTTCGAGTTTAGTCCTTTCGTAAGGTCTCAGGAGGGGAGCCCCGTTTACCTCTGCGACAGCTATTATTATAGTAAAGAGCGGAATATGGCCGACTTTGATTGAATAAAACCCGCTATACAGGCACTTTCCAAAATGAATGTCCATATTTCAGGGAACGTTTTTTTTTTTTTTTTTGCTGGACGTCGCGGGATCGCATACTACTCGTCATGATAAAAAGAAAACTTCATATGAACATATGACCTAAAGGTCTTAACTTTTGAGATACAGGGTGATAAAGTTTTCGAAAATAAATAGTTTTTTTTTTGCTGGACGTAGCGGGATCGTATATTAGTCGTCATGATAAAAGAAAACTTCATATGAACATATGACCTAAAGGTCTTAGCTTTTGAGATACAGGGTGATAAAGTTTTCGAAAATAAATAGTTTTTTTTTTTGCTGGACGTCGCAGGACCGTATACTACTCGTCATGTTAAAGAGAAAACTTCATATGAACATATGACCTAAAGGTCTTAACTTTTGAGATACAGGGTGATAAAGTTTTCGAAAATAAATAGTTTTTTATTAATTCCTGTAATACCACTTTAGATATTTTAATGAAACGTGGTATACGTGTAGTATGTATCAAGAGGCATTATTGAGTGTTCCCCATTTTTTTTAATTCCACCAGTGGCGTTCGTACGGAATTTCAGCTACCTACTTTGACAGACGTTTAGGTCACACGTTCATATATAAGTTTATATAAGTTTCCTTTTTAAAATACATCATAAAATCGTTCCCTAAAATATTGACATTCAATTTCCCCTGAATGTATACAAATAAGACTTTTTAGCTCTTTCGAAAATATGTAGATATATACTTAGTATAATCTCGATAATACACTGACATACAGATAATTAAACTATTCTTACTTGTTTCATATTTTTAAATTACTTTTAGACATGGAGAGATGTTTGTAATTATTACTACTTGTGGTATTTATTGAACCACAAAATAAGAAACGATTTTTTAGTATAAATAATAACGTTTTTCCAATCGGACAATTGTAAAAAATTGGAAATTCTTTAACGCATTTAATGATTCATCGTGTTTTTTTAATTATTATTTCTTGTGTTTCGTCGCCGTTGAAATGAAGACTTCTTTATTTTATATATTATTCTTTTCAATCATTAATAAAAAAAAACAAAAAACCAAAGAAAAAAGCCATAGTATCCCTCGTCGAGATTTGAACGCCGTACCTCTAGCGCCGTGGGCCACCGTCCGTTCCGATGCGCCACAGGAGCTCGTAAATTCGAGATATCATATTCTCATATAGAAATATCTAGTACCTATCTGTTTTGAGGAATTTTGGCGACGTTTATCAAAAAATAAGCGGTTTAGAAAGGCGTTGGAACTTTGAAATTTTGGAAATCGTCATTATAAATACGGCCGGTTCGGCGGTCACGTCTGGGAAAGCGTCGTCTTATTGGGCGTCGGCGCCCCGACGCTGTATTTTTTAGTTTTAATCGGAAAAAATTTTTTTTCCCCAAAATAACCAAGTACTCGTCGAGGAGAATATGTTCGGACATGAATAGTTTTGGCGTAGCGTTAACCGTTCGGGAGATATAAGCGCTCAAAGTCCGCTCCAACGCGAATTTTTAATTCGTTTGCTAATCTTACAGGATTCGGACGTTGGTCTGCGGTGAAACCTAGACAGTTGATTAGAAAAATCCTTTTCCCGTCGATCGGCACCCCCTTTTCGAGTTTAGTCCTTTCGTAAGGTCTCAGGAGGGAGCCCCGTTTACCTCTGCGACAGCTATTATTATAGTAAAGAGCGGAATATGGCCGACTTTGATTGAATAAAACCCGCTATACAGGCACTTTCCAAAATGAATGTCCATATTTCAGGGAACGTTTTTTTTTTGTTTTTTTTGCTGGACGTCGCGGGATCGCATACTACTCGTCATGATAAAAGAAAACTTCATATGAACATATGACCTAAAGGTCTTAACTTTTGAGATACAGGGTGATAAAGTTTTCGAAAATAAATAGTTTTTTTTTTGCTGGACGTAGCGGGATCGTATATTAGTCGTCATGATAAAAAGAAAACTTCATATGAACATATGACCTAAAGGTCTTAGCTTTTGAGATACAGGGTGATAAAGTTTTCGAAAATAAATAGTTTTTTTTTTTTTTGCTGGACGTCGCAGGACCGTATACTACTCGTCATGTTAAAGAGAAAACTTCATATGAACATATGACCTAAAGGTCTTAACTTTTGAGATACAGGGTGATAAAGTTTTCGAAAATAAATAGTTTTTTATTAATTCCTGTAATACCACTTTAGATATTTTAATGAAACGTGGTATACGTGTAGTATGTATCAAGAGGCATTATTGAGTGTTCCCCATTTTTTTTTAATTCCACCAGTGGCGTTCGTACGGAATTTCAGCTACCTACTTTGACAGACGTTTAGGTCACACGTTCATATATAAGTTTATATAAGTTTCCTTTTTAAAATACATCATAAAATCGTTCCCTAAAATATTGACATTCAATTTCCCCTGAATGTATACAAATAAGACTTTTTAGCTCTTTCGAAAATATGTAGATATATACTTAGTATAATCTCGATAATACACTGACATACAGATAATTAAACTATTCTTACTTGTTTCATATTTTTAAATTACTTTTAGACATGGAGAGATGTTTGTAATTATTACTACTTGTGGTATTTATTGAACCACAAAATAAGAAACGATTTTTAGTATAAATAATAACGTTTTTCCAATCGGACAATTGTAAAAAATTGGAAATTCTTTAACGCATTTAATGATTCATCGTGTTTTTTTAATTATTATTTCTTGTGTTTCGTCGCCGTTGAAATGAAGACTTCTTTATTTTATATATTATTCTTTTCAATCATTAATAAAAAAAAACAAAAAACCAAAGAAAAAAGCCATAGTATCCCTCGTCGAGATTTGAACGCCGTACCTCTAGCGCCGTGGGCCACCGTCCGTTCCGATGCGCCACAGGAGCTCGTAAATTCGAGATATCATATTCTCATATAGAAATATCTAGTACCTATCTGTTTTGAGGAATTTTGGCGACGTTTATCAAAAAATAAGCGGTTTAGAAAGGCGTTGGAACTTTGAAATTTTGGAAATCGTCATTATAAATACGGCCGGTTCGGCGGTCACGTCTGGGAAAGCGTCGTCTTATTGGGCGTCGGCGCCCCGACGCTGTATTTTTTAGTTTTAATCGGAAAAAATTTTTTTTCCCCAAAATAACCAAGTACTCGTCGAGGAGAATATGTTCGGACATGAATAGTTTTGGCGTAGCGTTAACCGTTCGGGAGATATAAGCGCTCAAAGTCCGCTCCAACGCGAATTTTTAATTCGTTTGCTAATCTTACAGGATTCGGACGTTGGTCTGCGGTGAAACCTAGACAGTTGATTAGAAAAATCCTTTTCCCGTCGATCGGCACCCCCTTTTCGAGTTTAGTCCTTTCGTAAGGTCTCAGGAGGGAGCCCCGTTTACCTCTGCGACAGCTATTATTATAGTAAAGAGCGGAATATGGCCGACTTTGATTGAATAAAACCCGCTATACAGGCACTTTCCAAAATGAATGTCCATATTTCAGGGAACGTTTTTTTTTTGTTTTTTTTGCTGGACGTCGCGGGATCGCATACTACTCGTCATGATAAAAAGAAAACTTCATATGAACATATGACCTAAAGGTCTTAACTTTTGAGATACAGGGTGATAAAGTTTTCGAAAATAAATAGTTTTTTTTTGCTGGACGTAGCGGGATCGTATATTAGTCGTCATGATAAAAAAAGAAAACTTCATATGAACATATGACCTAAAGGTCTTAGCTTTTGAGATACAGGGTGATAAAGTTTTCGAAAATAAATAGTTTTTTTTTTTTGCTGGACGTCGCAGGACCGTATACTACTCGTCATGTTAAAGAGAAAACTTCATATGAACATATGACCTAAAGGTCTTAACTTTTGAGATACAGGGTGATAAAGTTTTCGAAAATAAATAGTTTTTTATTAATTCCTGTAATACCACTTTAGATATTTTAATGAAACGTGGTATACGTGTAGTATGTATCAAGAGGCATTATTGAGTGTTCCCCATTTTTTTTTAATTCCACCAGTGGCGTTCGTACGGAATTTCAGCTACCTACTTTGACAGACGTTTAGGTCACACGTTCATATATAAGTTTATATAAGTTTCCTTTTTAAAATACATCATAAAATCGTTCCCTAAAATATTGACATTCAATTTCCCCTGAATGTATACAAATAAGACTTTTTAGCTCTTTCGAAAATATGTAGATATATACTTAGTATAATCTCGATAATACACTGACATACAGATAATTAAACTATTCTTACTTGTTTCATATTTTTAAATTACTTTTAGACATGGAGAGATGTTTGTAATTATTACTACTTGTGGTATTTATTGAACCACAAAATAAGAAACGATTTTTAGTATAAATAATAACGTTTTTCCAATCGGACAATTGTAAAAAATTGGAAATTCTTTAACGCATTTAATGATTCATCGTGTTTTTTAATTATTATTTCTTGTGTTTCGTCGCCGTTGAAATGAAGACTTCTTTATTTTATATATTATTCTTTTCAATCATTAATAAAAAAAAACAAAAAACCAAAGAAAAAAGCCATAGTATCCCTCGTCGAGATTTGAACGCCGTACCTCTAGCGCCGTGGGCCACCGTCCGTTCCGATGCGCCACAGAAGCTCGTAAATTCGAGATATCATATTCTCATATAGAAATATCTAGTACCTATCTGTTTTGAGGAATTTTGGCGACGTTTATCAAAAAATAAGCGGTTTAGAAAGGCGTTGGAACTTTGAAATTTTGGAAATCGTCATTATAAATACGGCCGGTTCGGCGGTCACGTCTGGGAAAGCGTCGTCTTATTGGGCGTCGGCGCCCCGACGCTGTATTTTTTAGTTTTAATCGGAAAAATTTTTTTTCCCAAAATAACCAAGTACTCGTCGAGGAGAATATGTTCGGACATGAATAGTTTTGGCGTAGCGTTAACCGTTCGGGAGATATAAGCGCTCAAAGTCCGCTCCAACGCGAATTTTTAATTCGTTTGCTAATCTTACAGGATTCGGACGTTGGTCTGCGGTGAAACCTAGACAGTTGATTAGAAAAATCCTTTTCCCGTCGATCGGCACCCCCTTTTCGAGTTTAGTCCTTTCGTAAGGTCTCAGGAGGGAGCCCCGTTTACCTCTGCGACAGCTATTATTATAGTAAAGAGCGGAATATGGCCGACTTTGATTGAATAAAACCCGCTATACAGGCACTTTCCAAAATGAATGTCCATATTTCAGGGAACGATTTTTTCTTTTTTTTTTTGCTGAGGTAGCGGGATCGTATATTAGTCGTCATGATAAAAAGAAAACTTCATATGAACATATGACCTAAAGGTCTTAACTTTTGAGATACAGGGTGATAAAGTTTTCGAAAATAAATAGTTTTTTTTTTTGCTGGACGTAGCGGGATCGTATATTAGTCGTCATGATAAAAAGAAAACTTCATATGAACATATGACCTAAAGGTCTTAGCTTTTGAGATACAGGGTGATAAAGTTTTCGAAAATAAATAGTTTTTTTTTTTTTTTTGCTGGACGTCGCAGGACCGTATACTACTCGTCATGTTAAAGAGAAAACTTCATATGAACATATGACCTAAAGGTCTTAACTTTTGAGATACAGGGTGATAAAGTTTTCGAAAATAAATAGTTTTTTATTAATTCCTGTAATACCACTTTAGATATTTTAATGAAACGTGGTATACGTGTAGTATGTATCAAGAGGCATTATTGAGTGTTCCCCATTTTTTTTTAATTCCACCAGTGGCGTTCGTACGGAATTTCAGCTACCTACTTTGACAGACGTTTAGGTCACACGTTCATATATAAGTTTATATAAGTTTCCTTTTTAAAATACATCATAAAATCGTTCCCTAAAATATTGACATTCAATTTCCCCTGAATGTATACAAATAAGACTTTTTAGCTCTTTCGAAAATATGTAGATATATACTTAGTATAATCTCGATAATACACTGACATACAGATAATTAAACTATTCTTACTTGTTTCATATTTTTAAATTACTTTTAGACATGGAGAGATGTTTGTAATTATTACTACTTGTGGTATTTATTGAACCACAAAATAAGAAACGATTTTTAGTATAAATAATAACGTTTTTCCAATCGGACAATTGTAAAAAATTGGAAATTCTTTAACGCATTTAATGATTCATCGTGTTTTTTTAATTATTATTTCTTGTGTTTCGTCGCCGTTGAAATGAAGACTTCTTTATTTTATATATTATTCTTTTCAATCATTAATAAAAAAAAACAAAAAACCAAAGAAAAAAGCCATAGTATCCCTCGTCGAGATTTGAACGCCGTACCTCTAGCGCCGTGGGCCACCGTCCGTTCCGATGCGCCACAGGAGCTCGTAAATTCGAGATATCATATTCTCATATAGAAATATCTAGTACCTATCTGTTTTGAGGAATTTTGGCGACGCTTATCAAAAAATAAGCGGTTTAGAAAGGCGTTGGAACTTTGAAATTTTGGAAATCGTCATTATAAATACGGCCGGTTCGGCGGTCACGTCTGGGAAAGCGTCGTCTTATTGGGCGTCGGCGCCCCGACGCTGTATTTTTTAGTTTTAATCGGAAAAAATTTTTTCCCCAAAATAACCAAGTACTCGTCGAGGAGAATATGTTCGGACATGAATAGTTTTGGCGTAGCGTTAACCGTTCGGGAGATATAAGCGCTCAAAGTCCGCTCCAACGCGAATTTTTAATTCGTTTGCTAATCTTACAGGATTCGGACGTTGGTCTGCGGCGAAACCTAGACAGTTGATTAGAAAAATTCTTTTCCCGTCGATCGGCACCCCCTTTTCGAGTTTAGTCCTTTCGTAAGGTCTCAGGAGGGAGCCCCGTTTACCTCTGCGACAGCTATTATTATAGTAAAGAGCGGAATATGGCCGACTTTGATTGAATAAAACCCGCTATACAGGCACTTTCCAAAATGAATGTCCATATTTCAGGGAACGATTTTTTCTTTTTTTTTTGCTGAGGTAGCGGGATCGTATATTAGTCGTCATGATAAAAAGAAAACTTCATATGAACATATGACCTAAAGGTCTTAACTTTTGAGATACAGGGTGATAAAGTTTTCGAAAATAAATAGTTTTTTTTTTTTGCTGGACGTAGCGGGATCGTATATTAGTCGTCATGATAAAAAGAAAACTTCATATGAACATATGACCTAAAGGTCTTAGCTTTTGAGATACAGGGTGATAAAGTTTTCGAAAATAAATAGTTTTTTTTTTTTTTGCTGGACGTCGCAGGACCGTATACTACTCGTCATGTTAAAGAGAAAACTTCATATGAACATATGACCTAAAGGTCTTAACTTTTGAGATACAGGGTGATAAAGTTTTCGAAAATAAATAGTTTTTTATTAATTCCTGTAATACCACTTTAGATATTTTAATGAAACGTGGTATACGTGTAGTATGTATCAAGAGGCATTATTGAGTGTTCCCCATTTTTTTTTAATTCCACCAGTGGCGTTCGTACGGAATTTCAGCTACCTACTTTGACAGACGTTTAGGTCACACGTTCATATATAAGTTTATATAAGTTTCCTTTTTAAAATACATCATAAAATCGTTCCCTAAAATATTGACATTCAATTTCCCCTGAATGTATACAAATAAGACTTTTTAGCTCTTTCGAAAATATGTAGATATATACTTAGTATAATCTCGATAATACACTGACATACAGATAATTAAACTATTCTTACTTGTTTCATATTTTTAAATTACTTTTAGACATGGAGAGATGTTTGTAATTATTACTACTTGTGGTATTTATTGAACCACAAAATAAGAAACGATTTTTAGTATAAATAATAACGTTTTTCCAATCGGACAATTGTAAAAAATTGGAAATTCTTTAACGCATTTAATGATTCATCGTGTTTTTTTAATTATTATTTCTTGTGTTTCGTCGCCGTTGAAATGAAGACTTCTTTATTTTATATATTATTCTTTTCAATCATTAATAAAAAAAAACAAAAAACCAAAGAAAAAAGCCATAGTATCCCTCGTCGAGATTTGAACGCCGTACCTCTAGCGCCGTGGGCCACCGTCCGTTCCGATGCGCCACAGGAGCTCGTAAATTCGAGATATCATATTCTCATATAGAAATATCTAGTACCTATCTGTTTTGAGGAATTTTGGCGACGCTTATCAAAAAATAAGCGGTTTAGAAAGGCGTTGGAACTTTGAAATTTTGGAAATCGTCATTATAAATACGGCCGGTTCGGCGGTCACGTCTGGGAAAGCGTCGTCTTATTGGGCGTCGGCGCCCCGACGCTGTATTTTTTAGTTTTAATCGGAAAAAATTTTTTTCCCCAAAATAACCAAGTACTCGTCGAGGAGAATATGTTCGGACATGAATAGTTTTGGCGTAGCGTTAACCGTTCGGGAGATATAAGCGCTCAAAGTCCGCTCCAACGCGAATTTTTAATTCGTTTGCTAATCTTACAGGATTCGGACGTTGGTCTGCGGCGAAACCTAGACAGTTGATTAGAAAAATCCTTTTCCCGTCGATCGGCACCCCCCTTTTCGAGTTTAGTCCTTTCGTAAGGTCTCAGGAGGGAGCCCCGTTTACCTCTGCGACAGCTATTATTATAGTAATTAAATAGTACATCAATATCTCCGAAATTTGTATTTTTCCCTTTTCTTAGACCGTTAATATTGTACGACGAATCAAACATACTTATTACGTTTTTTACTGTAAGATACAGAACAACATTTGCGTATATTAACTTTCAGAGCATTAGCAGAGCATCAATTTACTAAATTATTCAAATTTTTTGTAGAAACTTAGTATCATGGGGTGTATCAATGGTGGTATAAATCTTTATGTCATCCGCATATACAGTATAGGACAATCTACAATATTAAGCAACTCATTATTATAAATTATATAGAGTAAAGGCCCTAGAATTGAACCTTGGGGAACCCTTGAAACGGATACAAATTCCTGAAAATTGAAGATATTGTAATTTACTCTCTAATCTAAGTAAGAGCATAGTAGGATGTTAAATGATGGACTCATTCTCAGATTGAAACTGCAAAGATATAGTTAAAACGGGATGGTAGGTACTGATCGGCAGGTACTAAAGGCCACAATTCTTTATCAACCACAACATTGCCATGTATATTAGATAACACTAAAACCAGAAAAGAATTTTTACAATTTTTAATAGTATTATATTGTGAGAAACTTAAAAGAGTGCAAAAATTTTGAAAAGCTCTACTTTTCTTACAACTAAAATTGATATTTTAGAAATGATGCAGATTAGAGTCGCTAATAAGTAAGGTAGGTTTATCCAGCAACAAATCGAAAAGAGCATCAATAAAAATCTCAAAATCATATGTAGAGGAACATAATTAAACTGTTACAACATAAAAAAGAAACTATTGCTATATACATTGATATTATTATATTTACTCTCTAACACGCCACTAAAGTACAAAACTTACATAATAAATAACAGTGTTCCATTTGTTTATTGAAATTGAAACATATTAGTTGAGATCAAAATAATTATTCCGATCCAAACTTCAATCTTAGGAAATATTGCTTTTAGAAGTGATGATATCATTTCTTTTATATTTTTTCATACAGAATTAAATATTACATAAATACTTCTCAAAAATCTGAAACAATATAAAATTTCCACATATTCTAAAGCTATTTTCTGGGAATAATTTCTTTTCTATGGTAACGTTTATGGATAATCCCGGCGTAAATGGAATAAATAAGCATCATGGTAAAAAAACCTACATAATACGTTGTTAACAGTAGTGTATTATTTATTATGTTAATGTCGTTTCACGTAATACGCATATGTAATTCAAAATAACTTCTAAAGCGAATAAGACAAAAAGCATTCTTTCCGCTTGATCATTCTGAATATCCACACCGCATTGGAAATCACATGCGAGCACACGCAAGTTCAAGTTCGCTTTATATGTATTGTAAGCATTGGAACACTATTCCAAATCGAATAACAGGAATACATACACTGTTAGTATTGCGATTAAAGAAAAATGGTTGTAAGTGTTTTTGAAAATATCTGAAGAATTTATAATTCTTAAGTCAACTATGTGGTCAACACATATGTATACATATATAAAAATAAATAGCTAATACACATTTGAATAGATAATAGCGTATCAAATAAGATAGTGAAAGCATTCTTTGCAGTCATCTTCGTCATCCATAAGGTAACATATGTAAGTATATACTAGCACAAACAATGCTACCTGTATTGAAAAAGATTTCCAGGAATGATTCGCGTGGGAATACCGCACGGCTCATCACAGGTCGAAAATTAATATTCGAATTAGGTAGCGCCGCGCAGCAAGTAAGTAAGTAAACTGTATGCTAGTCATGCGTATAGCCTCAAGTGTTGTTAGCAAGACATTTGTTTAGTACATTGTGAATTTTAAGCGGACAGCAAACGGAACTAAAAATTGATTATATTTTCGAGAATGCTGAAGGAGGCACACGGTCAGGAATTCTTATTGTTTGAGGTTTTTACCCTCTCATGAATTGGAAAGATATTGTAGAACGTATACTTATGCATACATACATGCATCACATCCTCGCTTATGTAGATAAGCGTTATTTGTATTAAGTAGGTATTGTAATAGTTCTATAAGGTTATTATTTGTAACTGGGATGTTTACAGTCACCGTTGTTTTGAATTCTAATTGACTACCGAAATTTCGTGTTGAATACTTGTTATTTGTTTTCGTGTGATCATCTAGATAGATGAATAAACTTCCGAAGGTGACTCTTCGATATTTGTGGAACAATTATATTGATGTCTAGATATACGAGGATCATTCAATAAATTCACCAGCTAATATCCTAATCGTTTAGCACAAATTAAATATCTGATTAATTTGAAATTCAGTATTTATTTGTTTACTTATATCAGATGTTTAATTATTGATCATAATAAATTTAAACAAATATGTCGAAAAAGGTTTTTTTTTAATTTGCACTTAGTATTTTTAAAGCTAAGTTAGTATCTGGAATACATTAATTCTGTTAAACCAAAGTCTAACGTGCATACATTAGATCAACCCTACTTTGAAACTATTGGTAGTTACACTTTCTCACTTAGTGACCAGAGTTAGGGAGTAACAGAGTAAGATAAAATACTGGAACTATAACGATGCTAAAAGTAGAGCTTTTAAAAATGGTATTTGTTAAGGATGATGTCACAAAGTTAAATGCATAATGAGCAAAGTAGAATAAAAATAAAAAAAATAATTAATTGTACTGTTTTGTATTCTTACACATATTTATGATTAAAGCAAGACATAGCTTATTATTGAATCAACGCACTAGTGTTGGGTACAATATGAGGTGTGTGTGTATTCAAATCTGTCAGAGACTAGATTAGGTTAATAGTGAGTGCTCAGGCTCTGATTGTTCATCTAGCATTAATACCCTTAATTAAGGTCAAAAGGAAGGAATATTGGGATAGGCAGACAAAAATCAAACGATGATTTAACAAATCGCCATTTAATATTCTAAGCTTTCGGTAATTAGTTGTTACCTTCTTCAGAGAACGTTGTGAAAAAGAACGATGCTAACATTAGATTTAAACATGTAGTCTAAGATATACCAGAGTCGGTTAACGTTCGCACGCCGCTTAACCTAGAATTTGTGATTTTTTATTGCCTATTATATTGAAAGCTAATGAATTAGAAGTATTTTGCTTGTTTTTATTTTAGATTAATAGTTCATTACAAGGGTGTAGCGTTATGTGGTCGTTTAGATTTGCAATCTGTGCTATTTATTATTATATGATTTAAAGGGGTCTCGTTAACACTGTTGATTTGAAAGCTGTCTATCGTTTGGCGAAGAACGGTCCAAACAGACACGTTCGCTTTGCGCATTTGGCAAGTATATATTGCTGCTGCAGCTTTTTGCCAACTCATTTGGAAGCTGAGTATTTTAAGTGAATTTTGGATGAAGAACGACACCTTCACTTTACTGGAGAAGTCTAGTTGGGATTTCCCAGCATAAGTGGCAGTAAAAACCTTTTTACCACTATGTTGACATTTAGGTCCTTCTGTAAATACCACTATGAGCTCTCATCAAGAGAGTTCTGCATGCGGGTTGAGATTACACTGTCATACTTCTACTCTTAATTAAAGCCAAGACTTAATAACACGTTAAGTATTTTATTTACAACTAATGAGCGTCATAAAGACGAAAATATACTTCCCTGGAGATATCCCTTCTTTGTCAGAACTGTTGCTCTAAACTCCATTAGAGAGAAATACCTGATTTTTTTATACAAATTCTCCCCACTAGAACGGTCTTGGCGCACCACTAGCTGCACACTAATTCTATTATTATAATATATGTCATCACAAAATTTGAATAATTGCAACAAGCAGCAGAAATACTCGTGGTTTCTCTTCCAGATTCACTAAATGTTCTGTATCCCATCCCAGTAGTAAATTAGCTCAATGATTGCTACATATTTGGGGAACTAAATTTCTCGCAAGTCAACCTTAGCATTTTTCTGCAAAACATATTAAAGCATTACCACAGCCTTATAGTAGAAGTACGTCCTTTTTTAGTTTATGACCGTTAAATCAAAACATGAAAGCACTTCTGCGGAATAGACCACGCAATCTTAATTACTAGCAGTATTTAGAATATTAGTGTAACTAAAACAATTGCACTTAGAAGTAGACAAAGTTAAACAAACTCATAAACCGATAATACACAGCGAGTAAAATTCAAAATGCAATATGCATTTCTCCGAAATACACTGAAAATGTCTATAGACGTCGTCTGAATACGCAATTGCGGACATCACCATACCACCTCTGTGTAATTTCTTCCGAACCCATATCGTAGATCGATAACGCAGCAATTTAATAATAATATTCTTCGAACTAACTCCAACGGGCACGTTTCCATATCCCCAATACACCATCATCATGTGTACGCACGAACATAATAGACATATTAAATCATAATATTTAATTATATGCACGTCCTTGCGTAGTAGTCAGTAATGTCCTTTTGGACGTGGTGGTATGCGCGTCCGACAGGCAGAATGCGACCACTTCCCGACACACCTAAGCGACGCGTACTTGTCGGTCAACCCAACCGTTCTGTAAAGGCCGGGACCTAGCACCTATTAAGTGGTCATTTCAGCATATGCTCACGTATCGACGTTTTGATATATGAATGTATGTGTTTGCATTAGAAATATAAACAGAGAAAGAAAGGTGGAAGTAAAATGGAAGACGAATTTTGTGGCAAGTTGTTTGTTAAAGTTCAAGTTAGGACTATGACTTTTGGCGCGTTTGTTGTTTCATCACAACTACATACACATGTATGTGTGATTTAAAATTTATCAAACACAACCAACAAAAATACAAAAAGTACGCAGCAACGCATTCACACGGTAATTACAGACATAACTATAATTTTAGTGTAAGAACGATACTAAATATTTTTTGATGAAATATTTGGTTAACTAAGAAGTGATATCTGTTGTTTCATCTTTTTTTATTGAAATGGGTTGATTGACGTCTTATTAGGAATTTACTAAATTCCATTGTTTTTGTGCATACATCATGTTTCTAAATATAGACTCTTAGTTTACAAAAATTAACGTTATAAAACAAACATTATTTAGATTTTTTGTTGAGAATTAACTGATTAAGTGTTTAGAAGAACACAATTGCTGATACTCAACAATTACGTTAGTAATAAATAACTAAAATATAACACACAACAATCAGCAAATTAAAGAAGATATTTAAAAACCAAAATAATAGAACTAATAGAATTCACATGGACTATAATTGAATATAAATTAATTCTATACTAACCACAAGATAATGAAATTTTGTCGCGTCATAGTAAGATAAATCTATACAATACAAAAAATATATACAACAACTCACTCAAAGTCGACGTTTCGCCACTAAGGTAAGTGGCTTCGCCAGGAGCAAAACTAGGTGAGGGGCGTCAGAAGTTCGCGGTAACACAATGTATAAACCACGGTAGCGGCGAAAAGCTTCTGAAAGCGACGAAAACTGAGCGAGGGCCTCCAAAAGGTCACATATCAATCACACTAGAGGCAAAAACCTTCTGATAATGATGATCATTAGTAGCAAAACGTCGAGTATACATTTTTTGTATTTTTTTTAATTTTTACTTTTGTTTTATTATTTATATTTTACATATTTACGCGGTCAAAACCCGGAAGTCCTCATAACAGAGACTTGGACCGTGGAGGCCTATAGTTGTATCATAACAAAATTATACTACATAACCTAAATCTAATTCTAAAGAAGAATGAGCTTTGCTTTCCTCTACAATATGAAATTAACTACCAACTAGTAACGAAAATAAACAAATAAAAAATACGATTTAAGTAGCTAATGTTTGCAGCTTTGCAAGTAAAATATTGAATTATTGGTTAAAAATAAATAAATAAAGGAAAATGTCGCTTGATTTTGTGACTTAGTTTAGGCAATGATGATAGATTAATGGTGGGTCGTTAAGGCATTTCTACCTCTCTTCACTGCTAGCACTAGTCTCCCACTATTAAAGATAAGCTCTTACCTGGCTTTTGGTAAGACCACAAAACGGCTCTAGTCCAATAAATCGAGATTCAGTGCTTCTCTTTGCAAGACCGTCGGCAGTTTCGTTTCCTTCGCGTCCCCAGTGTCCTGGTACCCACATCAGTGTAACTGTGTTCCTTGGGCTAGAGTTTTGAAGGTCAGTAGACAGTCCCAGGTTAGTCTCGACTCAAAGATACATGTCCCTAGAGCCTTTAGCGCTGCTTGAGTGTCTGACAAAATGTAAATGCGTGCATCTTGGTAAGGTCTTTTCGAACATTTTTGGGTACATTATTCAATGGCATGTATTTCTGTTTGAAAAATTGTTGGCCACCGAGACATTGCAACTCGGCCCATATATACCTATTTCTACTCCTGTGTTTGTTTTGAATCCGTCCGTATACCAGCGTATGTACGGGTCCTGTAGTTTAGGTCCGCTTAACTCCCACGTTTGGCGGTCTTGTATAACCACTTCGAACTGTTTGTCAAATTCAAATCCATTCTTGTAGAATTTGAAGGTGGCCCACTAGATCTCCTGATTTTAAGATCATGTGCCGTTCCACCCTGATGGCGCCCATCATCGCTTCCCTTTTCACTTGTAGGTGCAAGGGAATCAGATCGAGTAGGGCCTCCATCGTCGAGGTTGGACAGGATCGCATTGCGTCTGTTATAATTACACAGGCAAGACGCTGTTTTTTTTTACAGCGGGTTTTGTCTTTGCTTTTCTTTTGTTTTTGTCCACTTTGTGTTGTGTGTGACTTACTTTTCGTTTTCGTTTAATGCCAATAGCTTTTGTCTCTGAGTTACTTTGCTTTTTTATAAATAGATGTCGCCATTCGTGGCATCATTGCAAAATATAGCATCTAGAATTATTCATGGAAGTTATCAACACAGCCTTTGTCAACATTTTTCAGAGGATGTGACTACTTAAAAAGGTATTATTTTTGAGCTAATATGTTAGTCGATCTTGATTTGTAACATATTTTCATTTCTCCATTACGCAGTGACAATTTCAATCAGAAATAACACATCTTGACACTAGATACTAACTCCGACTAACGTATTTTGTAAAAAAATAGAAGTGCTCTAAAAGATCTGTAATGTTGAATCATTTTTTATATTAGGAGGCAGATAGTTAATACAGTTCCCATGCCCTCCAGACCTTTACAATGAAGTAATAGTTAACGTATGTCCGATTAAATATAGCCGATCGCCAGCTCTAGTTAATTATGTATGCAGGTACGAAGCTATGAGTTATAATACTTTAAAATTGAGCTTTATGTTTATGTATATAACATGAAATTTCAAATATATAAATGCATGTTAGTAGCAGCATTTTCGAGGTCAGGAAAATCACATAAATTAATATAGTATGTCGACACAATACTTCTTGCTGCTAACTTTTGAGATAAAAACGCTCTATCTGTTACTGCAACATCTCTACAGCAAGATGTAGTATTGTACTTTGCCGTAATAAAAGGACATCGAATATTATGTGTTAGTCTGCGATTTCAAACATCTGAATGCATAACGGTTGGATATGCTATTGGTCAATATTTAACATTGCTCAATTTATACAATGTCAGCTTCCAGAGTGATGCCAAGCAATCTTGTGTGGAGAACTCCAACAATTTATCTCTTGCTAATGGTAATTTATTAATCGTTAAATTTCTCTCTCTGATGTGGAAAACCATATATTCTGCGTTTTTAAACTCAATGACAGTTTGCTATCAGCAAACCATGCTATCAATATCTGCAGTAGATAAATGAATCTTTGCAGTATTCCTATTATGATTAAGTTTTCTACCAATCCTATCGAATTCAAGTGTTTTATTTTAATTACTATTAGAATTGAATTCTGACGTATAAATAAGAAGTAAAGCAAAAAGTTCTGCATCTTAAAATGACGTACGTTTGAAGTTTATCTAAGAATATATTGTACCAAACAATAATCAATGATGAAATAGTACCAGCAACAAATCACAGAATATGCCAACAATATTACCTTAAAGGTAGCATAAGGACATGTTTGTCCCACTACTTCTGAATATCGAAGTTTTCTCTAATTATCTGATAATGAATAATTCCAGATTCTCACCTGGTTGCCTTATCAATTTTCGTCTTTTTCGATTCAGACATTCAGGCGTACGAACATCATATTTAACGACACATTTATTAATTAATTCCAGTATCGTATCAATAACGTATTAAGTATTCTTTTTCAGCCAATATTTGTAGGAATGTATCATTGTCAGCATATTGCTTGTTCCTTATTTAATTAAAATCTTCAAGCCTATCCCGTAATTTATTAGTATCTTTAATTTTCATTATTTGATTGATTTATTATTGTTTAGTTATTGTATTTAGTAGTTAGAAGTTTAACTAAATTTCCAGATAGTCCGAATAGCATACAATAAGCTTCTAAAACATTGTAGATATTAAGAAATTATGACTAGTCTATAATTTTTGCATTCATTAGGCGCATACCTATTCCTGTACGTCATAATAATTATAACAGCAATAATATCTATTTACAATTCAATTGATGCTATGTTAACAACCTACAGAAACATTCACTATTATATTATACTGCTAATGTCAACATCTGCAGTTACACATCTCATTAAGTATTTTGTTAGAGTCAGACATTTAAACTGTAAAATGAGTGAGACGGATAATCGAATATAAAGGATGAGATACTAACAAAAGTTGACTATATAAAAATACTATGTGTGCGGTATAACTGAAGGCATAAAATTCTTAGAACTTCCTACATGTTAGTTATAATTATCAAAAAGAATATTTAAATATCTATGTTAAATATTTTAGGTATTTTATCTCTCAATTTGTCGAACTGCTACTTCTTCATTTTCTTTACGTTTCAGTTATAAAAACTTACATATGTGTAGGTACTGTCGAATGCCGCGTAATAGTCTAGTTATAACAAAGTAATAATAATAATAAAGGGAACAGTGAAAAGGCTTTGCTTTTTAATAGTTTAAACAACAGTATCGGGTTATGTGATATACCTACTTACAATTTCTTTCCAGATTAATCTGTATGTTATTCAGAGTGGAATTATTCTATCATTATTCAAGTCATAATATAACTAACTAACCTAACAGAGGTCGATAACCGTAGTAGTTAGCCGCCTGCCCAGTGTTGTGAGCGAATGCTGAAAGCGAGGGTTCAATTCTCCGAGGGCACAGTGACATCTTTCTGGAAAAATTGTATCTGATTGATCGACCATTCGCTATTGAGAGCAAAATGGTTACTAGGGTAACATTATAATTAGTGGTGTAACATACAATTTACACAGCAGAAGTTCCATGAAACACTTACGATGGTTGCTGACCAATCAGAATTATAGGACCTCATAAGTTTGCTCTTTGTATACAATTAATAAGGGTTAGAAAGATTGGCATATTCGTAGTTTCATATAATGTTCTTAACACATAAACAGTTACGGGGGTTTAAGATTCAGAATTTAGTCTATCTAGACTTATTGCTAGACAAATAGTGTTTTGCCCAAGATCGACGCTGAATACCTGTCATTTTTTCGACAAGAAAGTGCTGGTGCATTGATTCCAAAATTATACAGAATTATCTAGCAAGTGCAGCGTTAAAAATGTATGAGTTTCCTAATTCCTTTTCCTAATTATGCCCCCTGTGATAATTTGTCGTCGGCCGCTGCAAAAAAGCGCCCCTCTAATTATTAGTCATAACGGAACAATTTAGGTACGGGACAACTTTAAAAATTACTGTAATTGTATATAAATAATTCATTAATTAGTATGCTACCAAAACCTAACAGCAAATCACTGTTATTTGATTATTGCTTTTAAATTTAAGAATAAAACCTCCCTCTATATAACGTCACTTGTTAAATATAATATGACGTCATTCTTGTAACCGTCTTCTACGCCGTTTGTTGAATGTATGCTGCTGACCTGCTAGATATGCACAACTTGTCGTTTCCTGTTTCTTGTAGATGTGTACTTATAAGTCTGCTGTTGTATATATGTATGTGTGTATGTATATACATAATATGTTCGTCTGCTAGTGTATGTGGGTTCAGCATGTCCACCCAGATAATATCGGAACGTATCCAGTTCGGTTCCAAGAAGCAATTTCGTGATATTTTAATATTCAATCCGGTACGCTGTCGGGGACCGGCCCGAACATATCCTCGCGGTACGCGTACGAGATTCATAATTTTTAGGGAAGTTATTCGCAAATGCTGCGGTTATATTTACTGTTTTATTTTCGGTAGGAGGGAATTTAAATAAAGTCATTTCATGCTGTCATCACGTGCTTCTTAACCATAATTTCTATGGAAACGCTTATGACACCGCAAAGATTTAAGAACTTTGAATTAAAGAAAATACGTAAAAATATATTGTACCTACTTAACATACAGAATCTACTGACATATCGAAATTTTTACAGTTAAGGTGAGACAGAAGATGTTCTCAATTTTTTTTCATTATAAAACTTTGGATGCAGAATAGAAAAGCACAGCGTCGAGTAGGTACGTGAGCGCTAAGTTTGGGGACAAAGAAGAATTATTTCGGCAATGGCAGTAGATCATAAATATTAGATAAATCGCAATTCCTCTTACTTCCCCTGTGTGTAAAGAGAAATGTGTGTAAAATCAGTAATGAGTTCCGGTAAATGCATGTTATCTTTGAATAGTTTAGGCAGCCTCGAAGAGAGAATGGATTGGAGTCATGACTTTCTGCCAATATACTCTGATATCATCTTTTAATACAATCGTCTTGCTGTTATAATGTATAATGGTCATTCCACACACATATAAATCCTGAAGTTATTGAAATAGCTATGCGTGAAAGGGGGTAGAGAAGCATAAAAAAATTTAACAACAGACGATGTCTTCAGAACATAAATATAATTTGAGAAGATAAGAATAATAAAAAGTTAAAGCCAAATCGTAAGGATGTAGAGTCGTTTACTAGTGACAAAGAAGATAAAGAAGTTCAATACCAAGATTCAGATAGTGGATTCATGATCAACAACAAGATGATGATGCAAACTTGTGTCAGCTATAATGGTATATTGGGTTTTGAAGAAATATTATAGCAAAATACTTAAGCATTTTATTTGTCAAATAACAGAACCTGAGGATAATGATTAGGAAATATAGTAGTTAAAAACGCTAATCTAGTTTAGAAACACACATATTTGAGAGGTTATCTGTACAGAACGTAGACATTATAAAAATGTGACCAAAACTAGAAGATATGAAAAATATCTTTTACTTCAATATACAATTCGATGACTATTTTGAATTTCCATCAAATATGATATGGTATTACGAGTCTAGTATTTCATTTACCGTAAAGCGAGGTGACTTTGTGACACCCAGGCGACTTTGTGACAGCAACACACTTCTTTGAAAAAATCATTCCTACATCTATGTTTATTATGTTATTGTAGCAACCTTTCGTACACGCATCGGTGAACGGTTGAAGCAGTGTCATTATATTTCGCGGTCGTTCTGCAGTTTTTTTAATACACATATTTTTTAAGGTAGATAAGCAATTTTTACTTTATCAGAAAGTTGCTATACTTTGTCTTGTGTGACTTGAACCGTTTGTTTTATCTATTTTTGCATATGATAGTGTTAAAGTGTGATCTATTAAGAATCAGTAAGTGCCATCACCTCTCTATTCTTCTTAAAAATAAAGTACTTATGCTCTACGAAATGAAATGTCAGTAAATATTGAGATCAGATTGTGACACTTTTGGTACTAGCAGGGAGGAGATTTTTTAATGTAATTATTCGGTGCATATTTTAGAAATGCCATGGAAGTATAAGAGGCTAGCGGAGAGTCGCTCCTATAAAAACTATACATCTAAATCATTAGAAAAAGCTTTAAGTGACATTAGAAAAAAAGTAACCCTCCGAGAAGCGTAAGAAAAGGAAGATACTTAGAAGTAATAAAGATCTGTCCTATGTGCTTCATAAATTCGATTTTGCTTAGGTATACGTTGTTCTCTTACATTTTCTATAAATAAATTTTGCCAAAACGATAATTTTTATTATTTAGGTTGACTTTGTGACATATTGATCAGTTAGGAGGTGATTTTGTGACAAATTTGGAGCTTGGCATACATTAATGTGGTTATAATGTTCCAAATTCTCCTCACAGAAAGGTGACATTGTGTTCTAGTGACCGCCCAATGCTGTCACAAAGTCACCCCGAGCGATGGGATGAATGTGTGACAAGTATACATCAAAACTCTGGCTAAACTACTATTGTTTTTTTGTTTCACATCGTCATTGTTTAGTAGCTACATGATGTGACTACTTCATATTATTTACTCGACCTTTCAGTTATAAAACTAGAACTGAAAAAATGGTTGAAAGTGACAAATCTGTCACAGTCACCCCGTTTTACGGTACCTTATTTCTTAGGGCAAGTGTTACATATAATATGTAACCAGCAGTCACTGCCAAAAAGAAAAATTCATATTACAGGCTCATTTATACATGCTAGTCAACTGGGCTGAGTGATAGACTAGCAAGCCATTAGCATGGAAATAATACGTGTAAACATTCACTGGTGCTAGCTCGGCATGCTAGCTTGAACTAGCACCAGTGAATGTTTACACGTATTATTTCAGTGCTAGGGGCTTGCTAGTCAATCACTCAGCCCAGTTGACTAGCATGTATAAATGAGCCTGTAATATGAATTTTTCTTTTTGGCAGTGACTGCTGGTTACATATTATATGTAACACTTGCCCTAAGAAATAAGGTACCGTAAAACGGGGTGACTAGCATGCCGAGTTGACTAGCATGTATAAATGAGGCTTAAATGTTGCTCTGGCAAAACTTATGTCTATCTAACTGTCATAAGTTACACAGTACTAGACTGTATATGGGTTTTTGTGCTTTTTCTTCTATGTATTGGACCTACTGTATCTTCTTAATTAGAAAGTATTGAACATATTGCATTTACTAGATCCTATCTTGCGATAGTTGAAGTTGTTTATTCAATAGAATTGGCTCGCATTTATGATATATCGCAAAAATTTACCTTAAAATCTCTTGAAACTGAAAAACTGAAACTGTTCTAAATGCACATGCTTCATTATTTAGCTGAGGATAATCCAGATGGTAAACCATAATTTCTTGAAATAAATAGAATTTTGTGGTGAAGCAAGGTTCCATTTCAAAGGTAAAAAAAGATAAAATTTGCATGAATGTAAGACGTTTAAAAAAAACATAAGTGGAAAATGAATGTGTAAACTTAGTATCATTGGCATAATAATATACTCCAATCACTTTTTAAAATAGGAAATTTAAATGGCAATAGCTATTTAAATTTATTAAGGAACGAGATAATTTAGTATAAACATATTTTGTGGAATTAGTGTGTAATGACTACAAACACACGAGAATTGCCTTTTTGTGTAAAAACGGCTTTTTTATAAGTGCGCGTATACCGTAAGGTTTCTATCTGTTTACTGGGGTTAAAGGGGAAAGGTCGACTAAATATTTACTTGATTTCGAAGTTGCGTTTCGAAACAAGAATTTTATTACCTTTGCATTATTTTCTCTCGACTTTATCATGACTGAATATAATACAAATGCCATTTGATCTACAAGTGGAATATATTTTAGTTTCACAATACAATATGAGTAAACAAAGCAAAGAAAATATTGGCAGATAAGGAATTCATTGACTGAAAATTCAAATAGAATAATTAAGATGCTTCTCTTCTTCTTTTGTTAATAAAACGGAAGTTACAATTCCAGAGTTGAACTAAAATTCAAATCACCTTCAGACGTACTTATATGGCATTAAAAATTTTGAATCTTGCGATTTTGTTATAAAAATTTATTACACCGAATTCATTGACTTCTGTAATGGCTCGATTTCTTTTCCTCTTGACATGAGTGGATTACCATAGATTTTGTCCAAGAAATAAATTCAGTGCATATGGTTAAATGATATTTAGAATTTGAGATTAGAACAAAATATACACTATTTAATAGTAAGCATGACAACGATTTACGATATAAGAAGACTGCTGTAATATTAGTAACAATCAAATTAGAAGAACGGTAACAAAACATTTCTAATAAGATATATGCTTGAATATAAATAAGTTTTATATTAAAAAAAGCAGAAACCTCAAAGGGGCATCAATCTTTACTAATATCTGTTACATTACAAGTACAATCACGTTAAATAAGTTTAGGCGTTACTATTTATTCCTGATAGAAACTTACAAGACTAGATTACAAGAATAGTTTTCGGAAAATTTAAATTAATGACTAGGACAATAAAATTATTTAAATTATAATTATGAAATTATCAGAGTACTAAAACTAGAAATTTTCTTCAAAATCTTCTTCAAAGAAGTCGCTCATCGGATCGAAACAGTAGGAATTCTGCGAAAACAAAAACACCAACATTTACATCAGATAGGTATTCTTTTCAAATCACATGTTTAAAAAAATAGGTAAATAAATTTAATAAGTCGTTCTCAGAGTGCGTTAAAGTTTAAATAATATTAATTATATCGTTGAGGGGAAGTATCGACCGTACTACGTTAGGGAGGTAACGTAATTGGAAAAAACCGGGTATGCGGTCTGTACAGAACGTAAGTAAACTCTTTGTTTAAATTCTCTAGCTTTCGTTCTTTATTGAGAACATCTTCAGGAAAAAAACGTTATTAGTTAATTAGAGATGGGCAGCCTGAACAGTTAAAACAACACAAACGTTAAAACCAATAATCATTATTGGTTTTAACGTTTGGGATTTTATACATATTTTAGCAATATTTTAAATTATAAATTTTTTAACATTATCAACTTAATGTTAACTCTACTTCGTACTGTGATGTGTTTCCCTGTTCAGGCTGCCCATCTCTAATTAACTCACGTTTTTCTCCTAAAGATGTTCTCAATAAAGAACGAAAGCTAGAAATATTTAAACAAAGAGTTTAGTTATGTTCTGTACAGACCGCATACCCGGTTTTTTTCAATTACATTACCTCCTTAATTATATCCTTATTGTTTCACATTTAGATAAATAAATAAGGTTTTATCCGAACAATTTTGTAGTAGTATTCGCTCTGCCAATATGCAACATACAATTGCGACATAACTAATATTTAGGAGAACTATCAACGGCCGAAGGCCAAACATTTTCAGCACGTTGAAATCATGTTTTATATAGAGTGCTCAGAGAATGGCGTTTATTTTTTTAATTCAAAAATTCGACAACTTAATTTTTGCAAATGATAATCGCTTCTTTTCTCTTTGCACTGGGCATTCTATGCTGAAATATAAGGGCGTAATTACATCCCTTTATCAAAAATTAGTAGTTCTGTTAGAAACTTAAAAAAAAAACTGATCTTTTCTGATGATCAAAAAATGCAAAAATGAAAACGAATGACTTATTCTTGGCCCTATAGCCTACGAGTAGGCTTTCCTGAGAGAGAAACACAAAATATAGGAACAGCAGGAAAAGCAAAAATTAAAAATTAACCAAATTAGAATAGATATAGTAGCAGTCCGAATAGTTTCCGAAGAAACCGATGGAACACATTGGGATATTGTCACTTCTCTTTTGATTTAAATAAAAGTATTCTATGGAGTGTTATCAAACGAACTCGGAGACTATCCATACCATGGTACCACAGCTGATTCCGGTGGAGATTTAATGGACGTAAACTATTATGTAAAATTTCAGTATATTTGACGCCTACAATAAACAGCAATATGAATAAAATTTACTCATCAATCAAATATGTACTACAAAATTCACCCCAATCGCCTAAACAAAGTTTAGTCAAAAATCTTAGCCTTCCTGAAAGTGTAAATTCACAAAAATTAATTCTTCTTTAACAATCGTCTGCTTTTAACTGTTGCTCCATTAGCAACGAAAACGGCTTAAAGTTATATATTTTTTAAATCTTATGAGCACTAAGCTCAGATACGTCCACGTCTTATTCCGCAGCTTTTTCAATTATAAATAAACTGAGAGAAGGTGTCATGGGTTGGCTTTGGTCTATCCGTATATCGCAAATAGAAAGCTTTGCAGACACCAACAAATTGAAGAAATTGGCATTACTGATTTCTAAATGGGACATGATAAACATGTTTACAATGCTTAAGGGTCAAGTTAATTTTACATTTCTTTATCTACATTGTTACACTATTTTCTTATTGATTGTTTAAAATCAACACCAATAATTTGTCATTTAGAATTCTTTAATAACCACGAGAAGATCTGAGTTTTAAATTTCTATCACAACCGCCAATTTACCGTTGTAATCACATTAAAAAATTAAATTTTCGAATTTTTGAGATAATGAAATTCGACGCTATTATCTGAGTACCGGGTATAAATATTGCTTTCAATGCTTTTACTAATTTGGAAAGCTGTAGGACTTATATATACCAATCCTGATATATAGCTATATTACACTTTCAGGCACATTCTAAAAATTAGCTTTTTGGAAAACGCGCACAAATTTTAGAAGACAAGTTGAATCAGTTTTCCAAGACGTATGGACTTGACTCATCCAGAAGGACCTTGCACCTATGATAAACTACCTCAACGCTAGAAGCATTAAATCTCTTAAGAACTAAAAATAAATGCTGCGAATGTAATTTTCTTTTTAATTTTTGCGTTGATGTTTATTTTTTCTTTCTACAGCTTCACAAACATTTTAAACAATTTATGCACTAGATACGTAGAACAAATTTTGATTAACTATTAGCTATTACATACCTCGTACATTCCATGCCAGTGTAATAATTCTTGCAAGTTCTGGATGTATTTAATTGCATTCTGCAATGTCTTAACTTTGCTGACACGCTTACCTCTGAAATATTATGATCATATCAGTAGAAGACAGAAATTATACAATAAGAAAAATTGAAGCAGCAAAAATTAGAGCACCCATTTTTAATTCCGTCTTTTATAGTGCGAAATATAATACACTAGGTTACTAAAGGTTCTCAAGTATAATAGACGAAGAAATTCTCTATACTAAACAAAAACCTTCAAAATACCGTACATATGTACCTGTTATTATCCAGAGGCACTGCTTTTCTCAATCTAGTAAACGCACTATTGACAGCTTGCACTCTTCTTCGTTCTCTAGCATTTCTTTTAGCGACGACTTGAGGCGGTTTATCTCGATGAGGCACGTGGACGTACTTACCAATGCCTTTTTTGCAGTTGTTTTCTTTCAAAGCCCTCGTGGACATTTCATCATCTTGCATTTGCCGATCCTTTTCACTATTCTCGGAATATTGTGGTACCGTAACATGATCCAGTTCTACCATCCATTCACGTTGATATTGGCGATTGTAATCATGAAGACACGTCCACGGAGAACTATTAGCGAACGATGTGCAAGAGATTGATGGTGTCGATATTATATTACACGTCATGGACATTTTTTCTCTTTTACGATATTAATTTTAATACATTCTTAAATTTTTGTAAAAGAACTTTAAATTTTGTTGAAGCGGCGTATATTTTCTGCCTTCTATTACGTTAACCCTAACGCGTGCCGTTTAAAAATTGACTAAGATGCTATCATTATTGGCTATCACTTTAAAACACCCGCATACACCTGGATTGACGTTTAGGTGGGGTGTAAGTGATCATTATGTTTTTGTTTTGTGTCTTGTTTTCATTTTTTAAAGCGTTCCAGCTGGCTACCTTTTCGGTGATTTTTAGGATGTGCAGAGACGTATTTACACTTTATTTCTCTTATCGTTGTGCTTTCTCTATTTTCTTCAAATTTACACTGTAAGCGATATGTTACTCTGTGATTAAAAAGTAGTTGTTGTTCTTAATCTTATACAATCTGCTTAATATTTTGCCTGCTGTTGTCAGTAAAGCAGCCATAAATGTCGAGTATGGCAAATACCTACCACTACATCTCCAGTATTACAAGCGTATCATAGTAAGATATGGGAAGAAGTCAATTAAGTAAATTATATACTTGCATTACATTCAAACAACTATTGCAGACTATATTCTCAATATGATCAGCAATTGCTACCCGATAGTTTTAGTTAAAAAATCATTGCAAACATATTAGGAGTATTTCGTTAAATGTGCGACAGGAATAAATTATATGTATATATTCCGGTTCTGTCTGAATCCAGTGGTCAGTTACAATATGTGTTATGGTACCCTGCTTTGTCAGCAGCTGATTTTTCTTCATAGTTTCGTAGTTATCTATTAAGCCTTTAGCGGACCCTTCCTGACAGTTAAAGATGCCGGCCCACAATAGCACACCTGGATAGGAGAAACACAATTAACTTGATTAAATATACAGATGCGCTTTTGGTAAGTATAAGTTTTCATATTCACTCGCGATTTATTTTCTATTAATTACATTAATTATGTGCTTATATAATCATGGTTTAAGAATTTTAATAAATTACATAGTACATTATATGATACTGATTCAAGATTAAGCTACTTTATTAAGATAAAGTAGCTTAATCTTTATCACTGTCTAATATTAAGATATTATACAGTGTGTAAAAGCCAAATGGAATAAATTCATTATTTCGGCTACTGTACATATTTATAAAAAATCCGGAACACGTCAAATTTAAATTATAAATTGACATTCTTCAACGTGAAAATGCGATCATTACCTTCAACCCCCTTCGAATAACAGGTACAACCCCCATTTTTTTTAATGGGAAGCATAGGCTTGTGATATATCGTTTGAAAGGTTTCTTTATTCAATGTATATTCAAAAATGTTTTCATTTTTAAGTTTGTTGTAACAATTAATAAAATCATGTTGTTTCATTTTTCTTTACATTTTGCATTACATTTTATTTTTTGAGTATATTGCAGCGAACTTCGATAACATGATTTTATTTTATTCTATCTTAATTATTACAACAATCTTAAATACGATAACATTTTTGAATAGAGACTAAAGAGACCTTTCAAACGATATATCACATGCCTATACTTCCCATTTAGAAAAATGGGGGTTGTACCTGTCATTCGAAAGGGGTTGAGGGTAGGAATTGCATTTTCACGTTGAAGAATGTCAATTTATAATTTAAATTTTACGTGTTCCGGGATTTTTTATAAATATTTACAATAACCGAAATAATGAATTTATTCCATTTGGATTTTACACACTGTATATGTATATTATTACATAATGTATTATCAGAAAATACACACTTATTATTAGTTATTGTTATTATTTTATTCGGGAAGATCATTGGAACTTATTTTCTCATTATTATATATTTTCAAAAATTTTATGAAATATGAAACTAACATTATTATTATTGTTAGTAAAGTGGTCAATGTTGGATGCAGATAGGTATATTTCTATACTTGATTCAAGACAGTCATAACTGACTTACGTTTATTATAACACAGTAATAGAAGGTCCTTCAGAAACTTCTACATTTTTTATTTTCTGTATAGTACAATCCTTTGAGATATAATTACATGATTTTTCGGTACTTTTTGTGACATCAAGTGACCACCAAGAAGCCCGAACTTTGTTGTAAATGGTTGTAATGTAAAAAGTTAATAATAGCGTCCCAGCAAATTTGAAGCAGCTAAAAATCCTATCCAGAAATAGATTGAAGCCATTTCTCCTGAGTCATGTATAACAGTAATAGATACTCTAAACCATTGCTTTGAAGTGGCAGCGACAAAATGGACAACTACATGGTATAAAATTCTATAGATGAATTTTCAATTAATGTAATTTTAAGTTCTAAATAAAGCTAGTTAAGAAAACCAAAGACAGCTAAGTAAGATTAGAAAAAAGTGCAAATCTCTCGGTCATACTGGGCAATTCCATACTTTAAAACGTATTTAGGGTGAGTTTATCAATGTGAAGATAAAGGCGGAATTCGACTGAAACAACATTTAGGCAACATGTAGCATGCGGTAATGACGCATACTACACTCGATCATGCGTGCGTCAAGTTGCTCTTGCAACACTATACAACAGCTATACAACTTTGTGGCATATACTCGCACACATAGAAGCAGGCAACACTACATGGCATGTAACATGCTTCATGTCGTCTAGTGTTGCTTTAGTCGAATTCCGCCTTAAAAGGTGTTAGTTAAGTAACTGATAGGTATTGCTAACTGGCAGATAAGATTTAGCAACTACAATGCTTTATCTTGCAGATAATTTCTATTCAACACTAAATAAATGATTTATTGTAATTATCTTGCGAATAAAATTTTATCTGCAAGATAATTTATTTATCCTCACATTGATATACCCACCTTTAATCGTTTAAAGATGGAAGACTGAGAAATATAATTTAACTAACGCTTGATATGGAAATTTAAAATTGAGTTCAATATCATTGTAATTACATGTATGGAAACAGGCAGCTGCATTAACTTATGCGTATTTTTATTTGATAATCATATTCGTAATTACTGGTATCAAAGTAGTCGACGATGAAAGAATCCAATGTAGAAATTATGAGATATGTAAATTAGTTTTATATCTATATTTTTAAGAAAGCATATGTAATGTCTAAATTTTAGATAGACCTAATAACAAAGTGATTAACCGCGCAGCATTATAAACGGTGAACTAGCGCAGTAACAAGGCTATTGAACACATTTTATGCATACAAATTACATAGCAAGAGTTGCATGGTAGTCAGCTAATCAATACAGTTTAGGAAACTGTCGTAACTAGCACCCATCACAGATAAAAATAAAGAAGTGTATGGCGATGTAGAAATTGTTGCTAGTATTCATGATACTATAGGAACTGATGGGGATTTATCAGCATCGAAACGCAAAGATCGTTATCTCTTTTAACACACTTAAAGCTGAACCAAATTGCGCTGAATCAACATAAAATATAGAACCTATTTCTTTTAAATTGAAATGAATGAGTAGAGATGTTATTTTTACATAAATACATAAGTATGTTTTAGCACTCGTGTCTAGATAATACATACCTTACACATACCATACATAATGTTATATTTTTTAGATAAAAATCTGAAATGAATCAATAAATGTAACGGTTTACATGAGTTCAAATTAATATATATATACAGGCGCGGTAGATAGATTCTAAATAACAACATATATAATTCTGTACAGTTAAATAATCAACACCTTGTTAAAACAATCTACATGCATACAATAATACATATTGAAATTCATGTCCTATTACAACATGTAAAAGGGATGCATGAAGATGACAATCATTTGTAACTTTGCTTACTACGTAACTACTGTGCAACATTAGTTATATAACATACGTTTATATAACTATAATATGTAGCAAGCATACAGCACTAACCACAGGACTATGATTGGTGACTTGTTTATGCACGGACAAAGTATTGCAGAATTAATATTTGTCACTCATAATTCGATCTTGTATTGCTAGCTCGCAGTTTTAGATTGATCTAAGATATTAGTTCGAATACGGAAATGTGTATGTTATGGCATAAATACGTTTCTAAATATCAATCCGCCCTGCTACATGAAACAGCAAAATAAGGTGCTAAATATGAATGGCAAAAATCATATGTTTACATCAAGTCCTATATTTTAATTTTTTTATCATAATCGATAAAGTGAAAAACCACGCAACCTAGAAAATAGTCCCAACCTCGACAACTCATCCGTAAATGTATTCATCTCCGCCATTCCTGCAGTTTTTCAATATCACAGATAACTAGGTACTAACTAGCGGCAGCTAATTGCGAGATTATACGAAGTAATTATTCATATCATAACTATAGCGCCACGAAAATTAATTATAAAATCCCGCAGTTTTGAACGAAAATTCGCCGATTCAAAATGGTTATAAAAACATGGACATCTAGTCACGTTAAGTCAAAATACTAACTTATTAAATGTTGAATATTTTGTCGTTGGAAATGATACATTGAGACGATTCCGACAATATTAGTTTTGCACAGAGATCGGTAGCAAAAGTTAACTTAATGTATAATAATATTATGCTTATTTAATTGATATGTTTTACAACAAGTACCATTACTTGTTTTTCTTATGCAGGAACATTTTGTGGTCATGCGTTTTAAATCAATCATGGATGGCGGCATTTTCGTGCATTTAATAAATCTCATAATTTTCGCATGGATCAATTCTTCATGATCGTTAATATTAAAAATAACAATTAAGTTTACATGATTTTTGCTATAATAATATCTTTTTACAAATTACTGTTTAGTAAATGTAAAATTAGCTTCATTTTAGTGCGTGTTTGAAAACTTAGTTTTGTATTACTAATAAAAATGAAACGAATTTATTTCTTTCAAGTTTCTAAAATCACTTTTAATGTGAATTCGTTGAGTTTCAAAATTTCCTCCAATTCAATTAGTATAGTTATTAGTTTTAGTATTAGTTTTATTTTCTTTCAGGATATTTTTACGCCTCAACTTATGTAACCAAACATACAAACGTATTTGCTATTTATAAGAGCGCCTAAAGATGGCGCTGGATAGTCATCCTAAGCGTTGCCAACAGTAGCAATTTATCACTAATAGTGTGTTTAAAAAATCAACCAATTGCAACCGAAACGCCGGTTTGCGTTTCATAAATCGACCGTTCCTGTAAAACGTATATTTATTAAACGCGGTTTCCTGAAATTGGTAACTTACGGTGTCACCAAAGTAACCGAGAATTTATCTTGGTTTATTACGGTAAACTAAAAAGTTTGGTTAGGTTTTATGTTTACGATGTGTTTACGGCATCGTTTTGGATATTTCGAATTGTTGATATTCGACAAACTGGAAGTAATGGCCAATGAAAATATGTATACAAATGCGATTAGTAGAATTCCTATTATTCAGTAGTAGCGATGAGAGCACTGCAAAACTGGCAAACTGCAGCCAGCAACCAATCCGTTCCAAAAAATACCGTATTTTTTCAGTTACCACGCATTACCAACAATTACCGTTACCAACCTTACGGTTCATTTTTAAACATACTATAAATAGCAACGTTTTGAACGACGTCAGAAGCGGTAAACAGCTTCTATGGCTTCATGTAATGTATACAAAAAATTGAATAAACTTTGCTGCAGTTTAAATCCTAATTTTTATTCCTGTTCTTAGCTGCTTTCCAGGTAAATGCTACTCAAAACGAACTAACTGATTCAAAGCAGGTAGATCACTTATACCTGGGACCCAGTGCTTGTAAACTTGCGGTCAAAAAAGTTGTCATCATTTTGACGTTTTTGACTAAGTTTACATAAATATAGTAAATCATTTTTTTGTACTCGCTTATCAAAACCTGTCATTTCACGATTCGATTTGCGTGCGTAGTCACTTTAAGCACAAGTGCGTAAAAGTAAAGTTGGTACTTCCTGGAACTTGATTAATTTAGTGACATTTTGAAATTATAAATCCCTAACCTTAATAATATGGTCATAAACGCTAACGTATTTAACAATTTGTGTGTATTATTATTATAGTTCTCGTACAAAAAGTATTGTACAAACTTCGTGCGTGAAACATTTCGCGAATTCGTGTCCATAAAGCGCTCGCCTTCGGCTCGCGCTTTCAACTGGTCACTCATTCGCGAAATATGATTTCACGCACTTGGTTCGTAAATAACTATTTTAGTATGCATGCATCATTGATCATAAACCAATTAAAACACACTCATAAGCGTGCATAATCGGGCCTTTATCGCACGGCGTGCGTATAAAGGTTGCTTGGTAACAGCCAATCCCAAGCGTTTAATAGTCCAGTGAAATGTCAGGAAATGTCAAATGACATATAGGTACATGTCATGTATTGAAATTATTGATTTGATTTCTTCTAATTAAAATTATTGTTGCACTTATACTGAAAAATATCGTATGACACTCGTGCATAATTAGCTCGTGCTTTAAAAGCTTGATTATGCACTAGTGTCATAATATACTATTTCCTATCCTATGCTACGTTCTACGATGACGAATACGATATGTAATTAACATTACAAATTGTTACACAATATCCATACAATGGATGACATATCTAAAGAATATGCAATGGGAACAGTATAATATGCATTTGGAAAGCCGTTGCCACATCGACCGTACTATTTTAAATTTTACATTATTTGCTATTTCATATTTTTATTGAAGTAGTGATTGGTAGTGATATTCAGTTATTAGCCGTACAAACTCGTTATCGAAACCGTTTTTCAGAAGTGATAATTTGTTAAAAGTAAAGGCGCCGGAATCATCTTTTAAACATTGGCCATACGTATTTAACTTTTCGCACTTCACCGTCTCAATATTGTTTTTCCGAAATCCTGTTTGATGTTAACCTATGTTAATTATATATATACATCTGTAACATAAAACTTACTATTGAAGTCTTGATTAACATAACATTAACATAATTTGATTATTTAAACAGTGTATATGGTAACATTTATATCAACTTTCATACAGTTATGTTTAGACCATTGGCATTCCTGACAATACTATTCACTCCTAACCTAAAAATGTACAAATTGAAATGTTGTCACTTCACTTGTCACATTTGAAGTCTGGCTTGAGTAACACGTGTGTAAGGATATAAAATAGTTAAATATGGAAATGGAATAATAAATATTTTTAATAGAAACGTCAAAATGGTATGTAATGTTAATTATTAATTATTTTTTTACTAGATTTATGTCTCTTATATTCATCATCATAAATGAAAACATATTGCACCATTTAAAGGCGTTATTTGCATTCAATATCTATCATTTTAGACTACAGTTGAAAGAAAAGGTACATTTAAAGTACAGTACCTACAGCAAATTGAGAAGGAAGTTCAGGATAAATGGAAGAATGAGGAGATACATAAAATAGATGCTCCTATTGAACCTAAAAAATCACCAAATGAAAAATTCATGTGTACTGTCCCATATCCATATATGAATGGGCGACTACATCTTGGACATGCATTCTCTATATCGAAATGCGAATTTGCTGTTAGATATCAAAGAATGAAAGGAAAGCATGCTCTGTTCCCATTTGGATTTCATTGTACTGGTATGCCAATAAAAGCATGTGCTGATAAATTGAAGCGTGAAATGGAATTATATGGAAATCCACCAGTGTTTCCTGCTGATGAAGGAGAGATTGAGGAAGTTAAAGATGATATCATAATAAAAGATAAGAGTAAAGGAAAAAAGGTAAGCGTTGATAATATTTATTTCATAGTTTTAATTCTTATATTTCATAGAGTAAAGCTGTTGCAAAGGCAGGGTCTGCAAAATATCAATGGCAAATCATGAAAAGTTTGGGAATAAGGATAGCGAGATACCAACTTTTGCTGATGCAGACTTTTGGTTAGATTATTTTCCACCGCCACAGTGCAGGATCTTAGCAACTTGGGTGCTCATGTAAGTTCTATATTATACATAAATTGACTTAATTTCATAGTAAATTTAAAACAGATTGATTGGAGACGAAAATTTATAACAACAGATGCAAATCCATTCTACGATTCTTTGTACGTTGGCAATTTTTACGTACTTAAAGAAAGAAATAAAGTGAAATTTGGAAAACGTTACTCAATCTATTCTCCATTAGATGGTCAGCCCTGTATGGATCATGATCGTGCGACGGGGGAAGGTGTTGGAGCTCAAGAATATGTCTTAATTAAAATGAAAATTGTGGCACCATACCCAGTGAAATTAAAGTAGTTAAAGTGCTATGTCATTACACATAAAAATTATAGTAATGTGAATTTTATTTTAGAAAATTTTCCAATAAATCTATGTTTTCGTAGCAGCTACCCTCAGGCCAGAAACAATGTATGGGCAAACAAATTGCTGGGTTCGTCCAGATATGAAATATATTGCATTTCTCACAAAATCAAATGAAATTTTTATATGCACTGCAAGAGCTGCAATTTTAAATATGTCTTATCAGGATTTTACAACAGAAGAGGGTAAAGCTCCTGTTGTAATTAATCTTATGGGAGAGGTAATTTCAGATTTTGTAGTTAAAAAATGTCTTTAGATATGTAAAAACTATTTGTTTTTCTAGGATTTGTTAGCTGTTGTCTCAAAGCACCAATGACTATATATGAAACGATTTACACACTGCCAATGTTGACCATTAAAGATGATAAGGGTACTGGCATTGTAACTAGTGTGCCTTCAGATTCTCGGATGATTATGCAGCATTAGTAGATTTGAAGAAAAACAGCATTTAGGGAAAAGTACGGGATTAAAGATGAAATGGTAAAATATTTGTTTAAATTTATATTCGTTTGTATCTTATTAATAAAGTCATTATTCTCTATGTATAGTGTAACAGAATTAAATACTTTCGCACTTTAAGATTGTTTGTAACCAGTAATTTTGTTTCTAAAAAAGTACACAAAAGATAGTTTTCAATACTGTCTTTCAATAGTCTTTAATGTTTTAATGGATGAGAACGTTAATATAAAGTAGATTTGTTTTGTCTACTTGCCAACGCTATTCAGTACTTATTACTTTTCAGGTATTGCCATACGAACCCGTTCCGATAATTGATATTCCAGATTTTGGCACATTGGGTGCGGTTACTATATACGAAAGATTAAAAATTCAAAGCCAAAACGACAAAGAGAAACTTCTAGAAGCCAAAGAAATTTTGTATTTGAAAGGATTTTATGACGGGGTAATTGCTTATGATGCTATTAAAATTTGTAGCGGTGTGGGTGTGCCACTTTCGGCTGCACAAAGGTTAGCAACGTCTATACAACATTTACACATAGTTAATGTGGTACTAATCTTTATGCTCCGAAAAGTATAACTCACTAGTCGTCACTAATCAAAATAGAAATTTCACAATGTATTTGCAGGTAATGGTAATTGGAGAATTTAAAGGTAAGTTAGCTAGTCCAGGATTAAGAAATCTGTACAAAAATTGCTTGTCGATAAAATGAAGCTGTCATCTATCACGAACCTGAAAAAACCGTTATGTCTCGCTC
>CM043015.1:147537973-147569798 GCA_023690525.1 Holotrichia oblita | reverse complement strand
GTCCGCCATCTTTGTTGTGTTTTTTTTTTTTTGCGAACGTGCGGGTATCGGCTAGTACTCGTCGAGAAGAATATATCGGGTAAGGGGTAATTTTGACGTGGACGGTACCGTTTGGAAGATACGACCGGTCAAAGTCGGTCTCGGGGGGGTCCGGAACGGTTTTTTCGTTTTTCGAGAATAACTCGGCGGCGGCGCGTACGTCCCCGTCGTCGTATAGCCTAAGCAGTAGATCGTTCTTTCGGACGACCGATGGCGAAGGTCGCGTCGCGATACGCGGTTTTATAAGGCCGTGAGAGGGATACCCAATTGCCTCTACGACAGCTATTATTAGTACTAAAGAGGAAATTTTTCCCCGTAGGTTTTGGTCCGGATCGAAATTTTTTTAAGGTATTTAAAGTCGCTTCGGAGCTAAACGGGGGTATCCTTATGGGGAACGGACCCGCTCTTTCGATTGGGACCGGTTAGAAGATCGTAGGTCGTCGCGCGACGCCAAAATGGGCCGCCATCTTGTTTTTTTTAAATAGAAATAGGAACTTTTTTTTTGGATTCGTGGTGCGGAGACGCCCGGAAATCGGATGGCGGGTGTATTTTTTCGATAACGTTAATTTTGCGATAATATACAGGGTGTTGCGTTAAGAAGGCGGTCTCGTAAAAAAAATTTTTCAAGATTCTGCGTGCGGAGGCGTCCGGGAATCGGATGGCGAGAGTGCTTTTTCGATAGGATGATTTTCGCGATGATACAGGGTGTTGCGTAAAGAAGGCGGCCCCGAAAAAAAATCGATTTCTTGGCGTCGGTACGGTTCGCGATGGCGCGGAGGACGGCGTACGTGTACGAAACGCGGCGTCGCGCGTTACGCAAAAGTCCGCCATCTTTGTTGTGTTTTTTTTTTTTTGCGAACGTGCGGGTATCGGCTAGTACTCGTCGAGAAGAATATATCGGGTAAGGGGTAATTTTGACGTGGACGGTACCGTTTGGAAGATACGACCGGTCAAAGTCGGTCTCGGGGGGGTCCGGAACGGTTTTTTCGTTTTTCGAGAATAACTCGGCGGCGGCGCGTACGTCCCCGTCGTCGTATAGCCTAAGCAGTAGATCGTTCTTTCGGACGACCGATGGCGAAGGTCGCGTCGCGATACGCGGTTTTATAAGGCCGTGAGAGGGATACCCAATTGCCTCTACGACAGCTATTATTAGTACTAAAGGGAAATTTTTCCCCGTAGGTTTTGGTCCGGATCGAAATTTTTTTAAGGTATTTAAAGTCGCTTCGGAGCTAAACGGGGTATCCTTATGGGGAACGGACCCGCTCTTTCGATTGGGACCGGTTAGAAGATCGTAGGTCGTCGCGCGACGCCAAAATGGGCCGCCATCTTGTTTTTTTTAAATAGAAATAGGAACTTTTTTTTTGGATTCGTGGTGCGGAGACGCCCGGAAATCGGATGGCGGGTGTATTTTTTCGATAACGTTAATTTTGCGATAATATACAGGGTGTTGCGTTAAGAAGGCGGTCTCGTAAAAAAAATTTTTCAAGATTCTGCGTGCGGAGGCGTCCGGGAATCGGATGGCGAGAGTGCTTTTTCGATAGGATGATTTTCGCGATGATACAGGGTGTTGCGTAAAGAAGGCGGCCCCGAAAAAAAATCGATTTCTTGGCGTCGGTACGGTTCGCGATGGCGCGGAGGACGGCGTACGTGTACGAAACGCGGCGTCGCGCGTTACGCAAAAGTCCGCCATCTTTGTTGTGTTTTTTTTTTTTTGCGAACGTGCGGGTATCGGCTAGTACTCGTCGAGAAGAATATATCGGGTAAGGGGTAATTTTGACGTGGACGGTACCGTTTGGAAGATACGACCGGTCAAAGTCGGTCTCGGGGGGGTCCGGAACGGTTTTTTCGTTTTTCGAGAATAACTCGGCGGCGGCGCGTACGTCCCCGTCGTCGTATAGCCTAAGCAGTAGATCGTTCTTTCGGACGACCGATGGCGAAGGTCGCGTCGCGATACGCGGTTTTATAAGGCCGTGAGAGGGATACCCAATTGCCTCTACGACAGCTATTATTAGTACTAAAGAGGAAATTTTTCCCCGTAGGTTTTGGTCCGGATCGAAATTTTTTTAAGGTATTTAAAGTCGCTTCGGAGCTAAACGGGGGTATCCTTATGGGGAACGGACCCGCTCTTTCGATTGGGACCGGTTAGAAGATCGTAGGTCGTCGCGCGACGCCAAAATGGGCCGCCATCTTGTTTTTTTTAAATAGAAATAGGAACTTTTTTTTTGGATTCGTGGTGCGGAGACGCCCGGAAATCGGATGGCGGGTGTATTTTTTCGATAACGTTAATTTTGCGATAATATACAGGGTGTTGCGTTAAGAAGGCGGTCTCGTAAAAAAAATTTTTTCAAGATTCTGCGTGCGGAGGCGTCCGGGAATCGGATGGCGAGAGTGCTTTTTCGATAGGATGATTTTCGCGATGATACAGGGTGTTGCGTAAAGAAGGCGGCCCCGAAAAAAAATCGATTTCTTGGCGTCGGTACGGTTCGCGATGGCGCGGAGGACGGCGTACGTGTACGAAACGCGGCGTCGCGCGTTACGCAAAAGTCCGCCATCTTTGTTGTGTTTTTTTTTTTTTGCGAACGTGCGGGTATCGGCTAGTACTCGTCGAGAAGAATATATCGGGTAAGGGGTAATTTTGACGTGGACGGTACCGTTTGGAAGATACGACCGGTCAAAGTCGGTCTCGGGGGGGTCCGGAACGGTTTTTTCGTTTTTCGAGAATAACTCGGCGGCGGCGCGTACGTCCCCGTCGTCGTATAGCCTAAGCAGTAGATCGTTCTTTCGGACGACCGATGGCGAAGGTCGCGTCGCGATACGCGGTTTTATAAGGCCGTGAGAGGGATACCCAATTGCCTCTACGACAGCTATTATTAGTACTAAAGAGGAAATTTTTTCCCCGTAGGTTTTGGTCCGGATCGAAATTTTTTAAGGTATTTAAAGTCGCTTCGGAGCTAAACGGGGGTATCCTTATGGGGAACGGACCCGCTCTTTCGATTGGGACCGGTTAGAAGATCGTAGGTCGTCGCGCGACGCCAAAATGGGCCGCCATCTTGTTTTTTTTAAATAGAAATAGGAACTTTTTTTTTGGATTCGTGGTGCGGAGACGCCCGGAAATCGGATGGCGGGTGTATTTTTTCGATAACGTTAATTTTGCGATAATATACAGGGTGTTGCGTTAAGAAGGCGGTCTCGTAAAAAAAATTTTTCAAGATTCTGCGTGCGGAGGCGTCCGGGAATCGGATGGCGAGAGTGCTTTTTCGATAGGATGATTTTCGCGATGATACAGGGTGTTGCGTAAAGAAGGCGGCCCCGAAAAAAAATCGATTTCTTGGCGTCGGTACGGTTCGCGATGGCGCGGAGGACGGCGTACGTGTACGAAACGCGGCGTCGCGCGTTACGCAAAAGTCCGCCATCTTTGTTGTGTTTTTTTTTTTTTTTTGCGAACGTGCGGGTATCGGCTAGTACTCGTCGAGAAGAATATATCGGGTAAGGGGTAATTTTGACGTGGACGGTACCGTTTGGAAGATACGACCGGTCAAAGTCGGTCTCGGGGGGGTCCGGAACGGTTTTTTCGTTTTTCGAGAATAACTCGGCGGCGGCGCGTACGTCCCCGTCGTCGTATAGCCTAAGCAGTAGATCGTTCTTTCGGACGACCGATGGCGAAGGTCGCGTCGCGATACGCGGTTTTATAAGGCCGTGAGAGGGATACCCAATTGCCTCTACGACAGCTATTATTAGTACTAAAGAGGAAATTTTTTCCCCGTAGGTTTTGGTCCGGATCGAAATTTTTTAAGGTATTTAAAGTCGCTTCGGAGCTAAACGGGGGTATCCTTATGGGGAACGGACCCGCTCTTTCGATTGGGACCGGTTAGAAGATCGTAGGTCGTCGCGCGACGCCAAAATGGGCCGCCATCTTGTTTTTTTTAAATAGAAATAGGAACTTTTTTTTGGATTCGTGGTGCGGAGACGCCCGGAAATCGGATGGCGGGTGTATTTTTTCGATAACGTTAATTTTGCGATAATATACAGGGTGTTGCGTTAAGAAGGCGGTCTCGTAAAAAAAATTTTTCAAGATTCTGCGTGCGGAGGCGTCCGGGAATCGGATGGCGAGAGTGCTTTTTCGATAGGATGATTTTCGCGATGATACAGGGTGTTGCGTAAAGAAGGCGGCCCCGAAAAAAAATCGATTTCTTGGCGTCGGTACGGTTCGCGATGGCGCGGAGGACGGCGTACGTGTACGAAACGCGGCGTCGCGCGTTACGCAAAAGTCCGCCATCTTTGTTGTGTTTTTTTTTTTTTTGCGAACGTGCGGGTATCGGCTAGTACTCGTCGAGAAGAATATATCGGGTAAGGGGTAATTTTGACGTGGACGGTACCGTTTGGAAGATACGACCGGTCAAAGTCGGTCTCGGGGGGGTCCGGAACGGTTTTTTCGTTTTTCGAGAATAACTCGGCGGCGGCGCGTACGTCCCCGTCGTCGTATAGCCTAAGCAGTAGATCGTTCTTCGGACGACCGATGGCGAAGGTCGCGTCGCGATACGCGGTTTTATAAGGCCGTGAGAGGGATCCCCAATTGCCTCTACGACAGCTAATATTAGTACTAAAGGGGAAATTTTTTCCCCGTAGGTTTTGGTCCGGATCGAAATTTTTAAGGTATTTAAAGTCGCTTCGGAGCTAAACGGGGGTATCCTTATGGGGGAAACGGACCCGCTCTTTCGATTGGGACCGGTTAGAAGATCGTAGGCCGTCGCGCGACGCCAAAATGGGCCGCCATCTTGTTTTTTTTAAATAGAAATAGGAACTTTTTTTTTGATTCGTGGTGCGGAGACGCCCGGAAATCGGATGGCGGGTGTATTTTTTCGATAACGTTAATTTTGCGATAATATACAGGGTGTTGCGTTAAGAAGGCGGTCTCGTAAAAAAAAATTTTTCAAGATTCTGCGTGCGGAGGCGTCCGGGAATCGGATGGCGAGAGTGCTTTTTCGATAGGATGATTTTCGCGATGATACAGGGTGTTGCGTAAAGAAGGCGGCCCCGAAAAAAAAATCGATTTCTGGCGTCGGTACGGTTCGCGATGGCGTGGAGGATGGCGTACGTGTGCCGAAACGCGGCGTCGCGTTACGCAAAGTCCGCCATCTTTGTTGTGTTTTTTTTTTTTTTTTTTGCGAACGTGCGGGTATCGGCTAGTACTCGTCGAGAAGAATATATCTGGTAAGGGGTAATTTTGACGTGGACGGTACCGTTTAAAGATACGACCGGTCAAAGTCGGTCTCGGGGGGGTCCTGGAACGGTTTTTTCGTTTTTCGAGAATAACTCGGCGGCGGCGCGTACGTCCCCGTCGTCGTATAGCCTAAGCAGTAGATCGTTCTTTCGGACGACCGATGGCGAAGGTCGCGTCGCGATACGCGGTTTTATAAGGCCGTGAGAGGGATGCCCAATTGCCTCTACGACAGCTATTATTAGTACTAGGGGAAATTTTTTCCCGTAGGTTTTGGTCCGGATCGAAATTTTTTAAGGTATTTAAAGTCGCTTCGGAGCTAAACGGGGGTATCTATGGGGGGAACGGACCCGCTCTTTCGATTGGGGACCGGTTAGAAGATCGTAGGTCGTCGCGCGACGCCAAAATGGGCCGCCATCTTGTTTTTTTTAAATAGAAATAGGAACTTTTTTTTTGATTCGTGGTGCGGAGACGCCCGGAAATCGGATGGCGGGTGTATTTTTTCGATAACGTTAATTTTGCGATAATATACAGGGTGTTGCGTTAAGAAGGCGGTCTCGTAAAAAAAATTTTTCAAGATTCTGCGTGCGGAGGCGTCTCGGGAATCGGATGGCGCAGAGCGTTTTTCGATAGGATGATTTTCGCGATGATACAGGGTGTTGCGTAAAGAAGGCGGCCCCGGAAAAAATCGATTTTTGGCGTCGGTACGGTTCGCGATGGCGCGGAGGATGGCGTACGTGTACGAACGCGGCGTCGCGCGTTACGCAAAGTCCGCCATCTTTGTTGTGTTTTTTTTTTTTTTGCGAACGTGCGGGTATCGGCTAGTACTCGTCGAGAAGAATATATCTGGTAAGGGGTAATTTTGACGTGGACGGTACCGTTTGGAAGATACGACCGGTCAAAGTCGGTCTCGGGGGGGGTCCGGAACGGTTTTTTCGTTTTTCGAGAATAACTCGGCGGCGGCGCGTACGTCCCCGTCGTCGTATAGCCTAATGAGTAGATCGTTCTTTCGACGACCGATGGCGAAGGTCGCGTCGCGATACGCGGTTTTATAAGGCCGTGAGAGGGATGCCCAATTGCCTCTACGACAGCTATTATTAGTACTAAAGGGGAAATTTTTTCCCGTAGGTTTTGGTCCGGATCGAAATTTTTTTAAGGTATTTAAAGTCGCTTCGAGCTAAACGGGGGTATCCTTATGGGGAACGGACCCGCTCTTTCGATTGGGACCGGTTAGAAGATCGTAGGTCGTCGCGCGACGCCAAAATGGGCCGCCATCTTGTTTTTTTTAAATAGAAATAGGAACTTTTTTTTTGGATTCGTGGTGCGGAGACGCCCGGAAATCGGATGGCGGGTGTATTTTTTCGATAACGTTAATTTTGCGATAATATACAGGGTGTTGCGTTAAGAAGGCGGTCTCGTAAAAAAAATTTTTCAAGATTCTGCGTGCGGAGGCGTCCGGGAATCGGATGGCGAGAGTGCTTTTTCGATAGGATGATTTTCGCGATGATACAGGGTGTTGCGCAAAGAAGGCGGCCCCGAAAAAAATCGATTTCTTGGCGTCGGTACGGTTCGCGATGGCGCGGAGGACGGCGTACGTATGAAACGCGGCGTCGCGCGTTACGCAAAAGTCCGCCATCTTTGTTGTGTTTTTTTTTTTTTTTTTTTGCGAACGTGCGGGTATCGGCTAGTACTCGTCGAGAAGAATATATCTGGTAAGGTAATTTTGACGTGGACGGTACTGTTTGGAAGATACGACCGGTCAAAGTCGGTCTCGGGGGGGTCCGGAACGGTTTTTTCGTTTTTCGAGAATAACTCGGCGGCGGCGCGTACGTCCCCGTCGTCGTATAGCCTAAGCAGTAGATCGTTCTTTCGGACGACCGATGGCGAAGGTCGCGTCGCGATACGCGGTTTTATAAGGCCGTGAGAGGGATCCCCAATTGCCTCTACGACAGCTATTATTAGTACTAAAGGGGAAATTTTTTCCCCGTAGGTTTTGGTCCGGATCGAAATTTTTTAAGGTATTTAAAGTCGCTTCGGAGCTAAACGGGGGTATCCTTATGGGGAACGGACCCGCTCTTTCGATTGGGACCGGTTAGAAGATCGTAGGTCGTCGCGCGACGCCAAAATGGGCCGCCATCTTGTTTTTTTTAAATAGAAATAGGAACTTTTTTTTTTGGATTCGTGGTGCGGAGACGCCCGGAAATCGGATGGCGGGGTGTATTTTTTCGATAACGTTAATTTTGCGATAATATACAGGGTGTTGCGTTAAGAAGGCGGTCTCGTAAAAAAAAATTTTTCAAGATTCTGCGTGCGGAGGCGTCCGGGAATCGGATGGCGAGAGTGCTTTTTCGATAGGATGATTTTCGCGATGATACAGGGTGTTGCGTAAAGAAGGCGGCCCCGAAAAAAAATCGATTTCTTGGCGTCGGTACGGTTCGCGATGGCGCGGAGGACGGCGTACGTACGAAACGCGGCGTCGCGCGTTACGCAAAGTCCGCCATCTTTGTTGTGTTTTTTTTTTTTTTGCGAACGTGCGGGTATCGGCTAGTACTCGTCGAGAAGAATATATCTGGTAAGGGGTAATTTTGACGTGGACGGTACCGTTTGGAAGATACGACCGGTCAAAGTCGGTCTCGGGGTCCGGAACGGTTTTTTCGTTTTTCGAGAATAACTCGGCGGCGGCGCGTACGTCCCCGTCGTCGTATAGCCTAATGAGTAGATCGTTCTTTCGGACGACCGATGGCGAAGGTCGCGTCGCGATACGCGGTTTTATAAGGCCGTGAGAGGGATGCCCAATTGCCTCTACGACAGCTATTATTAGTACTAAAGGGGAAATTTTTCCCCGTAGGTTTTGGTCCGGATCGAAATTTTTTTAAGGTATTTAAAGTCGCTTCGGAGCTAAACGGGGTATCCTTATGGGGAACGGACCCGCTCTTTCGATTGGGACCGGTTAGAAGATCGTAGGTCGTCGCGCGACGCCAAAATGGGCCGCCATCTTGTTTTTTTTAAATAGAAATAGGAACTTTTTTTGGATTCGTGGTGCGGAGACGCCCGGAAATCGGATGGCGGGTGTATTTTTTCGATAACGTTAATTTTGCGATAATATACAGGGTGTTGCGTTAAGAAGGCGGTCTCGTAAAAAAAATTTTTCAAGATTCTGCGTGCGGAGGCGTCCGGGAATCGGATGGCGAGAGTGCTTTTTCGATAGGATGATTTTCGCGATGATACAGGGTGTTGCGTAAAGAAGGCGGCCCCGAAAAAAATCGATTTCTTGGCGTCGGTACGGTTCGCGATGGCGCGGAGGACGGCGTACGTGTACGAAACGCGGCGTCGCGCGTTACGCAAAAGTCCGCCATCTTTGTTGTGTTTTTTTTTTTTTTTTTTTGCGAACGTGCGGGTATCGGCTAGTACTCGTCGAGAAGAATATATCTGGTAAGGGGTAATTTTGACGTGGACGGTACCGTTTGGAAGATACGACCGGTCAAAGTCGGTCTCGGGGTCCGGAACGGTTTTTTCGTTTTTCGAGAATAACTCGGCGGCGGCGCGTACGTCCCCGTCGTCGTATAGCCTAAGCAGTAGATCGTTCTTTCGGACGACCGATGGCGAAGGTCGCGTCGCGATACGCGGTTTTATAAGGCCGTGAGAGGGATCCCCAATTGCCTCTACGACAGCTATTATTAGTACTAAAGAGCGGAATATGGCTGTCTTGATTGAATAAAACCCGCTATACAGGCACTTTCCAAAATGAATGTCCATATTTCAGGGAAGTTTTTTTTTTTTTTTTTTTTGCTGGACGTAGCGGGATCGTATATTAGTCGTCATGATAAAAAGAAAACTTCATATGAACATATGACCTAAAGGTCTTAGCTTTTGAGATACAGGGTGATAAAGTTTTCGAAAATAAATAGTTTTTTTTTTTTGCTGAGGTAGCGGGACCGTATACTACTCGTCATGTTAAAGAGAAAACTTCATATGAACATATGACCTAAAGGTCTTAACTTTTGAGATACAGGGTGATAAAGTTTTCGAAAATAAATAGTTTTTTATTAATTCCTGTAATACCACTTTAGATATTTTAATGAAACGTGGTATACGTGTAGTATGTATCAAGAGGCATTATTGAGTGTTCCCCATTTTTTTTTAATTCCACCAGTGGCGTTCGTACGGAATTTCAGCTACCTACTTTGACAGACGTTTAGGTCACACGTTCATATATAAGTTTATATAAGTTTCCTTTTTAAAATACATCATAAAATCGTTCCCTAAAATATTGACATTAAATTTCCCCTGAATGTATACAAATAAGACTTTTTAGCTCTTTCGAAAATATGTAGATATATACTTAGTATAATCTCGATAATACACTGACATACAGATAATTAAACTATTCTTACTTGTTTCATATTTTTAAATTACTTTTAGACATGGAGAGATGTTTGTAATTATTACTACTTGTGGTATTTATTGAACCACAAAATAAGAAACGATTTTTAGTATAAATAATAACGTTTTTCCAATCGGACAATTGTAAAAAATTGGAAATTCTTTAACGCATTTAATGATTCATCGTGTTTTTTTTTTAATTATTATTTCTTGTGTTTCGTCGCCGTTGAAATGAAGACTTCTTTATTTTATATATTATTCTTTTCAATCATTAATAAAAAAAAACAAAAAACCAAAGAAAAAAACCATAGTATCCCTCGTCGAGATTTGAACGCCGTACCTCTAGCGCCGTGGGCCACCGTCCGTTCCGATGCGCCACAGGAGCTCGTAAATTCGAGATATCATATTCTCATATAGAAATATCTAGTACCTATCTGTTTTGAGGAATTTTGGCGACGTTTATCAAAAAATAAGCGGTTTAGAAAGGCGTTGGAACTTTGAAATTTTGGAAATCGTCATTATAAATACGGCCGGTTCGGCGGTCACGTCTGGGAAAGCGTCGTCTTATTGGGCGTCGGCGCCCCGACGCTGTATTTTTTAGTTTTAATCGGAAAAATTTTTTTCCCCAAAATAACCAAGTACTCGTCGAGGAGAATATGTTCGGACATGAATAGTTTTGGCGTAGCGTTAACCGTTCGGGAGATATAAGCGCTCAAAGTCCGCTCCAACGCGAATTTTTAATTCGTTTGCTAATCTTACAGGATTCGGACGTTGGTCTGCGGCGAAACCTAGACAGTTGATTAGAAAAATCCTTTTCCCGTCGATCGGCACCCCTTTTCGAGTTTAGTCCTTTCGTAAGGTCTCAGGAGGGTGCCCTGTTTACCTCAACGACACCAATTATTATATACTAAAGAGCGGAATATGGCTGTCTTGATTGAATAAAACCCGCTATACAGGCACTTTCCAAAATGAATGTCCATATTTCAGGGAAGGGTTTTTTTTTTTTTTTTTGCTGGACGTAGCGGGATCGTATATTAGTCGTCATGATAAAAAGAAAACTTCATATGAACATATGACCTAAAGGTCTTAGCTTTTGAGATACAGGGTGATAAAGTTTTCGAAAATAAATAGTTTTTTTTTTTTGCTGAGGTAGCGGGACCGTATACTACTCGTCATGTTAAAGAGAAAACTTCATATGAACATATGACCTAAAGGTCTTAACTTTTGAGATACAGGGTGATAAAGTTTTCGAAAATAAATAGTTTTTTATTAATTCCTGTAATACCACTTTAGATATTTTAATGAAACGTGGTATACGTGTAGTATGTATCAAGAGGCATTATTGAGTGTTCCCCATTTTTTTTTAATTCCACCAGTGGCGTTCGTACGGAATTTCAGCTACCTACTTTGACAGACGTTTAGGTCACACGTTCATATATAAGTTTATATAAGTTTCCTTTTTAAAATACATCATAAAATCGTTCCCTAAAATATTGACATTAAATTTCCCTGAATGTATACAAATAAGACTTTTTAGCTCTTTCGAAAATATGTAGATATATACTTAGTATAATCTCGATAATACACTGACATACAGATAATTAAACTATTCTTACTTGTTTCATATTTTTAAATTACTTTTAGACATGGAGAGATGTTTGTAATTATTACTACTTGTGGTATTTATTGAACCACAAAATAAGAAACGATTTTTAGTATAAATAATAACGTTTTTCCAATCGGACAATTGTAAAAAATTGGAAATTCTTTAACGCATTTAATGATTCATCGTGTTTTTTTTTAAATTATTATTTCTTGTGTTTCGTCGCCGTTGAAATGAAGACTTCTTTATTTTATATATTATTCTTTTCAATCATTAATAAAAAAAAACAAAAAACCAAAGAAAAAAACCATAGTATCCCTCGTCGAGATTTGAACGCCGTACCTCTAGCGCCGTGGGCCACCGTCCGTTCCGATGCGCCACAGGAGCTCGTAAATTCGAGATATCATATTCTCATATAGAAATATCTAGTACCTATCTGTTTTGAGGAATTTTGGCGACGTTTATCAAAAAATAAGCGGTTTAGAAAGGCGTTGGAACTTTGAAATTTTGGAAATCGTCATTATAAATACGGCCGGTTCGGCGGTCACGTCTGGGAAAGCGTCGTCTTATTGGGCGTCGGCGCCCCGACGCTGTATTTTTTAGTTTTAATCGGAAAAATTTTTTTTCCCCAAAATAACCAAGTACTCGTCGAGGAGAATATGTTCGGACATGAATAGTTTTGGCGTAGCGTTAACCGTTCGGGAGATATAAGCGCTCAAAGTCCGCTCCAACGCGAATTTTTAATTCGTTTGCTAATCTTACAGGATTCGGACATTGGTCTGCGGCGAAACCTAGACAGTTGATTAGAAAAATCCTTTTCCCGTCGATCGGCACCCCCCTTTTCGAGTTTAGTCCTTTCGTAAGGTCTCAGGAGGGTGCCCCGTTTACCTCAACGACACCAATTATTATATACTAAAGAGCGGAATATGGCCGACTTTGATTGAATAAAACCCGCTATACAGGCACTTTCCAAAATGAATGTCCATATTTCAGGGAAAGATTTTTTTTTGTTTTTTTTGCTGGACGTAGCGGGATCGTATATTAGTCGTCATGATAAAAAGAAAACTTCATATGAACATATGACCTAAAGGTCTTAGCTTTTGAGATACAGGGTGATAAAGTTTTCGAAAATAAATAGTTTTTTTTTTTTTTTTGCTGAGGTAGCGGGACCGTATACTACTCGTCATGTTAAAGAGAAAACTTCAGATGAACATATGACCTAAAGGTCTTAACTTTTGAGATACAGGGTGATAAAGTTTTCGAAAATAAATAGTTTTTTATTAATTCCTGTAATACCACTTTAGATATTTTAATGAAACGTGGTATACGTGTAGTATGTATCAAGAGGCATTATTGAGTGTTCCCCATTTTTTTTTAATTCCACCAGTGGCGTTCGTACGGAATTTCAGCTACCTACTTTGACAGACGTTTAGGTCACACGTTCATATATAAGTTTATATAAGTTTCCTTTTTAAAATACATCATAAAATCGTTCCCTAAAATATTGACATTCAATTTCCCCTGTACATTGGAGAACGGAGAAAAAAAAAATTGACCCCCTTAAAGGCGCGCTGGAGAGAAATAAAAAAAGAATGTATACACATAAGACTTTTTGGCTCTTTCGAAAATATGTAGATATATACTTAGTATAATCTCGATAATACACTGACATACAGATAATTAAACTATTCTTACTTGTTTCATATTTTTAAATTACTTTTAGACATAGAGAGATGTTTGTAATGATTACTACTTGTGTTATTTATTGAACCACAAAATAAGAAACGATTTTTAGTATAAATAATAACGTTTTTCCAATCGGACTATTGTAAAAAATTGGAAATTCTTTAACGCATTTAATGATTCCTCGTGTTTTTTTAATTATTATTTCTTGTGTTTCGCCGCCGTTGAAATGAAGACTTCTTTATTTTATATATTATTCTTTTCAATCATTAATAAAAAAAAAACAAAAAACGAAAGAAAAAAGCCATAGTACCCCTCGTCGAGATTTGAACGCCGTACCTCTACCACCGTGGGCCAGCGTCCGTTCCCCTACGCCACGGAAGCTCGTAAATTCTCAAATCGTATGGCGATATAGAAATGTGTAGTACCTATCTGTTTTGACGTATTTTGGGGATGTTTTGCAAAAAATAACCGGTTTAGAAAGGCGTTGGAAGTTTGAAATTTTGGAAATCGTCGTTGTAAATACGGCCGGTTCGGCGATCGCGTTTGGGAAAGCGTCGTCTTATTGGGCGTCGGCGCCCCGACGCTGTATTTTTTAGTTTTAATCGGAAAAAAAATTTCCCCAAAATAACCAAGTACTCGTCGAGGAGAATATCTTCGGACATGGATAGTTTTGGCGTAGCGTTAACCGTTCGGGAGATATAAGCGCTCAAAGTCCGCTCTAACGCGAATTTTTAATTCGAATGCTAATCTTACAGGATTCGGACGTTGGTCTGCGGCGAAATCTAATAATTTTTATAGAAAAATCCTTTCCCCGTCGATCGGCACCCCCCTTTTCGAGTTTAGTCCTTCCGTAAGGTCGCAGGAGGGATGCCCATTTACCCCTGCGACAGCTATTATTATAGTAATAATAAAGATGTTTCCTTCTTGTTTCGGATCTAATTTATGAATCGCTATATCAAGTACCTACATTGGAAAATGTAACTGACACAGATCTAGTCAATATAAATCTTAATCTCGTAACTGCACCGTGAAAGATAGGGTCACCATTGCACAAGTGCTCTTAGATTACATTAGATGATGATCCATATTGGTATTAAAACTACTGTGAATTCTCAAGGTAAACTGGTTCATCTTCACTTTCACTTAGATCTTAGATAGATCTTTTGCCGTTGTTCAGACGTACTAGAATTTTTTGCATTTCGTACTGAGTTCCCTGCGGTTTAGGAATAAATAAACACAATAATTGCTTTAAGTACGTACGAATATTTTTCAAGAATTAAGGTCGCCTTTCATGCGAAACTTGAAGTTGAACGTTATCCATTAAGTCAAAGTAGATGTATGTAATTATACATAAACCGCCTGAGAATACGGTGTAAAGTGATATAACAATCGCTGACAGGCTTTTCGTTATTCGCTAAAGATCAAACTAAAATATTGAAAGTAAATGCATACATTCTAAAAACACCTACAAAATCTAGCATGACCTTTGAAGTACATACACGATGGAGTTTGTTACATATATATAAATATATGTATACGTATGGACGTATAATACCGCATTTGAGAAAAGCGAATTACATTTGTTGTGCAATAGAACAGAGTTAAATTGGCTTTATATTCTACAGTTAGTAACTGTCATAAGTGGACCATAGATGACAAGCAGGTTTTCAAAATAATATGTATAACTCTACCTGATTAAATGTCTTTTGATTTTGTTGAGCTTGACCATAAACCTTTTTTTGCTTATAACTATGGCTGCATAATATAGATTCAACGACGTTCAATTGCAAACTGTTGGAATGGGTATCCTATTGAGTATACAGAAAAAAAAGTTACAAATATTGCTGGGTAATACTGAATCATAAAACTGAGCACAAGTAGCCAAACATGTTTTTTATGCAATACAAAAATGTGGTCCTTTTAGTTTGCTCTATAATTAGAGCTCAAAACATTTCTTTTCAGTATATTACCATAAAATAAATTTGTGTTAAAGCATTTTGGCATAGTTTTAACAAACAGTAGTTTTATTTGTTGTTCATATCATTTAAGTAATGGTGTAATTATTGTAACGTTAGGACGAGAGGAGAAAACATCTTTTGTCTCTTGGAGACTAGAAATTACAATAAAAGCTACATTCAGGTCTAATTGTTTGCAACTGCTAATACCAGACAGAAATTAAGTTTGTTTAAGCAGAGAACAAGTTGATAATTTATGTGTATGCCTTGTTGTGAGACTTTCAAACTATTAGACCTAATCGTGCCCAATATTGTGTACCTAAATGTGATAAAATCTAGAGCTTCACTTCCCAATATTTTAATACACATCCCTTTTGCAGTTTTTACTTTTTTCTAATTATCAAATTATATACAGGAGCTTTTCCGGAATTGTGTCAATTGGACTTGCTATTTCTTTACATTCATTCGTCCCATTTCATGTTTTCACTATAAAGCACTTGCTTGTTTTGTACTTCGTCGAATTTCTAATCCCAAATTATTGGCTACGTCTATGAACGAAAACTGGTTCAACAATTCATGATGAGAAAACTGAAATTATTTTGTCGCCAAATCAAAGGAATTAGGGAAGAAATTTTTATGAAGGCTATATTTATCAAACTCTTTGTGTAAATTTATTTCTTTTCTTCTAAAGCTGAATATTTCGAAAACTGTAGGGCATGACGCTATGACAGAATCCAAAACAAGATAGTTGTTCGTTTAAAAGAAGAAACGAAGTAAAATATATTACACATAAAGCTGAACAGATTGTATGTATATATTAACATTAATTTTATTTATATTTATTGTAGTGGCCTACAATGCATATATCTTTTACTGAACATTTTTCAATAAAATTAGTTACAAAGCCATAATTGGTTGACCTCATAGAAATATCACCTCCTGTATAAAGGGATGAGCCGAAACGGATTAATTACAAGCAAACAAAAGGCAGTATTCGATCATGTTTTTTGTCAACCTGCAGAATAAAATGGAACTATATTAGTACTATTTTAGTATACTGCCAGCAAGTGAATCACAATATTAAAATGTTACATCACTTGTAGAGTATTTAGTTTAGTATAATATATGCTTCCCAAAAAGCACCAGTAATAGAAGCCTAGAAAAGTTAGATCCGGTAATCTAGGGAGCCACTTCGTGGATGTGTTTTCTCATCAATTAATTGCAAAAATGTTAAAATAAAAAATTAAGTGTTAGTAGAACTCATGACAACTAAACCAGGATCCATGGATGCAACAATGAGTACCGTTCAGCATATTGAAGTGTTTAGTCACGGTAGATGTTGCATTACCTCGCAAAGTAGCAACGACTCTTGACATTCTGCACATTCAGCGAACAGATATTTTGTGCGCTGAATGTGCAGAATGAGTAAGTAATTTTTCAAATAAAGTGTATCCTGGGGTTTTCAGAATCAATTGTCAATATATTTAAGGCAGTTGAATTGAGACATAGGATGATATAATAAACAAATTAATTGAAAATTTATAATAAGTATATTTGCTTGCACAGAAGATACCAACTATCTACATAACTACATAGAATGTATTAGGATATTATTGTGTCTCGGTCTGTTACTATCGGTTTGTATATCTATATTACCAAACTTCTGTTTCCTTATTAATTAAATTAAATTATTATACATCGCATTAGATTAAGAATAGAATAAATTACTACATTGCATAATTTTCATACATATGTTTCAGATATGCTCAATACTCTCACTTCAAAATTTACTCGGAAGCGGAATATTATAAACTTGAAATAGATGGATATGAAGGTAATGCAGGTGATTCGTTGAATGATCCTTGGTATGGAAGCAATAACAGTCCTTTCTCTACGTACAATAGGTAATAACACCTGCTTATTTAGTATTCTGATATGAAACAATTAAACTTACAATATTTTTCTAGAGATAATGACAGATCTAGTTTAAATTGTGCGTCGATGTTGAAAGGAGGATGGTGGTGGAAATCTTGTGGGAGAGGACTGAACGGTTTATATCTGAACGATCCTCAAGATTTAACAGCAAGACAGGGTAACTTTAAAAAGAAGAAGCACATAGGTATAGTAGACCGCATTGTATATTTAATATTTATTTTTGGCTGTAGGTATCGTATGGTTCCGCTGGAGAGGATGGGATTATACGCTGAAGAAAGCAATGATGATGATCAAACCAAAAGGATTCGTAAACACAACCTAATTATTCCAAAGTTCGCCAATTTAAAGTCAACGATATTCGTACGATTTCAACATCTTCGTAACATATTACACATTCCATGTGTATATCATCTTTCAGTAAATTATTTATTTTTTTCTAGATATCGTACTGGGTATTGGAATTATAAAAGCGTGGATATTTAAATATTGTTCATTATAGAACAATTTAATGGGACACGTTTTTATTATTTTAATATATAACACATACATGTTTCCTGCTTTTATGTTTACAAAAATGTTTTTAGATGCACGTTTAGTTTATATTTTGATTTTACACCTAAAGTATTAATATAAATAGCTTTAATATGTTGTTGTTTTATAAATATTTGACTTGTTCTTTCTTTGTAGGCATAAAATCATGACTTTAATAAATACAAATGGTCTCCATTCTTTAAGCATAGACATTTTGAAACCAAATAATAGGAAACATTCATTTTTTATATCTACACAAATCTCATAAGCAGGTTGCATATTAGCTTACTAACAAAGCAATCAGTTCTAACTCCTATAAGCACATCTACATATGATATACTTACTATCTATAGTACCTTCAGAAGTAATATTTTAATGTCTGACAAAGCAATGATTAACGATTGTTTGTTGGTGATTACTTAACTTTTGAGGGAATTATAGAGATTTCATTTATTCTTGTTGTATATAGGCGCATGTATCACGCATTAGATTAACACCATTTTTAAGAAGAATGTTGATTATAAATTGGCGGAGAATGTTTGACATATATATTGTTGTTTAAGTTTTGGCGAGACGATGTGGAAATTTTAAGACTGCGTTTTTGTTTCTTATTTGAGGATTTTACGGAATCCAATTAAGTGTGTTTACCATAAGAAGAAAACAAAGAAGGTAAAAATTTTGAGGCTATTGGAATACTACATATTTCTAAAGAGAATACCTTCAATTTTCCAGTTTCAAATTTTTTTGTTGGAACGTGCTACTCAAAGAAACGAAACTGTAGATTTAGTAACACGTTTTAACCAATCTAAAAATCTATTAAATGTACCCACATAGCACATGTGTATGGTTGTAAATAATATTTTTCAAGAGATGTATAAAGTAATTATATTTTAATATAATAAATTTAGTTTAAGCTACTCTGAATTTTATTTACGAAACTAAAAAGAAACACCTATTTATTCCTAAATGATAGCAGTACACTACACTAACTGGAGAAAATAAGTAGTTATGCACGCCAGTGAATGAGTAAAACTTCTAAACTATCCTAGAAATTTACACGTATACAGAAATTTCGTTCTTATATAGGTACACCTATATAAGGAAAGTGTTTAAAACTTTAAGAAATGATTTGTTAATATCTAAATTAAGGAAAGAATAGATAAATTTAACAAGTACGAAATTCCCAAACAGCTAATTAAAATATTATTTATATTGTGAAAGCAGCTTGTATTTAGAACTAGTGTTCTTTATATATGTAGCTTTTAAAATTGCAAATATATTATTCATTTTGATATAGAGCACCTCATCAATCAAACACCTTACTAAATTTTGTTCGACATCCAGCATAGTGAGTGACCAAAATTAAATTTATGATCATTGGTAATACTCTTTTGAGGCAAACCTATAGAATTTTAACACCGAAGTATTTATTTAACTTTTTTTTCTTGGCGTAAGTACATGTATATATAATGCATTTCTCCAACCGCCAATTGATTGAACATATTTTTATTTTAAAAATATGTCGTCCGGAGGTGGAGTTAAACTACCGAGTATGGCTATCGCGGCCCACTCGCAACACCGTTGCCCGACGACCGGACGACTGTACTCCACTTATAATAAGTGGAGTAGATTGTTGCTTGGTTTCCGGCTCAAACACATATATCCATATTTCGTCGCTTGTGACGATGTTATATATGTTGTATGCGGCTCCTACGTGCATTTTTTGCGCATCTCTTTACGCCAATTGACACGAGCTACCTTCTGTGCTTCGGTCAAGTTATGGGGAACCCATCTAGAATATATTTTTTTACCAAAATACGTTCATGTAAAATCGAATGTATTGCAGTCTGCGATATGCTAGATGCCTCTATCTCATTGTAAGTCACATGTCGTTCGTGTTCCATCATCTTCCGCACAGCATCGATGTTTTCTGGAATCACAACAGCTTTTGGCCAACCTTTACGTGATTCATCACTCACTCAGTCACGACCACTACGAAATTCTGCAAACCAATTGTAAATTGTCTTCTCTGATGGTACCGAAGCGATATAATGCATTCTTATGCAGTTAGACCTTTTTTATAATCGTAATAAATCTTACAACGAAAACCTCCACTAGTAATCTTCATTGTTTTACAAACTCACTGACTTAAAACCGTCACTGTCGACTACTGACTCGATTTCTAAGCTATTAGGGATTTCTCATTAACAAATGTCAAACTTTAAAAATATAATGATGACATATGTCAAAAGTACCATCTAGTGATCCATTGTAAAAATGTAAAAGGTGTCCCTCGTATTCTCTTTCAAAATGGATATCAATTTACTCGTCCGTAAATTAATGTTGATCAATCTATAAAATCTAAAAAGATCATCCTGCCTTATTTTAGACCTTTCCACAACATTGTTGTTATGACATAGTACCTAATCTATAATAGGTTTACCTTTTAAAATTCGTTATTACATTTAGATTTTAGTGCAACTTGAATACTAGAATAGAAGACAAGTAATCTATCAGAGCTAGGGCGTTTTGTGTAAATATCCGCAATAGGCAAAACATACAAAAAGGACAATTTCGTATTGTATATACAGGGTGTACCAATTATCTGAATTCGGTCTATTATATCTTACCTATTAGTTTAATTAAAAAATGTTTTAAGTAAAAGTTGTTCGGGATCAACTGCTCTATATCGTAAAATTATTTTAGTGTATACAGAGTATTCAGTTTTGGCTGAGCGTTAAAAAAAATTCTTTTTTTAAATGGAACAACCTATACATTATGACATTTTCAGATTCCCCGTTGTAAATTAAGATAGTTTTGTCTGACAAACCTAGTACTAAAAATTAACCGTTTCCGAGATATTTCAATTTTAAGAGGAAAAAGATCATTTTCATGGTAGTCTTTGAAAATTAATTCCGTCTGTACTAATATTTGTTTTGCAACGATTCTTTGGCATAATTATGACATTACCTTAAGTTAAACAATCCATGCCAAATATCTTCACTATTGCATACAGGGTGTTTTGAAATTGAAAATTAATCACTGCATTTTTAATACGGTAAAACTATTTTTTTTCAAATTGAACACCCTGTATATTTTTATGCCGTTTAATAGTGCTTTAAGTTTCCTTTCAATCGCTTATAATATTCCCTATAGCTAAAGTTAATACTTTTTGAGATATAGGTAATTTACTATAAAATACATAAACATTTATTGATAATGGTAAGATGGTCAACAGTGCTGTGCCAACTCTAGTAATAGGTATATATAAATCGATGTCTAATTTAATAAAAACATAAAAGATGTGTACAATTAAAAAATAACAATATTAAAAATTGTATAATACCAGAAGAAATATTTATTATTAATCATAATACGTATACCTAGAAATTTAAATGAATAGAACGATTGACAACCAGATTTGTGGACTGCGACTCAGTTAAGTAGAAACCACATTTATGCAAAAAAACTGTTACTATGGATGAAAATGAAGTACGGGTTTTGCAGACAGTAGTAGAACACCCCAATATTAGCCTACGAACAATGTGTAGAGATTTGGATATTAGTGTAAGTTCTTTAAGAAGGATATTGAAACAGAATAAATATCATCCGTATAAAATGCAACTGCATCAGGAGCTGTTACCTTTAGATCATAATAGGCGAATACAATTTTGCAGAACGGTAATGGCAAAAATGAACGAAGACCCGGAATTTTTGAATAATGTACTATGGACAGATGAAGCTAATTTCCACAATAATGGTTATGTAAACAGACACAACTATTATTATTACACAGACATGAATCCACACATAATTTATGTAATTCGTCGCCAAAACAGATGGTCACTTAACGTGTGGGGTGGTATCATTGGCAATACTGTCGTTGGTTCACATTTCTTCGACGGACGAGGTGAAAGATACAGACATTTTTGCTCGACGAACTTGGAAATTTGCTAGAAGATGTACCACTTCTTACTAGAAAAAATATGTGGTTCCAATACGACGGTGCTCCCTGCCATAATCATGTGTTGGTACGACAATTATTAACACAAATATACGGCAATAAATGGATTGGAAGGGGTGGACCTATTGCTTGGCCAGCTAGATCTCCCGATCTTACTCCTTTAGATTTCTTTCTGTGGGGACATATAAAAAATATTGTCTATCAAGAAATACCAACTACCAGCGGTTAGAGCTGTGTATAAACAATGAAGGTGGCCATTTCGAAGACATTTTATAACCCTTCTATACTTATGTTTATAATAGATATTCATATTTACAACCCTTATTTTTGGTAAAAATTTTGTTTGTACTTAACAATTTTTCTATTTCTGTTTTTATTAATGTAGACATCGTTTTATATCTACCTATTACTAGAGTTGGCACAGCACTGTTGACTTCATCTTACCAATATCAATAAATGTTTATGTATTTTATAGTAAATTACCTATATCTAAAAAAGTATTAACTTTAGCCATAGGGAATGTTATAAGCGATTGAAAGGAAACTAGACGCACTATTAAATGGCATAAAAATATACAGGGTGTTCCATTTGAAAAAAACGAGTTTTATCGTATTAAAAATGCAACGATTAATTTTCAATTTCGAAGCACCCTGTATGCTATAGTGAAGATAATTGGCATGGATTGTTTAACTTAAAGTAATGTCATCATTATGCCAAAGAATCGTTGCAAAACAAATATTGGTACAGACGGAATTAATTTTCAAAGACAACCATGAAAATGATCTTTTTCCTCTTAAAATTGAAATATCTCGGAAACGGTTAATTTTTAGTACTAGGTTTGTCAGACAAAACTATCTTAATTTACAACGGGGAATCTGAAAATGTCATAATATATAGGTTGTTCCATTTAAAAAAAGAAAATTTTTTAACGCTCAGCCAAAACTGAACACCCTGTATACACTAAAATAATTTTACGATATAGAGCAGTTGATCCCGAACAATTTTTACTTAACACATTTTTTAATTAAACTAATAGGTAAGATATAATAGACCGAATTCAGATAATTGGCACATCCTGTATATATGTACAGTTTAAGGTATTAAATATTCGAAATGTTCTCCGTTTATTTGTTCGATATAACTTAATCTATAGTAAAACTTTTCTCTACCTTTTTGTAAAAATTAAGGTGAAACACTCCTCATTGTATTTGTTGTTTGAGATCATCAATGTTGTCTGGCTTTGTAGTATATACTTTATATTTGAGATTCCTCCATAAAAAAATCTGAAGGTGAAAAGGTCTGGTAATCTACTTGGCCACTCAACAGCACCTCTTCGACCTATCCATTTGGAAAAGGTCCCACTTAAATAGTTTCTTAAACACATAACAAAATGGAGTGTTACCTCATCTTCCTGAAACAAAACATTTTCACTTGGTAGGGCCGGATCTATTATATTGGGATATATATTTGAGATATAAACAGGAACAACGTCATATCTAACGAGATCCAAATATTTTATCGCTATCAAAGTCCCATCAATAACAATTTGTTGCCGATGATAGCTGCCGAGACGTTCACTTTTTGGGGATATTGCATATGTTTCACGTATTCGACGAGAATTCTCTACTAACTAGTACCTACAGTTCTGACGATTTATTTTTGCATTCAACATGAAAGTTGATTCGTCCAAAAACATGATAGAAGCAAGGGTACTAGTAGGTATAGGGGCAGTTTGGACGCCCCCCACCACTCCTACCTTTCGGCAGATAGTGGGCGTGGCCTATCTCAAGAGGCGCGGGATTTGAATTAGAATATTGGATATAAACAAGAGGCCGTTCAGTACCTGATAAAGCTGTGTCACAATCGCCATCTTGGAGTTCACCACTTTTAATTATTTTTCTGTAATTGTTAAGTTTTATACAAACTTAAATAATATTAGAAAAAAATACCTGTCCCTACCAGCGCTCGAACCGGTAGCGGAACATGACGTCTGTCTCTGTACCCGTCGGCCTAGTGCCTCACGCTATATCGAGTAATAATATTCGATGTTTTAAATGAAGCATAAGAACACAATGTTGACTCCCGACTTGTATAAGGTGTATACACTACTATTAGTGGTATTAAATGGGTATGATTTACTATTCTTTTGCCTTATCCTTAATATTCAATATAATCTGCAGGTGGAAAAACGTATTTATGCGTATCTATTATTTATTAATTATTTTACTATCGAGAGCAACGACTTACACCTGCAATAGAAGCTGGCATTCTAATAAGAATAAGAGGAATCAGGCGATAATAATAGAAGAATAGAAGAAAGTGTATAATATGTGCGCGCGGTAATGCATTACTTCTTATGGGAATTTGTGAATACCAGCCGATACACACGTTTTGCATTGAACCTTATGGAAAATAGACATAATATTACTATGATAAAAGATAAGTATCTCCAATGTTTTATACGAGGTACGTGTAACTCTTATGTTAACCAGTCAAAGATAGCGAACAGCATCAATTTACCTGAAGCAGCGAGTCTAAACACCTATCGCCGCTCCAACAGCGCATCTTCGGTGAGTCATTCTCTACCTTCGCCCGGTATTTTGGAAACGATTGCACCTACGACGTTTTTTACCTTAAATTTCGATTATACACACCGATATCTGTTTAAAGTAATAGAAGAAATATTTTTCATTTGCCCGAGTTACCTTGAATTTTATAAACTACGCTAATGTAGGTCGAATGCGATTACGAGCTTGTTCGCATCACTATATACATACATATTACGGGTTCTTATTGTCATAACGCATAAGAAAGATTCAACACATTCAAGCTATATTATAAATACACTGTGACCTAATACTTTTTGTATGTATTAAATTAAGAGATCGATAGCCTCTATTCCAAATAGTTTTGTTTTATAAAATTTTATTGTTTAAATTAATTAAATGCATTATCCCCCACCACTATTACTTAGAATATTACCCCGCTACCATTATTCAGAGGTATACAAAAAGAAAGGACATAACACGATTTGTTAGTAACTATTAACATTTGACGGTGTCAAGACGTATCTTCTCCTTGTAAGAAAACATGGAAAACTACATCGTAGTAAAAGACACCACTAAACTGGTTCGCCGTTTCGGACTCAGAGGTCGAACAGTGGAATTTAAATTAAAGCCAACTCCGGCCGAAAAGGACCCGGTGAACTGGATTAAAACCGGTATTAAACAAGTCGTAGAGAGAAGCGTTTACGGTCTGGAGGCTGGTGATAAAATTGGGTTCACCTTCTGCAGCAAGGACTTTACCAGTGGAGAAGGTTGGACACAGTTCAAAAATGCCAGTGAAGTTACCTTTGACGATGTATGGAAACTAATATCCTCCGTATATCAATCAAACTCAACGGGTCTAGTTACCAATACCTTTTGTTTAAACACCACGACTGTACGGATGCCCGCAGGAAGGGGCGTGGAGGGATGTACAATACATTCCAGGAGGAGTGTGGGAAGAAGAAGGGCATCGTAGTTATCAAAAACAACGACAACCTTTGTCTACCACGGGCACTGGTGGTAGCTAAAGCGTACGCCGATAAAGACCCCGATCTAGTGCGCATACGGCTCGACAGACAAAAACTACTGACTATAAGAGCTCGTCAGTTACTGCAAGATAGTGAGGTAGTTATCCCCGAGGAAGGAGGCGGTATTCCCGAACTTCAACGACTACAGAAACACCTTGGCGGATACACAATAGCCGTCTACAATTATGGGAGCAAAGGTCGGGATGTCATTTTTAAAGGAATTGGTGGACCTAAGAAGCTGAACCTGTTGTACCATGAAGGACACTATAATGTGGTAACATCCCTGACAGCAGCTTTCGCCTGTTCATATTTTTGCGAAGACTGCAACATACCATACAACACCAAGGAGCAGCACAGGTGTGGAGGCACGTGTCTCTGTTGCGGCAACGCCCCTGCATGTCCTACCGCCGGCCCGTTTATTCAATGTACAGACTGTAACAGATCTTTTCGTGGCGAGACCTGTTATAAACTTCATAAAGATAAAATGTGTGCCCAAGTCCGGCGTTGCACAGAGTGTCTCAAGACAATAAAGACAGGGCGTGAGCACATCTGCGGCGAAGTGTTTTGCAAGATATGCAAGAAGCACGTGCCGGACAGACACCTCTGTTACATGCAGGTGGACCATAGAAAACCGTCATTTAAAGACCAACTAGTTATATTTTACGACCTGGAGACACGGCAGGAAACGGTACAAGAGGATGGATCCCGTCTCCACGAACCAAATCTGTGTGTCTTCAAACAGTGCTGCGACCAGTGCATCGACACAGAACTGGACATTTGCAAGAAGTGCGGTGTAAGATTGCAAAAAATCTATTGCAGCAACGTGATTACTCCCTTTCTATACCACATCATGACAATTAGAAAAAAATTTAAAAATGTTACAGTGATAGGACACAATGCTGGTGGATTCGACCATCAGTTTTTATTAAACTATATATTAACGCAGACAGACATAACGCCCGAACTTATAATGCGTGGTACAAAACTAATAGTGATGACAAGTGGTAACGTGAAATTTCTTGACTCACTGAACTATTTTCCTATGGCCCTATCCAAATTACCACAAGTCTTTGGATTCACCGAAATGAAGAAAGGTTATTTCCCACACCTTTTTAACAAAGTGGAGAATGAAAATTACGTTGGTCCTCTACCACCTATTGAGTACTACGATCTGGATAATATGAAAGTTGAGGACCGACAAAAATTTCTACAATGGCATTCGGAGTTGTCATCAGCAGGAGCAACGTTCGATTTCCAAAAAGAGATTATGGAATATTGCATTTCTGATGTGGTAATTTTGACTCGAGCATGCTTGGAGTTCCGCAAACTGTTATTAGAGAACGGGAACGTATTCCCGTACACCGAAGCAACAACCTTACCATCCGCGTGTAATCTGGTTTTCCGCCGAAATTTTCTCCAACGAGATACTATTGGTATTATACCTAAAGGTGGATATCGAAATGATAACCAATCCAGAATCGCTCTGCAGTGGCTTGTGTGGGAAGAGAAGCAGCGTGAAATAAACATCCAACACGCAGCAAAAGATCAAGAGACCGTAATTCACGGCGTGAAAGTTGATGGTTATTGTGCCGAGACCAGACAGATATTCGAATTTCACGGTTGCTACTATCATGGGTGCCCCAGATGTTTCCGTTACGACAGAGCTAAACAGTGTTATGACAGTCCCTCGATAACAATGGATAGCCGTTACGAGGACACACTCGCCAAAACAGCTAGACTGCGTGAGAGAGGTTATGAGATAGTGGAAAAATGGGAGTGTGATTTTCGTAACGAAATGACAGATGAGATAAAAACGTACACGAAAAACCATGACCTATTAGGTCGTTCGCCTCTCAATCCTCGTGATGCCTTCTACGGTGGTAGAACAGGGGCAACAAAATTATATTACACAGTATCCGGCGAAGAAAAAATAAAATATGTCGATGTGTGCTCCCTGTATCCGTATATCAACAAATACGGGAAATACCCGGTTGGTCATCCGGAAGTAATCGTCGGTGACCGGTGCAAACAATTTGATTTGTATAATACAGACGGATTAGTGAAATGTAAGATTCTACCACCTCGAGAACTCTATCATCCTGTACTACCTATGAAGCTAAATGAGAAGCTAATGTTCTGTTTATGTAGAGCGTGCGCTGAGCAGCTTCACCAGAGTGATTGTACACATACACAGGAGCAAAGAGCACTAACAGGTACCTGGGTGATAGACGAAGTTAAGAAAGCTATCGATAAAGGGTATACCGTTTTAGAAGTGTACGAAATATGGAAATATAAAACCACACAGCACCCCCGTGATACCAACGGATTGTTTACCGATTACATCAACAAGTTCCTTAAAATTAAACAACAGGCGTCAGGATGGCCGTCAAACTGTCATAGTCAAGAGGATAAGGAACGATACATAGCCCAATATCTGGAAAGGGAAGGGCTTCAACTCAAAAGCAAAGAGATAAGCAAGAACTCCGGGTTGCGGCAACTTGGAAAGGCCATGATTACAAGTTTTTGGGGAAAATTTGGTCAACGGGAGAATCAGCAGAAAACAACCATCGTCAACGAACCATCACAATTCTACGGACTACTGACTAGCCCAGCAATTAACGTAAATACAGTGCAGATCGTTAACGAAAATGTACTTGTGGTGGGTTGGGAGTATAAAGAAGAAGCTGTCGATTCTCTTCCCACCGTTAACGTCTGTTTGGCCGCGTATACAACAGCGCAAGCACGCCTAAAATTATACTCTTATTTGGAGAAACTCGGGGATAGAGTTCTTTATTATGACACAGACAGTGTAATTTACATTTCAAGACCTGGTGAATGGGACGTGCCACTTGGAGATTGTCTTGGAGATATGACAGATGAATTAGATGGAGAATATATCGAAGAGTTTGTTTCTGGAGGACCAAAACTGTACGGTTTTCGACAAGCCCCGTCGGGTAAGGAGACCTTTAAAGTTAAAGGTATTTGCATCAATAGCACAACGACGCAGCAGTGTAATTTAAATACTCTAAAAGATATGATAGTAAACGATGCGCCTCCAATATACGTAACAACTAAGCACATTAGACGAACCACCGACCACGACGTTATTACCTGTATGGAAACAAAGGTGTTCAGAGTCACCTTTAATAAACGAAAACGCATCGAAAACTATGACTCCGTTCCATATGGTTATAACAGGGCTAAAATTGGGTCATTACCCTCATGTTCAACCTATAAATGAAGACCAGTTTCTCATCAAAATGTATTATGAAAAGTATAAACAAAATTCCACATCTAAAGATTACTTCAAACGCGCTCCAGAACTTCTTCGTAAAATACGGAAATCAGTATACCGACGAGTGATCAACCTATTACAGACAGAAGAAAAAAGAAAACGCTTGAATATTAGATTATTGAAGTTATACACAGAGGTGTGCCTAATCGCCACTTCGTGGTAATAAATTAACAAATTAGATTTTACGAAATGTATTTACTTGCTTTATTTTTGTATTTATAAAATTCATTATGAACCGTATTAATAGCTTGTGATTAGAATAAGCAATTATTAGAAGTAAATTATATTGTATATCAATATCAGTTAAAAATCCATCTAATTTATTTATTCAATTTATAGAATTAATTAATGCAATGTACCATATTAGAATTTTAAAATAAAAATAATTAAAAGTAAAACGTGTTTTATTTGCTATATCTGCTCGATCTGTACTTCTACAGATTATCTTTTAGATTGTATTTATAGAATTAATTTACATTGTATTACGAATTAAAAAAATTGCAATGAAATGTGTTTTATGCAGTACGTTAATTTACAGTATTATTTTCTACTATTTTTGAAATCTGTTATTATTAGACTCATTATCTTGGTATCTTTAATACAATATAATAACATATCCATTTTGTTTTGTTTTGTGTGCTACTATTATTAAGCTTTTTACTTTGATTTTGCATTATTAAAAGCGTATTCTAATAAATTGTTGTCTCAGAATATAGTATTATCCTTTTTTTCTAATCTGCTTTATAATTCTTTCGTTTACTTGCAAAGATCAATCTTAATAGGTTATTAAGACATTGCGCAATGATTAATTAAATACACAATAGTAATTCGTTTACTTAATGTGTCGCATTTTTCACGCAATTTATGCGCCATGCTTTTTCTTGGACAACATGCAACTTCCGTCAAACATCAAAGTGACACCAGTAGACACTGGCTCCTTGTCTCGTACGTCGTACTAGCTGTTCATATGTATATATTATAACGCTGTGGTAACTATGTCGATATTTTACATTACTAGTAGGATTCAAGCTCTCTCGGGGCCGACAGTGGATATACCCAGTTGGGTACCCAGGGTAATTTTCTCGCTTTTGTATAGACATAAAATATTATTTACTTCTACAAGTATATTATTAAAGTTTTAATTGCTTCTCAGCTATAAATATAATAACAAATAGTGCAAGTTAAATATTAAAAAAGAAACTTACCCATTGTCAATAAGGAAACATAGTAACATTCTTTAAAACTAACAGATTATATAGTAAGGAGATATCTCTTATTTTAATAATCCTCACGCATCAGTTTATTAATATTGCTGATTCAAGTTATTTGCACCAACTACTCTCGTTTGCTACAATGTATGTTAATCTCGTAGGAGTTTATATTAGCATGTACATCTGTTATATGATGTACTTCGAACTAACATCCGTTATATTGCAGCTGACAGATTATAATTATGCACAATTATACAATGTATGTTAAAAAAATGAGATAACTTTCATTAAACGATTCATTGTTTTTTTTTTTGAAATATAACTATACAGTAGATTACAGCTACATATTTATAGCACAGAGATAATTAGTATTATTTAAAGTATGGTAAAAACATTTTACGTTAGTTTTAGGAAATATAGGTACATTCTTGTTGCTTTTCTAAATTAACTGTGCAATTAGATTTAACAAAATTTACAAAGAAATTCGACTTTTCTGATGTCCTTATCATAACCTCGATGCTTACATATATATTTATTCAATCGCATTAGCTTCTTTCAATTCTTCAATTATAGACATTATTTTTTTTTTTTGTGGCTTGTGTTTCCCGCGCTTTGAGAAGCGTTTAGTAGCATAAGGCGTTCAACGAATTGGCTAATATCATCCCAATATACATATACTGATATGGAGTTTTCAAAAAGGTCTGCCTACTGGAGTCTCTGCTTGAGCTAATGGCTGGTTTTTGGCCAATAAAACCAACCCCCGCAATACATGTTGTGTCAAAATATGTTTCTTATGTTAAAATCTGTAGAGAAATATCGTGGGGCGAGCGAAAAATCGTTTTATATTCGAACGATAGATATAGATCAGCTGTTGAAGCTATAAATTATTATAAAATAAATCCCCGGCCGACTTGTAATTTTTATTCTTGCCTGTTTTTAAATTCATGATAATTGTGTCTGCCTACCTATGCCTTTATTTGAGAAGAGAATAAATTACACCTATATAACTTCTATCTGTTCTGCGAAAAAGTCCACACGATACCTAATCAATAAGATCGAACACCTTCTGAGCATCTTCTGGTCTACTTCTGGCCTACTTCTCGTCCGCTTCTGGTTCGCTTCCCATCTAGTTCTGATGGTTTTAAACACAGCTTACCTGTGTTTAAACACAGCTTACCTGTGTTGGAGCTGTGTTTAAACACAGCTTACCTGTGTTGGAGCTGTGTTCTGAACACAGCTTACATGTGTTGGAGCTGTGTTTGAACACAGCTTACCTGTGTTGGAGCTGTGTGTGATATAGAATAAAACACAGCTCCAACACAGGTAAGCTGTGTTCAAACACAGCTCCAACACATGTAAGCTGTGTTCAAACACAGCTCCAACACAGGTAAGCTGTGTTTAAACACAGCTCCAACACAGGTAAGCTGTGTTTAAACACAGGTAAGTTGTGTTTAAACACAGGTAAGCTGTGTTTAAAACCATCAGAACTAGATGGGAAGCGAACCAGAAGCGGACGAGAAGTAGGCCAGAAGTAGACCAGAAGATGCTCAGAAGGTGTTCGATCTTATTGATTAGGTATCGTGTGGACTTTTTCGCAGAACAGATAGAAGTTATATAGGTGTAATTTATTCTCTTCTCAAATAAAGGCATAGGTAGGCAGACACAATTATCATGAATTTAAAAACAGGCAAGAATAAAAATTACAAGTCGGCCGGGGATTTATTTTATAATAATTTATAGCTTCAACAGCTGATCTATATCTATCGTTCGAATATAAAACGATTTTTCGCTCGCCCCACGATATTTCTCTACAGATTTTAACATAAGAAACATATTTTGACACAACATGTATTGCGGGGTTGGTTTTATTGGCCAAAAACCAGCCATTAGCTCAAGCAGAGACTCCAGTAGGCAGACCTTTTGAAAACTCCATATCAGTATATGTATATTGGGATGATATTAGCCAATTCGTTGAACGCCTTATGCTACTAAACGCTTCTCAAAGCGCGGGAAACACAAGCCACAAAAAAAAAAAAAAAAAAATAATGTCTATAATTGAAGAATTGAAAGAAGCTAATGCGATTGAATAAATATATATGTAAGCATCGAGGTTATGATAAGGACATCAGAAAAGTCGAATTTCTTTGTAAATTTTGTTAAATCTAATTGCACAGTTAATTTAGAAAAGCAACAAGAATGTACCTATATTTCCTAAAACTAACGTAAAATGTTTTTACCATACTTTAAATAATACTAATTATCTCTGTGCTATAAATATGTAGCTGTAATCTACTGTATAGTTATATTTCAAAAAAAACAATGAATCGTTTAATGAAAGTTATCTCATTTTTTTAACATACATTGTATAATTGTGCATAATTATAATCTGTCAGCTGCAATATAACGGATGTTAGTTCGAAGTACATCATAT
>CM043015.1:147467960-147537473 GCA_023690525.1 Holotrichia oblita | reverse complement strand
CCTGATTGTTAGTACTTGTTTAATAAAATCCACTAACTACTTGCATTAAGTAAATATTACAATCCAACCAGCAATAATCTTCTAATTCATCACAGTGCTAGAGTTCTCGTAGTGCATCTGTATTGTATGTGTACATTCTCCAATTTTAACGCGTTCAGATGTAAAATCCGAACATCAACATAGACGATGCTGTATACATGTGTGTAACTGGAAACTTCCTGACACCAGCTGCGTGAACTCGTAGTTGTTATTTTGCTGTCGCGCTTGTACGTTTTCTGTCCCACAGAGATATATGTACAGTATGTAGAAGTACAACTTGAACGTATTGTGCGATAGAGAAGAACGTGAACAGATATTAAGATATTTAAGAAACGATGAAGATACGAGAAATTTTTGTACTTTCTTGGATGAAACATTTATAGCTTCTGTCATTCTACGTGATTGTTTTCTTTGCTTTAAAACAAATTGCCAGATGTGCGAAATATTCTAAAATTACTCGGACATTAAGTCCCGTTTCTGTAGTGAACCTGTCTTAAATCGTTACTTACTATTTAATTACATATAGGTTAAAATAAATATACAGTGGTGACCACATAGTTGAGAACAAAGTTGTGTATGTATATGTTATGTTCTGCATAATCTCACTATTTCCGTTTTCGAAAACTATTTAAAATGTAGTTTGTAGTCAATAACATTTCAGTGTGTATGATTTCGAAAACTATAACCGAGTACTTTACTTGTAATTGATATTTTATAACCACCACTATCTATTATCATTTCTGCAGACATATCACTGGCACACAATTTTGTAATGAAAATCCTAAGATAATTGCTAGAAAGTTAATTAACTGCGTTAATCACATATTAAAGGAAATCACATGACTATACACGAAACTTATATTGTCATGTGATACCAAACAGCATTATGTTTCATTTTATCGCAGCATTTTTGACAGTGCATAGGACAGGTAGCTATAACAACAGTACTTGCATAAAATTTCAGTTACGTTGCGTTATGGTAGTTGCTTTTCATAACAGCAATGAAAGAAAACCTTACTATTCTGTATGTCAAAATTTGAATTTGTTGAAAATTGTTTGCATAAGAAATACATATGTCATAAAAATTTGAATCTTTATTCAATGAAATATCACCACCGTTGTACAAGCTCTATGATTGATCCGAGAATTTTGCCCGCAATTTTGTCAGGTATTTTTCTTCCGTATTTTCTTAGTCCGTTATTGTTTTAACGGTATAAGTGACTTCAGTAGAGTTCTGATTTTGTTTCTTGAATAAACTTTTGTATAATAGCAACAATTTTAGAATAATAGGCCAGTTTCTCTCCATTGAACTCTGGCCAAGACGCAAAAATAAGAAGAGAAGGCAATGTTAAATAAAAGCAGGAAGCAAAGCATCTAGCCATGGAATATTGCCCATATATAATGAGATAGGCCAGTCCACATGTTTACATCCACTAAGGATAAGCGACAGCTACATGAGGTGGAGCATAAAAAATATCTCCGAAGATGGTAGGATTACTCTACTTATTCTGTCTGAATAGTCGTCAATTGAAAAATGATGGAAAAAAAATGTATGAAGACTGTAAGTGGGGTAGTAAGAAAATTTATAGTCCGTTATGGTGAAATACGAATCTGTGGAGATTAGGACGAACACGTTCTTAGGCAGTTCCATATTCTAGAGCAAAGGTAAAAGAGATGAATATATTAAAGAAAACGAAAAGACCTAGTAATTACAAAAAGAATATTGAGAAACAAGATTTAAAACTCAAGAACTGCAGATTTTGCTGACCTCAAAATTATATTTGACATTCTGTCGCTATATTGTAATTAAATGAAACAGAAAGGGCACGCCCAGAATTTTACACTTTAACATGTTGGGAACAATTGATTGCGCGCCATATGAATATGTTATTGATGGATGGTCATTAGCACAATCAGGCTCGCGCAGTTGTAAGAGCAACTTACCAGTGGTGGTAATAGCAGTCTAAATATAGTTGCTCGAACTTCCTCTGAGACGACTGTGACATTGTTCCGGAAAGTCAATAGTTCACTGAAGCTACATCTCGCTCTTGTGATATAACTGGCAACGTAACACTACTTACATTAAGATAATACTGTAACAAAGTCATAAAAACACATTTATACAAACTACATAACAAGAACTGCAATAGGAGCCCTTGACAAGCAAGGTAAGGAAAACGCTTAACAGCCACAGTCAAAAAAAATTATGTACTATTCCTGATACTGTATCTGTACTTTTCTCAGAAAGCAATTCTTAGCTCAAAAGCTTTTACAATACATCAATTTGTTTCTCTTGTTAATAATATTTCCACAAAACTTTATAGGAATTAATTTATTTCTTATAAACCAGAAGTATCATTGCACCAACTACTTAATAAATAACTTCTTCCACGCAGTATTTATAAAAACAAAAATATTAGGGCAATTTCGCATAACTTTAGATTAATTACTCAGCACACGTGTTTCGAGAGCGTATAGGCTCTCATTTTCAACCGAATAATATGATGGTGTCGGTGTTACCGATGTTTTATTTGTATACTCTGAAGTATGATCAAGGATATTACCTCGACAGTTAACGTATCCTCCTCGTTTCGGTGGCTCATTTTCTCCAGTGACACCTCTTCTTTAAGGTTTCCAGTTAATCACAATTTAGTGTTGATTGATTGATTTGATTGATTGCTATCAAGGCAAGGCAGTCTCTAATTATCCCTAACACTGCGGCCCACAGGGCCTATTGTGTTATTCCTGCCTTGATTCCATTTTATTCAAACAGGTTAGTTCTCTCGATCAGGTTTAGAAGCCTATTTGGTAAATCTTTCTCCACTGGTAGATCAAATGCGCTTTGCAAAGTAACCCTACGTTGACTTAGTGCCACGCATTCGAAGCTGATATGAAAGCCTGTTTCCTCCTCCTCATTACACAGTCTGCATAAGGGTTCATCTTTATAGATCCCCATCTTGTACAGATGACCTCTTAGACGTGTCCTGTTAATAGACATGTTACTGCCCTAAGCTGAGTCCTGTTTAATGCAAGTAAGTGAGTAATAAGTCGTTGTGACGGTCGTTCCATCATCCGTTTGCTGTGCCTTTGTCCAGCTACATGGTTCCATTTTAGTAGGTGCTGTTTTATAACCCACTCATTAACTGCACCACGTATTGCAGTCTTTGTAATACCTAGACCTGGCTCCGGCCCGGTAAATTTCATTTGGGAACTTTCCTCGCTAGCTGGTCTGCAATTTCATTGCCTGCTATACCCCTGTGTCCCGGCACCCACACCAAGGTGACCTTGTTGTCTCTGACCAGGACAGTTATGTTTTGCAGACATTCCCATACTAGTTTGGAGGCTATATAATAAGATGCTAGAGCCTTTAGGGCTGCCTGACTGTCAGAGAGCATACAGATTGCCTGCCCTCGCGGTTGGCGGCGCAAACTCTCCAACGCACAGGTTTGTATAGCATATATTTCTGTTTAAAATACCGTTGTGTATCGCCCAAGTGGTTCACATACCTTGTAACCCTGGTTTTCCTCATATACACCAACGCCAGAATTAGTGCTCGCCCTTTACCCATCTGTATACCAGTTTTGCGTGTGCGCTTTTCTCCCTTCACCATTTTTCCATTCATCCCAATTCAAGAAAATCTTGAAGGGTTTGTCATAGGAAATCCTTGTGATTGATATGTCGCTCTTCATATCAAAGATTGGGTTTTGTACTATAGCTTATATTCTGGTGTGCCCCGACCCATAGGACACCTCCTGGACACCTGCATCTTATCTCCCACCAATGCTGCTTCTACCTGCCTACCGTGGAGCATGGCTTTCATCCACTCACAGACAGTAGTTTCTACTCCTCAGCTTTTGACAACTCTTATTAGAGATTCAAATGAGGTGTTATCAAATGCACCTTCTATGTCAAAAAATGCTGCTAATGCAATTTTTTTATTATTTAAAGTTGCCTCCACCCGCGTCACAAGCTGGTGCAAGGCACTTTCACATGATTTCCCTGCTTGATATGCATGGTGATTAGGGTGTAGAGGCCTCCCTATTAGAGAGGTTTTCCTAAGATGGGTATGTAACCGAGCACTAGTCTGGCTCTATAGATTCGGCAAAGCACTAATACTATTGCCTCTTCACCTTGTTGTAGCAAGGCCGGAAAAATCCCGTCAGGATCAGTGGACCTGTACGCCTCAAAGCTGTTAATCGCCCAAATGATCCTGTTGTATGTTATTACCCTTTTAGCTAATTGCCAGTCCCTTCTTCCAGGCCTGCGTAAAGGCCATTCAAGAGTTTGACTACCTAATCCACTATTTGGGTTAATATTTTTTGAACCTGGGAAGTGCGCTTCTAGTAAGACCTCAAGCGCTTTTGTCCCAGTGTTAGTAAACTCTCCAGTGGGTTTCCGAATGGTTCCCAGAGGATTTGTTGGATCTTTTTTAAGTAGTCTGTGGAGTCTTGCACTTTCAGTTGTAGTTTCTATATCCTCACAGAACATCCTCCGTGACTTTCTTTTGGTCCTTCTTAGGGCTCTGTTATACGCAGTGAGTTCCGATAATCAGACCACTCATTGGTTTTTTTCGCTTTATTAAATAATTTGCGTGTTCGCTGCCTCAGTAATGACAATTCCTTATTCCACCAGCTGACTGCTCTGGAAGAGTTTTGTTTTGTCTGAGGACAACTTATTTCATATGAGGTTATTATGGCCTCTTGCAAATGTTCGGAGGCCGCCTCAATATCCAGTTCATCTTTTATATCTGATCTGACCTGCTTGATGTTATCGCTCACAAATAACAATTTAACAATTTAGTGTTAGTTCTACGTTATTTTTTGCCAGGTTAACGGCAAAACATTAATAATAAGAAGGCAATACAAAATTATGCAACAAATATGTGCTGCAAATATTGAATCTTCTATGTGCTTACGTACATATGTACATACATATATATAAAAAAAAAATTAAAACCAAGAATTTTGAAGAGGCAGTATGCTTAATGTATAGTATACGTAAATAGACACGTTGACATTCTTCTTCATTTTCTAATGTAAATCGTCTTTCCTATATCTCCATTTTCATATATGTTATGTGTACCGAGATAAATATTTTACTGCTGTACATGCAAGTGCGCTGCTGTTTATGACTGTATTGTCTTCGATATTTACACATAGATTACGATCATTTCGTTTAAAATAATATAGGAAGTGAACGTGTTTGTGCAACTTGGAGATCGCTTTACTCTCTTATTGATGATTCTGCAACTGCCACACGTTACACCGTGTTTGCGATATTTATATCTCGTAAATTAACTTGAAAGTGATATTGTTTTACTGCTTTAAAAGCACGTGTGTTAATAATAAACAGTGCATTGTAATTTTTAAGCAAACGCAATTCTGTTAATTTTTCTATAAATAGTGAAGCATTTTTTCAACGAGAAAGATCAGATACGTTCTTTTCTATTCAGTAGTTCAGTAGTTCTATTCAGTATAGAATACACTTCGTAAATATAATTCATCCTGCGCAACGGATAATCCATTATTAGATATCACATAGGTGTTAAACGACTGTAATTCTAACACTTACAAGAAATAGTTCTCTGCTATGTCACTAACGGTTCACTTCTTGCATTGTTTCTTCATGTGGAAGTTGAGGTCGAAGTGAGTACATAATGAAGCTCAAGTAAAGCCACAGCTAATCGGTAACTGTAGAATGAACACACACAATAATAAAGATATAAAGTGTAGAAGCTATTACGTATGCCTGTTGTGGCATTCACTTACTAATTCTATTGTGGTTATATTTGGTCAAAGTATTTTTAAGAGAGCAATAAATTGCAAAAATTCTCGAAATCATTTTATTATTACTCTAGCTACATTTATTAAGTGATCGTAAATGTTTATTGAACCGTTATGTTCAGCATTTAATTATATCAATATTTAATCTGTCACATATATTTGTTATCTAGACTAATAACTATAGCAAACAGAATATTTCACAGGAGTAGTAAATATACGAGTAGAAACTACACTAAATATCAATTCTTACAGATTTACCGTTGGATCTACCCTTTACAGAAATATTCATATGTATAGTACATTCAGAATTATAAGAATGTAACTTTGAATGTGTTAACCCTCTTCCTCTCTCTCTCGCCGTGGAGATAATACTTAGCTTTGATCGCCCAGTGCGATCATTATAACTGATCACTTGTAGCTGAAAGCCTTTTTGTAATCGGCGTAATTTTTCTTATAAATATTAATATTAGTAATCGTATTTATCAAGTAGAAACAAGCGACTTCCATTTTAAACAAGTCTTTCTTACATACTAACTATAGAAATAATGTCGGAGTTAAGTTTTAGAGATTTCTCTCTGAGTTGTTGCCGAGATAATAGAAATAAAGCGACACTTTCAAATTATCGTTTAATACAGTTGCAGAAGCTTCAGTACTCGATCTATTGCAGCACTTCATTTTAAAGTTCCTACCTCGAAGAATATGCGAAAATAAGTAGGAGCTAGGCTTGTGTTGTAGAAAGATATCTAAGGTTTCCATTTTTCGAATCTCTATTATGCGGGTTTCCAGGTTTTGACCACGTCATAGTAGTGTACAGTTATATGCAATACAAAAATAGAAAATAAAAAGAACAATAAAATAAAGTGAAGGGACAGAACTGCAAAACCTACTAAATTTGACATTTAATGCAATTAACTACTCTTGAGAATGTTTTATTTCACATACGTTGAATCTCAATTCGCTGAATATTGTGCTTTGGGATCGTTCTGCTAATGTAAGAGAGTTGTTTGTATTACAGAAACAACATAAAGTGACAAACAATACTTTAAAGAATTGAAGATTATGATTCTGATTTTTCTATATTTACGAACTAATCATATTCTTAAAAAAACTAAGATGCTTTAACAAGAAACCGTGATGTATATAAGAATGTACCGATAAATAATGACTGGAATTTATGTGAATCATCTCATAACTCTGCACTATATGAGAAAACTACTATGTGTAAGACTACTCTTCTCTACGTTAGATTACTTTTGCGATATAAAACAATTACAGTTTATGGTGCACTTTAAATTGAAAAAAATTTGGTGACAAATATGTTTTACGTACAGGACGATTATTTGAATCTGTAATAGTATTTTGATTTATTTTTATTTTACTTACATCTCATATTCATTTATTTGTGTGACTTTATTATACACTCATTTTGTTTACAATGTGTATCCATCTGAATTCTGTCAATGAAGGGAAAGTCGGACGGGTTTGTGCAATTGAAGTCAGGCCACAGGCGAATACACACTAAAAACACATTACATTTTGATTTATATGAAACAACTTACACTACGTCGTACTGTCTAAATAGTTTATTATGTAATAAGAGACTCTAGAAAAGAAACCACAGCTAAGTATTAAAACGAATGTGGAACTATCGCTTAAACTAAAAGAGTTCAGTAAACGAAATCTCTGGTCGCAAGTATTGCAACGTAAATGAACAGATAAAAACATCGGTATTACCAACACCACACTTTTGATTAATTACTCGGGACACGTGTTTCGAGAACGCTCATCATCAACCAAATACCGAATGGGTTCGATATTCGGTTGATGATGAGAACTCATGCTCTCTCGAAACACGTGTCCCGAGTAATTAATCAAAAGTTGTTGTGTTGGTGACACCGATGTTTTTATCTGTATATTACGAGCCCACAGTGCATGAAATCCCAACGTAAATAAACTATAATTTCAGTAGAACGAGCTATCATTTGACATAATTCCGCATCAACTATGGGCAATTAAAGATCTATATCTTTAGAATAGACGTAACACAAAACAACAGACGCAGGAGTTATATTTCTTTACTGCCTTAAATGATTTTTAAAAAAAGAATAGTAATTGAGAAATATTTTATTTGTTTCAAAACAAAAATAAAACTTGTCGGTTCGACAGCTAATTACAGAATGCATTTCGTTATTACAATTGTTCTGAAAGTGCTAACGTACATCGTATGCAAAGTTTCCAGAACTTAACATTTTAAGCAAAATGATAATAATATTCTAAGTAATCTTCCTTGGACCGACAGATGACCTAGGTTCGTAACTCAGGCACTATGGATTCTGAGACGCCAGAACATGTTCTATGTATAAAAGGTAGAACTCAAGAAACAAGTAGGTAACAAACTGAGTATTTATAGTATTATCCTAGTTATGATGAATGATTTCGAAACACGAACTTAGTTTAGTGGAAAAATGATCTTTACAAAAAAACATTGAAGAAAGACAAACACAATTTTGGACGCCTGATCAAAAACAGAACCGATCAGCATGCGCTTATAATAATAAACATTATAAATCCCAATACTTTTCAAGACAACTAATATTGTGTGTCACTTTTAGTCGTTAGAATCATTACGAGTGGTTCCTCATTAAATGTATTAATTTATTTCTTTGTCAACACCACGAACTAAACAAACTGCCTCAGCTCGTGTAGCATGATCTTTCAGAGTACATAGTGCTTCTTTGTTCTATATTGTTAACCAAATCGCCAACTTTTTACCAGACAAATTATTAAAATCTGTTTGCCTAACATACTTCTTTCATATGTCTCTAAGCACGATGTTAAAGAAATAGCTCTGCATACCAAATAATTAAAACTTAGATGCGCCCGACGATAGAATGACTACTCTTTTACTTATTTGTCCTTCAGTTCAGTTTCGATTTAAACTGATTCATTTCAGTTTACAGCACAGTTTTTTAACCGAAACACAATCGCAATTTAGGTTTTGCTGTTTCGGCCATTTTCTTGATTTTTGTTTTACTTAATTGATGAACAATTTGTAGTGTTGCAAGTCAGAGATTTAATTTTGCTGTTACTATTGTTGCAGCTTTTGATCACATACTATGTATCATCTATTTTAATGGGTACTTGTTTATGGCAAATGCTGTAAGATATAATTTGTAAAAGCTCAAGGTTTTGCACACTATTCATTTAGAATAAATTTCTTCACAAAATTATCACTACTGAACATTTCTAGATAATAGGAATACTTTGGTATTGCGCGTAATACAATTTGCGCGAATGTAGTCGAAACAGAATCGAAGACAATAGAATAATATCTTTAAGGGAATATTTCTAGATCCGATAGAATATTTAATGTTAAAATATTCGTATGGATAATTCTCAAACAAAAAACTAATTCGATTAAGGTTAATATAATTAAATAATCATTATTCTAGAACACAAAAGACATAATCAGTTGCAGCACTGAGTAGACTATGTAAATCTTGATTCGAAAATAACACAACGATTTATAAATAGATTATAGTGATTACTAAATACTAACAAATTTTACTTTAATGATATTAATAAATAAAAAAAATCACACACAATCACGAAGTCACTCAGACTGCTGTAATCAAACAAGGAATACTTAATAGCATGGGTAATTAGAGAGAATAAAACCATTTTATTTGCAGTTTAAACTAAATTTGTTACAAAAGTCATAACATCATAAAATGTAGTTAGCGTAGTGAGTCACGCATGTATTCCTGTGCAGACGATATTTTTACTTGTAATGAAAAAGGAGTTGTAATTCTTCATGCTGTAGTTAAAATTGATCGATTTAATGGGATGTTATGTCCAAAAAATATACAATGTTCTGGCGTTCAGTTTCTAAAATAGCAATAACTTTCATTTTTGGATCAATATTCCTTGACGGAACTGTTATTTTCATTAAGATAATGAAATGTTATGTGTATATGGACTAATAACAAGCTTTGCTATTAAAATAAATTAGAGTTCATTGTATTTCTAAATAATTTTACATTAGTAGTTTACATTTTTCAACCGAATCTCTTAAACTTAAATCGCAATAGAAATTCTGATTTACTGTATTTATTTATCATTTATTTTCAAGTTACAGGTTACAGGAGTAGTACCAGAAACAAATAATTTTCCATTATTCTTAATATCCCTATAAACGATGATAGTATTCTTACCAAAAATTTTTAATTATGTATAAGTTATTACACATATAGAGTACATACATATACATACTATGTGGTTATAGTACAGATTACGTTGAATTAGATTCAAGATTAGACTAGGATTAGATTTATGTTTTAGTTCTGTATTATGTAATATGTATCATATATGTATCAGATAATAATAAATAAGGTAGTATATCAAGCTTCCCATTTTTTCTGTGCATAGGACATCAAAGCAGTGTGTCAAGTACATACGTATACTTACGTACTTGAAAAGCAAAAGAGACATAAGGATTAAATATGTAAACGTTGAATCTAAATCTGAGTGCGGTATAAATCTCACTAAATAAATCATTTGATAAAAAAAAATTCAAACAAAAATAAAGTAAGGATAGGAGATACACGGATTCACATTCATTTACCTAAAAAAGTTACATGCGTTTCGCACATATTTAGTTCAATTTAGCAATTCTCGAAATATTATTTTAGTGAGAATTCATTTGCTATGGATAATACCGTTATTGTACAATTACTAAAATTCGTTAAAATAATACATACTTTCAGTCAACATCTAATGATCACCACAACTAACAAAATGAATAGTATTGAGTGGTTTTATTAATTCCATACATCACTGATTGTCGTAGCACTATGGATCTATAAAATTAATAATCAGTAGGTAGTTATTGAGCGAATCAAAAAAATTATTAAACAATAAATGGAGTTCGTTACTGCAATAACATGTTTCATTAAATAAGTTAAAAACTATCATTTTTGCTTTTAACGATTTCGAATTCGTTAATACAAGAGTCTTTTATTTCCTAATTAATTTAATAATTGATTAAATGTTTCCCAGTAATATAACAAAACCATTTTTTTTACCAATTTCAATTAAATATTTCGTCTGCACAATAAAATTTTTCAATATTATTACACCCATTTTTGAATGAATGTCGAATTGCGTGTGCTAGAGAAACTTCTGAAACATAATTATGTTTGTTTTTTTGTACTCATGATTCTGCGATTACCACCACATTACTACCATAAGCAACAAAGGTGGGCACTTATCTAAATGTAATGCCAATATGACGTATTTGTTAAATAATTGCAATTTGCTGTATTCTAAGTCTACCAGCAACCAGTTTAATGAGCTTTTAGTAACGCAAACACATAGAAAAGCGTTTATACAGAATATCTTGCCATGCTCATTAACGTCACCCAGTTTCGCAACTGTCAGTTGACAAACAGAGAGCCAAACCAAATTGCGATTAACATTAAGATAATGATAAATAAATCGATTCTGATTTCATTGCACCCGCACTCAGTTGCAATATCCGAAATAGAATTTTATGGCGAAAGATATACGAATCAGTATTTATAGTATCAGACAAGAAATGAACACTTCTTGATTTCTAGACTATGACCAGTAATGTGGTCTATGGCAATGATATTTGTGATCTTTTCAAAGATTTCAGGATATATCATGATGCCTAGTTCTTGAAGCCTAAAAGTAATGTTGTAAGATAATGCACACCGTTACCATTTCATTCTGTTAGGTAATCCTGTATTTCTGAAGGAAATTTAGAATACTTTGCTACACATCAGTTGGGCGATTGTTTTAAATACGAATATCTTTGACAAAATAACTACAAAAACTATAAAAACTGTTTCTTATTAAACACCACAAATGAAATAATAATAATAATAATAATATAGATTTATTTCGAAAAACATAGATTTACATAGCATGTTTTAAGAAAAGTGAAGAGTAAGTGACTGATTGTATTTCAACCATATGAACACAGTAAAACGAGTATCTGCGAATGTCCAATTTTTTACACTTTTCTTTTCAGAAAGGTGCAAAATTGAATTTGTGCATTATGTATTGTATGTTCTATTTAAACTGCTACTAAACTAACTATATATCTAAAAAACTACATTCAACCGTGCTATCCTCTAATAATTAGGGAAATTTGTCTTCCATCCTTTGTTCTGTAGAGGGCATAAAACCGATGTTTCAGTTCTACTTTTACCACATTCTTATCACAAGTTAAGCAATTCTTTTCTAAATTTAGTCCGGCAATATTAATTTTCAGTTTTCTAGTTACCTGTTGCCCATTAATATCACATAAATTTCTGATAACTGAAGCTGGAAATAAAAGAAAGTTAAGCACTAGATGTACTTTTATAATTTCTGATTTCTTGACCTATTACAAATGAACACTTAGTTTAATCTCCTACAAATCTTAACGCAATAAGAAGGAATTTTTGTCATCAATTATATTCCATGTAACCTGCTTGTGCAATCATATGAAAGCATTTAAACGTATATTACATCATTGGTTATAATAATTAATTCTTCTACGTAAAATTTGCCGTGTAAGTTAAATTTGAAGGTATTGTTTTCTTAGTATAGTTATATATTGTCTCGGTCGACTGTTTCATTTTCTGTACAATGAAAATAAGCATTTTTTTGTGGTTATCTGAAACATCTCAATCCTACTAATAGCACTGTTATCCAAAATAATTGCAAAATATGAGTCAGCAACAATTTTTACCAGTGTGTAAATGAGGGTTTTGTCTCGGCCATGGTTACACAACAATGTTTCTCTACAATCCATATCAACTTTATTACGCAGTATGTGATTAAATTGCAACCTTTTATCCCTTATAACCTTAGTCCTGTCTTGTCTAATATTTGATGCAAATAACGCTGGTGTTATTTTAAATGTAAATTAACGAGTAAGAAAGCAAACGACGGTAATTGTTACTGAAAAACAAGCCGCAAAACGAGAACTTACCATCCGATTATCAATAAAAGCTATAGTCAAAATAGCATAGGCATTTATGTCAAGTACGTTGAAATTTACAGTAAACATTACTTCTGTAATAAATGTTGATAGTTATTATCATTAGCTTCATTGGAATATTTTCCTATTTTCTCAAGCTAAGAAACACTATGAGATGGATATGTATGCATATTATTTAGATTGTTATTTAAATTTCAATGCAACTATGTTTTACTTTTTAAATAATTTTTTACCTTTTTTCTTGCTCTGAAATTTCACTTATACGACTATAAAAACGATGTTTAAAAATTAATCAATTTATTTCGGAAACACAAATTACCTACTAATTAATAGGTATTCCAAACATGAAAAAAAGAAAAACAATGTAGGTGAACCCGTTACCTATGTTCTTTATGACAAAATTGTTCATGATAAAAACTAGTAGACAGGATTAGATATGAGGGCGGCTAAGTGTGCTAAGAGTATATCGCACATCCTTGCCTTTATCGACAAAATTAATTATATACCTTTACATACTGAAGTACCTGCTCATAAAAAAATCGTCAGATTTAACATGCCGATCTGCTAATCTTATAATACCACAACGCAAAATTTAACTTTAATCTAGCAATGCAAAGATATTATCTCATCTATTTAAATTGATAAATATACAGTGTAGCATACGTAATAGCAATAATTCCAACTCAAGGTTATAATATCTCATCGAACAACGAATCTCTTTATTCGATAAGATATTAACGCATGAAAAGGAAACCGGAATAATTTCAAATACGTTTCTTATAGAAGCATCTACATATACGTAGGTATACACGAACATTAACAGAGACAAAGAACAGACGTATTACAATAAGCAGGATTAATGATAAAGATAACAGGTTACAACGTCTATTAAAAATGTAAATGAACCTGTTGACTACCTTTTAAACCGGAACTGTGTACTTGCATATTAAAACTTTTAAAACACACATCCGAATTCTTCATTCCAAGGTAATATATTGCCTCCTAACGTCTGATATAGAAATGTATACAGCTTAGTTGTAATGTTTTGTTATGTCGCGATGACGGCATTTTAATTGTATTCAAATTATTAGTACTTAATGCGTTCATATTCGACGGGAAAAAAAATATAGGAAGGCAGATTTGGTTAGTCAAAGCACGTTTTTCAAGGATAGGCGTTGAAGCGTTTGTCTACGGTTGTTTTTTTCAGACATAACGAGAACGAAGAGGGAGAAAAAAGGAATGCCACTAACAGAACATTTACTCAAAGAGGGTGTTGGTTAATATATTAACGCTTGGAGTGGACAGGACAGGATGATGGTGGTGGTTTCCCTTACACATTTTACACCGTGGGGTAACACGTATACACATAGTATTTAGATGCTTTGTTGCCACATTTAGGATGACTATATAGATCCCTTTCAATAAGGTTACGTTACGACACAGTTAGATAACTGTCAAAGGATTGTCGCTTTTTAGGGAGAGTTACTTTCATGTCGTATAAATAGATAACGGTCTAAAACGCAGATAGTATTAGATTCAAAGCGGATACATAGCTATTTTTTATCGTAATCAATACATTTGTTATTTTATAACCTTCAGCGAAGGCTAAAATAGCACTAGAGCTCGAACGGAGGAACATTGAATATCTCTTGAAGAACTCTAGAATATTTGAAAAATCCGATAAAAGCTTCAAAAAGATTTCTTTCTTAACAACATTAGTTAGAAATACAATGAAGATATAAAGGAAATGCAAACAGTCAATGTACCATATCAAACCCAATACATTGTTGTTATGTTCCAAAGGCATTATATCATTAGGCATTAATCTTCCTAATAATAAATAGAATATTTATATCTGAAGTCTGATTCAGAGTGGCAATAGCGAAACGGCGACAGGAAACAGATTTGTCATTGAATAGAAAGTCCCTGCTTTTTATATTAAGCTTCAGGTGCTTGTTTGAGTCACATTTTTTTATTTTTTTAAGATTTTCAAATGTGTAGCTTATAAAAATTGATATTAATTTATAATTAGTATTCTAATAAGTAACGTCGAAATTATCAATCATAAATTCATACAACAAATAATAGTTTTTGTCAAGAAAGAGCTGTTTCATTTTATTTTTAAATCAAAATTCTGATAAATCTATTATGAAGATATATTGTAGTAAGTTACAGTAATCAGAAGCTTACGCAATCGAAAAATATTAAATATATTCTACTACGCCAATTAGTGAAGTCAAAAAAACTGAAGTAGATACACAAACTCTTAGACGCAGCATATCTGAAATAAACAAGGAGTGTCAGTAATTTTTTGAAACCTTGCTGAAAACCCAGAGGAATAGATAGTCATGCAGACTGCTTCTTCGAAATACATTAATATCAGGTATGCAACAACTGGTTTCTGAATAATACCACCGCGAACACACTACTGGGTATTTCCCCTTAGTGTTAAATATAGGTATACTACCGTAGAATATGCTCGACAATGCTGGTTTGCAGGAAGGTATTCAAATTTAATATGCAAGCAAGGTCATTCGTCGTTCTTGAATATTCATAAGAAGCGTTTAGGCTTGCGTGTTGTTCGTAAAAACGCACGTAGAGTATGTGGGGGATAAATAGCTCTGGGTGTTTCCGTAAATCACGTTTTATCATTCGAGTACTTTCCTGAATTCAATTTTCTAAATAATTCTTGGAAAGAAACAAATAGCATTTTAAATAACAACAACAAAGGCAATGTGAACAAATTTTAAGAACTGACATAATGTTTTTAATAAATCTTGCGCTTAATAATCGCTAAATTTTAAAATAACAACAACTTCAACGTTAAATATAAAAAAACTGACTCCTATGTGGAGGATATATTTTCCGATAATATTTACAACAGAAATCAATTTAATTAGTTTGACAAAAACATCGGCTAGAGATATTTAGATATTGAGAAATTGCAAAAATGACATTGAGTTTTAATAAAATAAAGTTTATCAATACAACGCTTGTTACAGCGGGTTCCACTAATTACTCTTAGTACTTAATAGTCAATGTCAGATTGCCATGCTACTACATTTCTTATAATTTTGGACTACCAACAGAATCATGTGTGTGAAGATAACAGATCAAAATAGCTTGGAGGATGTACCTCTGAGCTGAACATGGATACTATTGGATAAATAAGGTAAGTACTTATAATAGGTACATGTAAATATTAGTATGTTTTGTTGTTGTTGTACATAAATGAAGTAATATATTACTAAATATAATAATCATCAATACAGTGAATATATAGTCTAACCTTCACACAAACGATAACGATGGTTTATATAACTTCGTTGTATTTATGGCAGTCCAACACTTCTTTCAGGCTCTAAAACATATACAATACTACTCTGAAATTGCATTGGTCAATAGAAAATAACTTCTGGCAAGGCTATATACATATAAATATACCTATGCTAACAGCAGATACTGCATTTCTAAGATAGCAATGTGCTGGAATGAGATTCCTATCTTAACGTGGAACAAATTAGTAGACCATATCAAGAAATATATTTATGAAGTTATGTTAAATGCAGTATCTTATTGTTGAAGAGTAATTGTGACAGTAATAATAGAAACTAGACCAACGAGAATGTCGTGAATCAGAACTTAGTATCAGTTCTCCACTAACACCGACAATTCCAACAAACAAGGAGAACATGTTGACGATACAGAGCTGTTCAAGTGCATCTTAAATCCCGCACAATTGTAAATTTATAAGATATTGTATATCATTAGGAGTGTCAGGAATTTGAAGAAGTAATGAGATGAATTAATGACATGTTACTCACTAGTAGAGCTGATAAATAACGCCAACAATAATATGTATCTAATTGGTAGAACTCCACAACTCCACACCAGTTAAAATAGCGTTATCCCCGGGCCTTTTTGTAAAACATTTCATGCTCTATAAAAAATTTTGTCCCGTTAAAGAATTAGCAGATTTTGTATGATGTTGAACTTTAACAACAAATCATATCAAAAAATTTGTAGGACTTTTCTATAGACCAGAATTACAAAACATCTAGACAATACTATTGTTAGTGTACCAAATTCTACGAACTAGAAATGTGTTACTGTTGGCGCTATTTGCCACCACTAATTATTAACTTTAATCGCGTCATGCGCGCAATTAAATTCTTTTCATTGGGTGGAATTCAAAGTACGTAAATTTGTTACATGATATATATATATATAAATTCATATATATATATATATATAAATTCACAATTCATTCTATATGACAAGATGATAAATGTAATATATTATAATTCGTATGAAAATTTTAGGAATTGAAAACATCTTTACATTGTACCAAGCACCAATTATTTATGAATTTTTATCTTTACGTCACCTCAATAAATACAATATCTGAACAAAATAAATAAAGAGATATAATAAAACTTAACACACAAATAGTAACCACACGAAAAATCCATCTGACTAAAAGAAACACTTGTCGCTTAACTAAGCTAGTTGTCATCGTAACCTTTCCTATAATATAAAAAGCATGCCAAAAAACGCATTTTCCGTGAGTCAGTCAGTAGTCAACGTAATATGGTTCGAGTTTAGGTTCTAAATTAGGGTGCTGTCACGCGGAGGGGAAGTAACGTACGATGTAGAGCGAGAAGGGATCCTGGTTTATAGGCACATGTGTGTGTGATGTTATATACAAGACAGGAGCAATTTAAAAACACCAATACGTGCCCCCGTTCGAAAGTGAAAGAAAAAACCATGAAAATCTGTACTGATGTGTTCGTCTAGGCGTAAAGGAAGAAGGGGAGACGATACGAGCACAGTAGGGCAAACATTTTAAATAAATCTGAGCACCTGTTAGCCTTGTTAAAATATAATACTACTTTTAGAAGCTCCTCTGAACAACACAAAATATATGGAATGCGTGGTATCTACAGGAAGTGATTGTAATTATTTTTACGGTTGAACATTTTGGTGGTCCCGGTGAAAAAACCGAAAAGGTATAATTATAGAATAAATAATAATAATATTAATAATCTGTCTCCAGCATTCATCGCATGATGACACATAATAAAATAATGTTAAACAAAAGAATTTATTTGTATTGAATTATATGGTATTAGTTCTAATACATTTCTTTATTCCATAAATTTTTAGTATTGGATTTTCATTTTTAGACAGATAATGTCGTTAGATAACATAAAAAGGTGAACTAACACTAAAAAATGATATAGGACCACCTACCTATAATTTAAGTATTTTAACTATTTTAGCAGTTCGGACAGTACAATATCCCTTATTACAGTTTACATTTTTCAGTACGTACTTTGAATATCTGCTTGAATATGCATTCAGTCTTCTCGTAAAGCAATATGGAAGTAATTTAGGATCTGCGGAAGAACTACACAACCTCTAACATATTTTTCAACATATGAACATACTCTATTGCGTGTGAATTAAGGCTAGGAGTTGCTCAAATTAGTGGATGGGTTGGCATTTCTCTATGGCAAATAAGCTTAAGGTATGGTACAGCCCTACAATACGAGACACCTAAGATGTTGTATTGTATCTTGAGCTGTCAGCAAGTACGCTACAAAATATTTCAAATGATATCACTTTTCCGATCTCCCGAGCTCTTTCATATAATGTTGGTGCCGTATAAATCTGAATAAATAGTACTCCTATAATATATTTACATTATTATGCGTTACAATATTATCAATCACATATCAACATTTGATGGCCCCCGAACAGCAACTTAAGTATAGATCGTCGCCCATGAAAACCAGATCCATATGACCATGATAAGAAATAATAATGCAAACAATTCCAGAGTGGTTATGAAATGTTGTCCTTTAAGAAAATATGCAGTCGGAGTAGGTACAGTTCTCATCATTTTTACCACCTGAACCGTTACGGATATGTAACATTCTAATTTAGCCCCCTTATGAGTCATCTGCTAACTGTTCAGTCATGTACATTTTCTCACGTTGACTCGGAAAAAAACTATTCGTTTAAAATGTTGATATACATTGTTTTTTGTGTTTACCTATAAGGAACATCTTTTTGTCTAAAGATACCTCTCGTAACCAGTTTAATGTAAAAACTGCTGTAGATTCCTATCTAAAGGTGATAGGACGAATTGTCCAGCGTCCACTAATTATGAAGGCCAGGCAATATCACAAGTTTGCAATATACAAAAAACAATACAATCCTGCATTATAATAGTATGTGCGATCAGTGGTCTAGTAATAGGTATATAAGTTTGAGTAACTGTTAAAGTGAGTGCAGTACTCAATGAGCAAGTATTAGTGTTAGAAATTCAAGCAGTGCTTTTTTTATTCGGCTAAAAATTAATAATAATTTTGGCTATTTTTTAAAATGGATCCAAACAAAGAAGTTTGCTTACTAAAAATTTTGAAAGAATTAGGAAGGGAACTTGAACTAGCTCAAGTCGTCAAAACATAGTTCATCTCCCTGGCGTAAAATGAGATGCAAAAAGCACTAAAAGTGTTTGTGAGACATGATATAGAAATTCACACTAGCACGTATTTGCAGAAACTTCAAGCAAATTATATAAGTAGGTACCTAAATGAGATCTGGAACTTTCAACTCGTTAGACAGTAATTTTGATTTATTTCGCGATGTAGGTCTTGTTATACACCTAAGTAAATACTACACCATTGACGAGATTTTGACAAAATTTCAAGAGCGGTGCAGTTTTTGACAATCTGTACTGTCGAAGTTCATTAACTATGGTATCTCAAAACATTATTAGTGGATGCAAGCACGTATTACAGCATAAACATGAGAATATATGCAGGAAAACAACCAGAAGGTAGATTTGAAGTAGACAGCCGTCCTGCTAGTATTGTGAATCATCTAGTTAAATATATTAAAAATACATGACGATATATAACATGCGCTAATTGGTTTGTATCCATACTGTTAGCAATTGATCTCACTCTTGTGAGGACCATTAGGAGGAACAAGCAGATATTCTGCCAATAAATGTTGCAAGTAAGCATTGACCTATTTATAGCAGCATGTTTGGGTTTGAAAAAATTGACTTTTAGTGTCGTACGTGTCAAAGAAAGGGAAAATCTTACTGATCTCTACAATGCATGGAAGCGAAAGGAGACGCAGATGTGGTAGATCAGTTTAAGAGTTTATATCAAGAATTACTCGCAGACGGCCAATGACTATTTTTTACATATGGTCGTACAACATATTTGTTTTAATCACTGCATTGATGTTAGTATAACAGAAACGCTAGACTTGCTGGACTTCCTACAAAACAGACAAATGAAAACTTGAACTGTTCCTCTTTTGGCATTATTTTACTTGAAGAGTATGGTCTGTAATTTTCTTTCGTATTGTAATAGATTTGGTTCGTCTGTAACTACAGTTTTATTTAAACACCATTGATACGGTAAACTTCTATTCAAGTCTTATTAGATGTTATAGTTTTCAACACTGAAAAAATTGATAATTTCAATGCAAAATTAATATCAGATTAGGATCCAACAAAAGTGATTTATTGCAAAGCAAGATTTTTTGTCTCTTTGTGTTGAACTAATTCAATAGATTAATTGAACCAAAACAAAATAAGTTTATTGGCGGAATGTGCTGTTTATTTTTCATTCACCAGGCGATTATTTTAAATCAATATTAATAAGGTTGAGAGAGCAACTAATGATTTGTCCACATTCAATACAGATTAAGCGAAAAATTTTTGTATTCCCTAACTAAAAAGAACCAGAATGGTGTCTTCACCTAACATCTTTTTTAGCAGTGTACATATGCAAATATTAAAAGGATATCCTTTAAAAACATATATTTACCGAGAAATGTTTAAGTTAACGTACTTATAAACCCACAACATTTGTTCTGGCAACTTATCCTGCCTTAATTACTTTTAGTACAGTACCATTAAGTACCATACATGTTTCTTTCCAGCGGTAAACAACTCGTTAAAAAAATACACCATGTTTCGTAATTGTTACAATAGGCATTTAATGTGATAATTACACTCGTTCGAACCGGAACCAGTTAGCAATTGGTTTGTGTGTACGAACATTTATACATACATTATACCATGACCCGCATATTAAAAACTTTAAAGAAACATATTTTTTGCATCAGAAAAAATTACAAATGGTTTATATTGAAAAGATTTTTTAATTGCTGTATCATATTTAACTAGGTACCGTCAGTTTCTTAATTTATTCTAGTAAGCAGTTGCTACCGAGAGAAATCCTGAATCCCAAGGTGCAGATAAATTTAGTAATGACAATAAATTAAAACTGAGATCAACGCGATAGCTGATACAATCTTGAAGCAAGTTGTTTCTGGCAAAAAACTTTTCCCGTTAACATTTAAATAATAATCACGTAGAATACTATTATTTACCATATATTTCGATAAATACCTATTTAGCTACGAATTCAGGCATTATTCGATAATGTAGCGATAACGAATATAATTACTACTTTACTACAGATCACATATTCGATTAGGAATTATATTATGATGAAATTATGATGTGTCAAAGTTTACACACACAATTTACACAGTAAGAGCTGCAATAATAGTTTTCACAAGCAATACATCTTAGAAGATCGCTACAGCTGTAACCATTACAAAAGATAGGACAGTTTCTGACAAAAAAATAGAACTGAGTATCGACACCTGAAGGATGCAGGCAAAAATATTTAAAGATAGATTAATTTTAATGATAGCCAATAACGATGTACGAATTTTTCAACTTCAATGGTACAGTGTCAACCTTCAATGTTAGGCAAGCTGTAAATGCTTGTTCGGCTGTTGCATCAAGAAAACCTTAATGAGCTTTTTACCAGGGTGCAGAACATATCAATCATAAGTATACTACATTGCTCTTACTCACCAATTATTGATTACAGAAACAGAACCGCTCTAAATGAATTTAATAACACCAATTTGTGTGGAGTCCGATAATGAATGATAAAAACTGGTGTTTTTCCATTCATGAATTGATGGTTATATACAGTAATATAAAACGACTATAAGATAATATAGAAGCACTTATAAACAGCAAGATGCAGGCGATATTTTATATATACTAAGTGTAGCTCCATTTGTTGCCCATGAATGAACATAGTTTATAAAAATTTGAGTGATAAAAATCACAAACGTAAACTCTAATGCTCATTATCATAATCATTTGAAATTTGGAATGTATTCTGGACTCTACTTTCTACAAAGCATATTTCACAAATGAATTAATAAAAATGAAATAATCTATCACTCTGCGTCCGTGAAACTGGCTACCACACTAGTGCTGCAAAAAAAAATTGTGTCCTTCGTATTTTCCAGACATATGCGTACAAAAATGGCAGCCCGAGCTTTTACTACTACCACACTTGTGCCATTTGGCATTTTAACTATATTAACGTTTTTGCTCGCTTATAGATACATTGACCTTTATGCAAGTTACATATATCTGAAAAAGTTAACTTATTAAATGGAGTATGTTCTATATTATTTCATGTCTAGATTCTGTGTTTCCCAACTATCATTGTCAACAAGTGTGTAGTAGTTACTTCCGTTGAGAGAAGATACACTTATTATATTTAGAAAATCTGAATAGTAAAAAATCTTTACCGCACAAAAGCGGACAAAATGTTGGCATTGTCAAACTTGAAAATATAATAATGGTAGCCAACTTCACGTAGGTACTCTATTCCTCTTTCTTCTAAGTTGAACTTCTAGGAATTGATACAGATTGTGTTGGTTTTGTTACATATCATTTTAAGGTGTTTTTGTTCATATATTTTGCAAAAATTGAATCTCATCCTTTCCCCTTCCCTGAAAATCGAACTTTTGAAAATTGTTCCAGATTTCTCACCTACTGTTCCAAGCACATGCCTGGATCGCTTCCAGGGGTTAGAGAAATTGGGGTCGTCAATATTTTCAGAAATATAATTACATAATTTGCTTAACTAGATTATGCAAATTATTACTAAGGAAGTATAAAATGCCGAGTAGTCTCGCGTGCCAAGAATTTCACTCAGGCATAAACATAATTTTAAAAAACAATATCACTATATTTTGAGAGAAATTAAAGGGAAAAAGGCAAAAAAACAACTCGCTTTTGTCAATTATTTCATGAATATGAGACGCATTTAGAAATCTGAATATCTATTTTATTTGAAACTTTAAAAAATGAAACACACAAAGGATAATAACGTGATAGCTCCATTTTCCCTAAGGTGTTTATGTTTATGTCCACAATAAGCAGCCGTTTCACGTTAAATATAAAAGATGCACCATTTTTATTTCGATTAGTAGCAGCATGATAACATTTATTAACTGAAGATCTTTCAGTTTTCTAAAAAGAGCAGTGATGGTTACACCATGTGATATACAGAAATAAGCCTTTATCGTTTTTACATATTACTGTAGTTTAAATTACACCTCATCAAATAATCAAACATAGCAGTTAACCACGCAACCTTAGAACTTGCTAAATAAATGCTAAATTTATACAAAGACTGGTAAAGATAAATATAACTTCTATTAATGGAAATTTTAATTATAGGAAGTACAATTACATCACCAGTTTTACTATCTTTTTAAAGAAACCAATCAATACAACGACCAAAACACTCTTAATATACCTGGAAGATTTGTTTCTGTTGTATTATTCATTTCCGAAGATGAATAGAGGGCGTTTGAAACGGAATAAGTGTCACCTTAATTTATACGTGTGACTTACTCCATTGTATACACCTAAAGGGCAAATATTACTAACTTATCGAAAAAGCGTACAAAAGAGAAACCCTCAAAAATATTCGACAAGGCAGGTAACATATACACCACCTTTCTCCTCCCATAATGCACAGGTACAACAGACGAAGCAACATTAAGAATGCGAGGAAATAGACTTTGAAGTGTATTCTTTCGATGAGGATATCGTCCATTCATTTTTAGCAGCGTGGTCCTCAGTTCTCGGCAAAGTTCTTAGAGATGGAACGCGAACGAATTATTACCAGGCAGATCTTTATGTTCTGTAGGTGTATAGGTACTTCCTTTGTTACGTTTCGGTGAGGAAGCGAACACGGACACATACAGAGAAACATAGGCCGTTCAAGAGCGTGTGGAATTTTTACTCGAGAGTTGATTCCTTTCCGTATAGAACGTAGATGCTAAAAGCAATGTGCAGTATTGTTCGCGCGCGGTAGTCTCGACCATTATTTAAGATTTAATGTCTTTAGGGTTTTATGTTTTGCTCGATAGTAAATCGTTGTGTGTAAAGCATGATGGTTTGTTTTTTTTAATAGAATAGTACTTCGCGTCTTGTTCAGCGTATCATTTATTTCAACAAGACTCAAAATAATTCTTTGATGTTTGTTAGAATAAAATATACTAAAATACAATTTTACTACTTTGAAATGCTTTGCAGTTTAATTAATTAATTTTGACTTTCAAAATTAATTCCTAATGCGCGGAACCAAATGAATTGCAGAATATGTAAGTACATATTTATATATTTAACGCTCAAGAGATTATTCCAGAGACATTAGTTTAGCAATTTGCATACGCACAAATGACGCAATATAGTATCTAGTTTTACTGATATATTGCTGAAGATTAAGAATTATTCTGAATCAAACAATCTCAGTTAATAGAACCCCTGTGGTCTTCTGGTTTTAATCTATTTAACAACTAACTACGTTGATATTTTTCTCAAGATATGACAGAACAGTTTTGGTTTGGTTGTGCTGAGGCAACATGGTTTTTGTAGTCATTGTTGTGTCATCCCGAATCTCAAAACACACTTTTGATAAAGTTCATCGTAGAATTATGGCGTTGAAAATTGTTTTCTAAGTGCTAATATATTGCTTTTCCCAGACAAGAATATCTTTATGAGTACAGGATGGTTGCATACTATATACAGGTTGCGTGTATAGTGCAAGCTTGATAAACTAATTTCCTGTTGTAATATGAAAAGTCTTGAAATTGTTTTAAATAAATTTGCAATAGTACATTTCATACGCTGCACTTACGTAAGATGTTTAACGAAATTAAATGTCGCGTAGTTTTAACCAATTGTGTGTCCTTTTAATCACCCACTGAGCATGCTGCTAACGATGAATATAAGTTTTCGGCATGTTAGTTGCTGTAAACTATGTTCAATTCGTCTGTTAAGAATTATTTACAATTTGCAGAAAACTTCACGAAAGAATTAATTGAATTGCTCTGTACACAGTTTTTGCAATATTGGCAAAATATCACTTTGCTATGAAACTGTAACAATATAAGAAAGTCATTCCAATACAAAAAGAATTTCAAGTTGTTTCGTGTGGAATACACTAGACGTTGAACACGTAATGATTTTCAGACAAAATTGACCATAACTTCTGAAATACTCGGTATAACTCAATGAAACCTTATATCGAATGAATGAGGAGGATATGCTTAATCTAAATTTGAAATAATAGACAGTGTGTCCCATTTAAGAAAAGGTATATTAGGTTCACCCTGAAACACTCTGTACATACGAAAATAATTTTAACATATGTAGCTCAAGACTATCTATATGATTTTTCTATATAACATTCTGTGATATCTTTGACGCACTAATGCCTCACCCTGTATGTACGTAATTACGACGACCAGGTTTTTCTTGATAAAGATGTTTCTTCTATCATAATTACTAGATACCACAGGAAAAACTAGCAGGATTGCAAATCTCCCTAAATGATTGCTAACCACTCTTAGTAACAATTCTGAAGGTTCTAAACTTACTTCTTACTACAGAGATCTGTTAGAAATGCCTATGTTCCATTCCTCTGTAATTAAACATTTTGATTATGTCCCACAACTTCACTTATGGAAACAAAATTTAAATTTCGTATATGCACGTTAGTTACTTATCTATTACAGGTGAAACGAGATTGGAGATTTACATAACAGGAAAAGAAAATTAGGAATGTTTCGCAGGGTGCAAGGGCACATTTTACATTCGAATGTAAGAATAAGGATTTGTACAGTTTTTTACTTTTAAAACACGATTTAGTGGTTTCTATGTATCATATCTTCGAGAATAAGTCAGATTGTTATATTGATATTAGTTAATATATTTAGCTTTCTACTACACCAAAATATTTCGCTGGCCAAACCATTTTGTTCCATTCAGTATTTTTCTCTAACAACTTTTGCAATATTCCAAGTTACATATTTGATACGCCGAAATTCACTAGAGGTGGAACTGTTCAACTGAATACACCATTCAGTTGTACGACAATGTCCGATATTCAATCTCTGGCATTACTTATTTATTACTAAAGTAATTGTGAAACTTTGGACTCTGTTCAGCAAGTCGGTTTCGCTATACTTCAAAGCACCACATCTTCAGTATTGACCTGCACAAAGTGTACTACATTATGTTCTTGGGCTACTAAAAATTTATTTTATTATTTGTGGAATGGAACAATTTGTCATGCAAACTAATTAAAAATGTGGTACATTTAAATAAATACTTCTTATTGAAATTAATAGCAATTCCGAAAAACTACTCAAATAACAATTTAAAATCTCACGCACTTATATGTACATCAATTATAGATAATGAGTGTTCAAATGCTATTAGGCAAGCTATCACATATACCGGACTCAACATATTACAGCATAGAGTATATATTTTTTCTAACAATCGACGCCACAAATATGTACCTGCTCTTGATAGCTCTTGCACAATTCCATCGCCGATGATGAAGAAACCCACACGAATTACATAACATCGATTCATTATCAGAACAAATAGGTGCGTATCACGTAATTCTCGGCAGGGTTGCCAACCGTATGCGAAAAGGAAAGAAACAAATGAGAAAAAACCGACGGGATACAGATAAGGACGTGAAGACGATATTCGGTCGTATTTACACAAGAGGTGTGAAGAGATTCTTCTTATTGTCGCACTTTATAGAAGCAATGAAAATCAAATACACTATATATGCATGTATGTAGTTGATTCTGTGTATAACGTGCACTATTTACTAAGTACTTGACATATAAAATAAACGTCGCCTGTGTGTATGTAGATGAACACATACATATACATACATATAACAAACGCATATAGGAATACTACTGTAATCATATACACATATAATACAGTCTTCTATATTGCTCGACAAGAGGGTCTTTAACCTCATACACTTCTTCCTTTTCTAATACAGCTGTAGAGACGGAGACTCTCTCCGCAGCAACGGAAGAATCTTACCGCCCGTCATGTGAAGTGTTAAAGTGTCGGAATATGATTCTGCTTCCGAAACCCCGTTTCCTGTGAACCGGATATCCGTTTACTTACTCCAGCTATACAACACACATGACTAGAGTTTGTGAAAGTCAAACAGTGATTCTTTAACTAAACATTCTAAAGGTTTTGTCTATATCAAAAGCTAGAACAGAGAATGCTTGTATAGCAAAAAGTTATTTGAAAATACTATTCTGCTCAAAGGTGTGTATATGAAACTTATATGGGTTGGAAACTTATGCAAAAGCTTATTGAAATAAATTTAACTATCGTCAATATTAAATCAGCTCGAATTGTTAGGCCCTATATTTTTTTTGCGAATAAACACAAATTAAGAACTTATCATTATGTGTGTTATGATGTCATCATCAGAAGCAAAGATTTGTTCGGAATCCCAAAAAAATAGATTTCTAACCTTGACTCAGAAACTACCTCTTTTTATTGGGCACTGAACTGTTAAATCGTTTGTCGGGCGACCGAAAATTGTGCTCCACCGCCGCAGTTTTTGAAAAGGATTAAAGCTTGTGCGTTTTACGTACTCAATCGATGAACTTTTAATGTATTTTAAATTTTATTATTCTCATGGTTCTTTGAAAGTTGATTATTACGAAGACATTTTCTAGGCATTTCTACATATTATTCTACGCTGTAAATTTGAATTTAAATTTCAACTTCCACCACCGTCCGGTTTCTGTCTTAATCTTCGTGTACTCTCGTTGTCGACTCCTTCTGGCTGGCTAGTTCATCAGTTTATTTTCTAGTCATGATTTCTTTGATAATCCGATGTGTTGCGGACAATTGCATCGGATAATTGTCCACTGTTGCAATCATATAGTTTATACAAATGTGTCCCATGTCAGAATGTCGTTCAGCTAGTCGTACGCTTTCTGCCTGAAAGGGCTTGCAGTTAATGCCTGTATCAGGGAAAATCCGTACATTGATACTTGTCGTTTACCTACTGGCCAATGTTTAGTGTTAATATCCTCGTCGGCTGAGCCTCTTCTTTCTCGACTTCCAATCTAATCATCTAACGTATTGCCTTGATTTGATTTTCACTAATATCATCCGCACTGTGGATGTAAGTACATTATGGACGTCTCCGCTAATAACCACCCCTTTATCATTCTTAAAACCACATATGTTAGGCATTATTTTGACTTGTCTTACCACCTTCTTTTTGACGTTATTTACTGCTATTTCGATTCCGAAGGGTCTTCTGTCGGCAATGATGAAATCCATAATGATTGGCCGTTTCGGTATTATTTGTCGTTCGAGCGAGTTTATGATCTTTCATCCACACCCAGACCCTGTTTCGACACTCATTAGCATTTAACATGAGAGTCTCGACTTTTCTCATTCCACAACGTTGCCTCCAACACTGATTCCTGTGGCGCTCGTGCCCCCACTGGCACCTATATAGGTAACCACTTTCTGCAAAATTTTCCTATTTTGGAAATAATTCACTGTGATATCCAGATACTTGGATATCCTCCTTTCTTCGCCACTTATTTATAATCAGACTATGACTAGTAGAATTGAACGCATTCTTTACGGCTTTGGTAAGAAGACTCCACAGTCGCCACTATTGACCTTCCCTTTATAAATCCGTATTGATATGCGTGTAGTATATCCTTCTATTTTAGTTCTGCTTACTGCTGCTTTCTGAGCAGCGCTTCCAGTACCTTGCTTAAAGCATTTAACATGCATATCTTCCTATCTGTCTCGGGCATCAAAATTACTTTGGCGATCTTTCAATTATCGGGATCTGGGATCTCAGCAAATTGTTCAAACCCTCGAGAGTCAATTTGGGTAAAACATCTACAATCTGCTTAGTCGCATCGTGTGTAATCCCGTCAAGACTAGGAGCTCTAGTGATTCTTATGCTGCTTAATGCGCTTTTCAGTTCCTTAGTAAAAAGTTTTATGGTGAGATTGCAAGTGGCCGATGAATTGATTTCTCTTTAAAATTAGGTTTGTATAGTTAGAAAGTTCTAGACAGAGGTTTCTAAAGACGCTCCTTTTCGTGTCATTAATAAGTTTTTACAAGTCCTGCTTAGATAACTTTAACACTTCCCTAGCCTTTTCAGTTTTTTCCGCCCTCTGTTGTTGTTCTTGTTGTAAGCATTGATTTAAAATTTAATTTATAAAAATACTGATACGAATAGACTAAAAGAAAGTGTATAGTATCAATTTATATGCTATTTAAAATAATGTGAAATTCGATTTTTCTTCCCAGTGAACATGTTAATTCTCCGTTGTAAATTATCACGGCAATCCTTTCTTTGATTACAGTATTCAGTAATTCATGTTGTTAGAGCCATCCTTGCAGTAAGGATTTTAAATTAGGTCATACAAGTAGCTGATAACTAGACAAGATAAATAAATTGGTTCATCTTTTTTCTAAGAAACCCAAGTTTTTGTTTTGAAGTTGGAATAAGAAAGATGTACAGTCGGTACGACTTAGTCTTCGAACGATTTTAGTGAGTTACCTTATTAAACTCGTTCGAAGACTAAGTCGTACCGAGTGTACATAAATACGGCACGACTACGTACTAATATATAACAAAAAAAGTATGGTGATTAGTATGATTAGACAAAATATTCCAAAAATTATGTCATACAGATTAAAAACATGTCTCCATAAAAATTACTGGACTTTGATGCAATTTTATTATAAAATAAACCACTTTCGATGTATTTATTTTTTTATATTACGTTAAAAAACTACAACACAAGATAAGTTCACCAGAAAATATCAAATATCATAATATAATATCCCTGTTGCATAATAATAAGCACCAATTAGACCTGCTGTAAAATAAAATCCTTATCACTGAACTGCGCTGTTTTGTCTAGACTATCGCACATCTAACACAACTCTCATTAATAATAGATAGCGCTTCAAACTGTTAGAAAAACGCTCGATTGCGCCGTTAGTCAGAATTACTCAGTCAGTCAAACATTTGGCTCATATAACATCACGAAGACACATATCAACAAGGATTGTATGTCTCTATCATCTTTGTTTTAATCTTGAGCACAAGCAAATACTTTCAATGTTTATTGCTTTATCTTTTATCTCCTACGTACCGCATATTAGTTTATACATGCCTTCGGATGTATAGGAAGTGTGTTGATAGTTAGTGACGTTGAAATTATAAAAAAAAACAAGACGTGTATAAGAGAATAGGTTGTTTATTACTATGATCCGTGCGTACATCGCGATAAATGAATTATTTGACCAATTTTGTTCTATTTTCAATTTTTCTTTTTTAATAGCAATACATACGTGCATAATGTAACATCGAAATACAACCGTTATTAGAAATATTTTAACAAAAATTTGCAAAGATTTATGCATTTATAAATAACATTTTTCAATTATTAAGCAGCTGAGTTTTGCAAAAGATTATGTTGTGCTCGATAATTACAGGCTTTTTTTAATTTTCTTCTGACTATATAGCGCATTACGCAAAGGACCTTGTTTAACAATTTAAAAGGAAATACCGCATATTACAATCACACGTGGAAATTACTGCAATTAGAGACCCAAGAGGATGGAGTAAGAGGTAGGTATTTCTTATAAAAAATATCTCTTGGAATATAATCAAAGAACATTTTTGAAAATAAGTATGTATGTACGTGCAATAATTAAATAAGCATGTAGATTTTAAAAATAATATAGAACAGGCCTATTCCATATTTTTAACTAGTATACAAGAAAGCTATTCAACGTTGACTAAAACCACTAAAATGTGCCACAAAAGAACTTTTCCAGGGGGAGGAGGTTATTATTATTTTGTAAGAAACGTAAATATTTATATACGGGGAAGATGCTAAAATCAACATAGCAAACTAAATCACACTTGTAATATCTTGCTCTAAATACACAGAAACTAAACGGTTACAATGGTAAAGATATCAAATCTAACACGACATTTTCGCAGGGGATATGTCAGAGCTCTGCTCTAAAAGATATTACTCTAGGTCCAACTTTATTTTCTTGATGTGGGGAAACTTAGATAACTCCTGAAGAGATGGCTCAGCTCCTTGAGGATTTACCAGTTTCTGAAGTATTGTCACTTTCTTGTTCAATCTGATTATCCGAGACTGAAAAGTCCAGAATTTTGGAACCATGAGGATGTATCCCACAACCTTCAAAACGTGATGTAGTGTTTTGCCTTTGGTTTTGAGAAAGTTCAGTAGAGAACAATTCACCAAAGTAATCATAATCTTCCTTTCAGGATGTGTGCGTAGCCAAATCCCAGAGTCCCCCAGTCTTCACTCGACTGTCCTTTGCTACTTACTGTGATATATTATCTCGGAATTTTGAGCCCTATAAAAACAAAATACACTTAGATTAAACAACTACTAAAGTTATATGAATTTTCTTCATCAATTTATGTATTCATAAGGTGAAAGATCTTTAGGTTTTTTCAGACAAAAGTAGTCATTGCGACACCTAACAATAATTTTCGAAAAACTATTGTTCAGAGTCCTATTTTAAGTTTATTACTATATCTTAGTTGCTAAAATGGTCATATATCCTTTTATTAGTCAACATATAAATTATATGATTCAAATAAAAATGTTTATTTTATTTATTAAAGCAGTAGCCTGTCATAAGTCATAATCTTTTATTGCCCGATTAATGAGGATTAGTGTTACGTTTCGTTTCCGATTTCATTGCAAAAAAATATTTCATTACGTCACGTTGGTAATGATCCTTTATCTGATTACTTTGTATGGATAAAGTGATAAAAAGGTATCGAAAAAGTGCGATAATAAGTGAATATACTAAATGCATATGCACATACACATATTTAGAAGAAGCATTTCGTACATGTAGGGCGATTTGTTCAGAATAAGGAATGCAAAAGCCTTTTGTAGTTTTTATCATAGATTTGGTTATTTAAATAGAGAATCGGTTTTAGTATACTCGATATACATATGTATACGTAAGTGATGTAAATATTTGCAGGACAAAGTTATACACCTAATATTTATACGTACAATTTGATATGCATAAATATTTCAACAAATAATGTTGGGTACTGTCTAACACCGATATACGAGTTTGTATTTCCGGAAGTTTACCATTGCATAATCTTTCGTCCGTAAACATAAAAGTGATAATGCCGGGCCAAACGTACGCTTGCAGTCAAATTTACTCTTTTTTAATGGCATCGCTGAAATATTACACTGCCAGTTGTATATTAAATGTGTGTGTGTGAAAAGGTATGAGCAAAGAACCACGTGTTTCTAAAAAATGAGGCAAATATATTTTTTGTGCTTGGTAATGTAATTATAGAAAGTTTTTGATATCTCATATCTTAAAAAAGGTTCATTTTAAATTTGCGGGGTTCTGTTTGATGTTTATCAAGGAATAAAACCTTCATCTGCAAACAATATTATTATAAACACAAACACGTGTTTGAAGGTTATCTTTTTCTAGATATGAGTAAATAAAAAGGGACAAAAGTACGCAGAACAAACGGGGTAAAAGTGTGTATGCGTACTTTGCCTCATACGTTTCGATTCAATCAAACTGAAGAAAGTGCATTCGTTAAACCGAAGGATATTGTTCTAAAACTTGTATGTTCTCAACTGCCGAAGTCTGGACGTTTTGCCAATACGCTCCATTTTAATAATGATCTTGGACAATATGTAGCGCTGCTGGATTAAAAAGTCATTTTAATACATAATCATCCATGTTTTTTTAGTTCAATAAACGTTATTAACTTGGTATAATTTATTTTTCTTAGATACTTTATGCATAGTATGTGTACCTCATATCTGGGTAATTTTTGCCCCATGTCAAGGGGCAAGAAAACGCAAGCACATGATTGCGAATATACGTTGGTAAACTACAAGTTCAAGATGTTTTACTAATGACTGTAGCTACATATATACGCAAAGACTGTACTATTTTTCTCCTAAAATTTAAAATATCTGGATAATATTTTTACATCGGTAATGAGCTTCAAGTCAAAACTGCGTACTTTTCCCCATCTACCCTATGCCCACTCCTGAGTCTGTTTTAGATCCGTCCGTGTACCAGCCTACGTAATCTTTTACATTAGGTATTACCTAACAATGTCCAAATACTATAAACCACTGAAACTGAATGAATTGGATGCAATTTCTTCAAAAGAAAAGAAAAATAAATACATATAAAACTAAGCCAATTGTACTACCTAAGAGGAATAGAATTAAATCTATCAACAAACAATATAATTTTTATATATTAATCATAGCAAACTTATTTGTTCTTGGGATACAAATATTTGGTGGGATGCGCAAGCATCTTCTATAAGGGCGTTTTGATATAAATGAAAAACACCCACAGAAATGGCAAATGCACAAGGAGGATTTATACAAGGAGCAATTCGTAAAGAAGTAATGATCTGTTCCTAGAAGAATACTGATTCCAATAGAATTCATACGTTAAAGTAAAGCAGTAAGATTCAAAATTCTCCATCAAATCCTATAATATTATAAATACCAGCAACTATTCCTATATCTCCATATACCTTCCCAAAGAAGCTCGTCGCAACGTCCATATTTTACAATAACATATAATAATTGTGTTCTCTTTTCATGTTCAAATCTCGCACTAATTCCTCAGTAATTCTTTAAACTTATCGTAAGGATGTAAGTTTTAAAAGATATTTGTCAATTCTGTTTTTAGTTTCGTGAATCCGATTTTTTTAAGTAAATTTTCCTTATTTTTGTTTTTGGTTTTATTATTTCTGATAGACTGCAATATACTTGAATCAATATAAAATTTGATGGAACAAACACGTAAAATATAAATTTAAAAAATCTGTTCCTAAAGAGTTATAAATGAGATAGAAATTAAGTTTATTTTGAAATAAAAATTTTAACAAAACTTAAAACTTACTGAACGGTTTACTAAATCTCCTTTAAATTCATTACATTTCTAATCCATCTGTTTTATTCGTTAGCTTTTTTATCTTAGGATTGTATTTAAAATTTCATTCACAATAACTAATACAGGCGCCTTCTCTAGAAAAAGCTAAATGATTGATTGACATTTTAATAACAAGCAATACTAACAAAATTTAATTATAGGAGAGCGTTATGTAAAGTATGAAGGATTGTACTATTATTAAGTATAACGCAATTATATATAATTTAAGAGAGAGAACAATAGCTTCAAACTAGCTAACACAGGAACGTTGACAATCTGGAAAGGTTTTGAAATTTTGTTCAGTTCAACGCTGTACTCAGAATCAAGTTTTATCAACTCAAAAGCTTTCTAAGTAATGGAAGCGGTGAGTAAAATTAACGCTAGAAATATCTTTCAACAAAAAAAATTGGAATAATTCCAAAAGGGCTAAGTTTAGCGGCAAGAATTATTAGACAAAATACTCTTACATTTATTTCAGCAATACAAATCAATAAAATCGAAGGTAATGCTGCTGTTTATTAGTTCCTTATCTTTCTTTAACCGAAACTCATCGCGATGTACCCGTGCGATAAGCAGGGTGACGCATTAGTACGTCAAAGCTCAATACAACCGTTAATATTTAAGATACCCAAAAAGGTTATGTACAAAAATTGTAGACAAAATCTACGTATTTAAAATTATTTTGGTGTTACCAGTCTTCAGTTATCCACATATTAGCACATGAGAAATCTTTCGCCAGCAAACTATTAGCCAAAAGGCTGTTCAAAGAGTACTGTATAAAAATAAATTACATCCATACCACATGCAGTTGCATTAAGAGTTACTCGACAATGATTTGTCCCATAGAGTTGCTTTTTGTGAACGGGGTTAACAATAAATCCATAATCAAACTTCAGAGTTAAGTAAACTTGACTTTTTCGTGTAGTATTATGTGCAACGCCTTGTATTTCAAATACCGCGGATTACACAAAATGAAATAAAGAACAAAATAAGACAAGCATTCCACAGGATTAATGTAGAATGGCTACAGTGCACTCTAGCGAAAATTACGTGGAAGAAATTTACTTGCGATGTTTATAAAATAGGGCAAAGGAATGAGAAAAAATGAAATGAGGTTGGCAACACAAATTGACACCTAAATGTATCAAAGATAATCTACAATAGAGCTGCATATGAGGCAATGAAAACAGATCGAGATGCGAAATCATTAAAAAAAATAAAAATTACCGTTTTATATGATTCACACAATGGCGCACAACAACAAAATGTGATGATTTGTTACACATAACATTTTGTGAAAAGAACAAAAAACTTAAGCGGACGCTTCATTTGGCACAAATAGAGTGCGAAATAATGTTTATTTTATAGCTTGACATCATAGACGCCTGCACCTCGATACTACGTAATACCTAAAGCAAATCAGACGTCTATCACTTTTTGAACGTCAATTTTGTTATAACAACACAGGTTACGTTTGTTAAAACTACAAAGAGAGGAATAATATGAGAACGAGAAGCAAAACTTAAGAAACTCCAGCGGATATCCGTTTTGATGAATGGTTTTAGCGAGCAGGTCCATAATTTTGTTTAGTTATGACGTGAATAAACTGGACCCCCATCTGCTTTCACAATAATTTTTCAAAATAGATTTCAACTTATTAGTGAGACCATGTGCTTAGCAATCACACCCCGAATTTCATGTTGTGAAACCTGAAACAAAGTGCGGCTATCACCTTTTTTTGTCGTGAGTGCGTCGTGAAAGGGAATTTTCCAATTTATAGTTCGGTTCTTATTAATTTTTAATCGTATTGGCGGACACATAAATTTAGAGACAATAGACAATTTATTTTTAGAAATCACATACATAGATACTGAAGCACGTTTGTTACTCAAAATTACTTTACCTTTAATAATGACGAAGTTTATTGTACGTAAAGTATATGGAAGCTTGTAAAAATTCCATCTCTTCATATAAACATATTTAATAATACTAACTTATAAAGCCAGATCTCACGATCAATTTATCAATCCCCTGCAATGCTATAATGTTTATACTAGACTGACAAATTGTTTCCCGCTTGTAAATCATTTTAGTCACGGTATTATTTAGATTGATTCATGGAATAAGAATTGATTTCATTGTTTTTTCTAATCTAAAAATTTTACATAAATATTTTAAATCGTAATAAGTACACTGATAACTATGTACACGCTTAAATCTGAATAATAGTTCAATAATATATTTGTTATTTATGTTCTCAAATGACTAATTAAGAATAGTACATTAAAGGACGTTACTTTCGATGGAAAGCAAGATAGTTTCGCGCGTGTTAGCAACGTTCTTTGATGATAATTCGCAATAACATAAATCGCCTGTTCTGGAACTTGATAAAATGCAGGTCATCTATATAAAACACAACAGTGCATACAGTCACTTACACACTGTATGCTTTGATGCGAGTGTACGATGCGTTCCTAAAATAACTACAGGGACAATGAACCTGCAAGGAATCCCACATCTACGTCTAATAATTAATGTATCGTCAAATAAGTAGCACAAATTCATAAAGTTAAAAGGTAATTTGTCACACAATATTGCGTAGATACGTTAAGATAATTGATCAAAATTTATACTTTACGCTTTCTGAAAAACCAACTGAATTTTAAAATTGATTATTTTATTGACGCAAGACGAGATATTGAGGAAATTATTCAAAATAAAAAGGAACAATTTTTTCTAATAATATTTAGATGACTACATATTAAAGGCAACGATGGTTTGTGAATTATAGGAAAGAATTACACTAAGTTTATCTTCGAACTATTTTAACTCATATCAAAACTAAGAGCAAATAATTTTGTCACTTAATTTTGATAACCTTGTCACTAAATTAGTAAATAAACATCAGCGGCACCTAACGCTGGCAATAAAAGGAAACGTGAGGAGTTCGATAGACTTATTATAATGACAACAATATTGTCGCCGCTGGAAAATTAGCATTATTATACAATGTTATTAAACCCATCCCATATGATATCAGTTTAACACGTATTCAGATCTTCTACAAAATCTAAAATCAACCTAACACAGTCACATTTCAGGCAGTAATTTTACAAATAAGTAATGATTATTATTAATAATAAATATATAGTGAAGACATCTAACAAAAACAATTGTCTGTAAAATATATAAACCAATCCATGCTCCGACGATGTCCAATATCTATCAACTATAATTTTGGGAATATTTATTTATGTTATTTTGACTTAAAGCACTCGTCTTTTGAAATTTGTGTACTTTATTGATTTTTTAGGTTCTGGCAACAATGTTCTCTTGTATGCCATGAATTAATTCAGCTATGTCTTAGACTGATTCGCTGATTGAATCTACATATCCTATTTAATTTGACGTTTATGTTAAATCGTCAACTAAAACTAAGATCACTTGACATTTCTCAAGCTAACCTAACATTCAAGTCTATGGAAAAATGAAATTTGTCGGGAAGATGGTGAAAATGTGTAAATAACAATGATTTGTTGTAAACTACACTTTCGTTTGAGCTCTTTTTGTTTCTGAAATAAAAAAATACAAACAATGAAACAACCTAACCAATATGTAACCTACAAACAACTTGTCACGTTGACATATAATTATGAGTGACAATTCTGAGATTAATGTCATTTCTCTAAGCTCAGACGTGACTTGTATGTCTATCTCAGTCGTTCAAGGCCTACCTAAGATAAAAATTTGGTGGATCGCTATTTATATGCCATGCAAGATCCCCATAGTGTCTACATATTTCCGAAAATTGGCCGCTTTTTATCTCCATAATTTTAAATTTAAAGTTAGTTTTCTGACATAATGAGCTTATGGAAATGACAAATTAAAATAGAGGAATGAACATTCCGAATTCCATATTTGCGTACATGAGAAGACATGTACGCCAATTTTGATAATGTGACGTTGTTTCAATTGTAGTAGAAACGACCTTCGCATTTGAATGATTTAGTAACACAAATTGCGAAAAACGAAAACTTGAACACGAAACAGCGAAATGTTATTAAGTGTACAAGACAGCAGAAATAAAAATCCACGAACTATAGCAAATGTTTACACACCTTTTATGCTAGTCTGTAGCAATAGCAAAAAGAGGAACGGTCTTTCTTGTAAACGAGATTATAAAACTATTCAACTTGTAAAGAAAAAAGTATTAAGCCTTTCATCTTTGGTTAGATAGAGCCTTGACCGTAATCGGAGACTGCTGAAACCCAACCATAGTATGTCATTTGCAACGAAGTCTTAGCCACTGAGGAAGCCAGCTAGGTTATAAAAATACTTTTAGGCAAAGCACTGAAAGTTTCAATACAGAGTTGTTGCTTTTTAATGAAAGAAAAACATCTAAATAAGTTCAAAACACCTACATTATAGTACAAAAATCGAATAAGTACTTCAACAGCAATGGTCTCCTTTAAGGTGGCTCAATACATAGATAAAGAAAACACTTCATGTCATCGTTAAATAATTTATATTAGTATCACCAATAATTACTAACAAGCCGGTCAAAACCCGGAAGCCCTCATAACAGAGACTCAGACCGTGAAAGCCTTCGATATCATTTAATTAGGAATAAGGTTTTTCACAAGTTGTACTTTTACAATACAATACAAAGGAAAATTAAATGCATGGCATACAGTTGTATGGAAAACTGATTTTACTAATCATGTTATATTCCGCAAAGTACAAGACCGAGAACATTATTCTTGAAGACTTGCTTTTTGTTGTTTTTAACTAACACCATTCTAGAAAAACTTTTGAAAAATCAAATATATTTTTCAACATGATAAAACATGTGTAGGCGAAATGGGTGCAAGTTAGCACTGACCAAATCAAAGTGATGTTTGTTAGTATAACAGGCGAAAATCTGGAAATCGTTCATGGAGACCCAAGGTTAGGTTAGGTTAGGAGTGGGGTGGCATGCGGGCCGTTGGCTGTGGGGTTCTCTACCTCCATTACGAGAAACCTTGTTCTTGCTAGGCCGTCACAGTTGCACAAAACATGAACTGGGGTTTCTTCTTCCTCTTGACAGAATCTGCAGAGTGCATTTTCTGCCAGACCTATGTTAAACATATGCCTATTCAGTCTGCAATGACCGGTCATCAGACTTACTATCATTTTGACAGTCTTCCTGTTTTTACTCAGTAGGTCTTCAGTAAACTTAGGCTTCTGTTCCCTTAGGAACTCCTTAGCCTGTCTTTGTCCTGGTGATCTTTGCCACCATTCCTTGGACTTGTTTTGTGACCATTCGTACATGGACCTCTTAATTTGTGAATTGGTAATGCCGAAAGAAGGGGCCGCTCCTATGAAAGGCCTTGACGAACCTCGTCTGGCCAGCTCATCTGCCGCCTCGTTTCCCTTCACTCCCGTGTGGCTGGAGACCCAGGCCAAAGTTATTTTCCATCTGGTGCCCACTTCATTTAGGGCTCTTACGCAGTCCCAAACCAGCTTTGAGTCAGCACTTGCGGAACTAATCGCTTTAAGTGCTGCTTAACTGTCAGAGTAAATAGCGACGCTTTTTCCTGGTTCGGTCCATCTGTCTACTTTTCTGACACAGTGGTGAATCGCAGCAACCTCAGCCTGGAAAATCGTCGAGTCCTTGCTGAAGCTCAATGAAAGGGCCTTGCACGGCTTCTTTCTATAAATGCCAGCTCCTACGCCGTGGTCCGTTTTAGAGCCGTCGGTATACCAGCTTGAGTCCGCTCTTACTGGGGGGCCTCATGGAGACCCAAACAAGCGATTCCGAAAACGAACAATGGACGACTGCACCTAAATCGTAAATGTTCTAAATAACAGAGTCTTAAAGTTACAATACTTTTCATGGCTATGAACAGAATTAAAAAATATCAACTAGACAGTTTGCAGATACATTGAAATTAGATGACTTGACCACCTACCCAATTTTGGGAATTATGCCATGAGGTTACGTCTTACAGTTCTGAAATATTCCTTCCAGAAAATCTGAACAATTTCAAAAAGTTTCCTATCAATGGGGCTATTTTAATTACCACAATGATCTGAATATCACATTGCAAGCTACTAATATAACTTATTTTCAATATGGATAGAAAAAAAAACTAGAACTTTAAATCACTAATGGAAATGCATAATCGTTCCACAAGTTGTCAACACTTTTAGAAATGTTGCAAATAATTCTTTACATTTAAGGAAAGAAAACTCGTTGGACTTCTAGACTTACGTTAACAGTGAACAATTACGGATTAAGAGTAAAGCTAGTACATAATACCGCAGTGCTAAATCAAGAAATAGGTTGGGACTATGTCTTCTTGTGTAGACAGACAATACATAGTGTATGTAGAAAACTTAGATCGTGGTATTTAGTTGTCCATTTAATGCTGTTCAAGGACATAATGTAATACAAACGTATAATTTGGAAGCAAAATGTGATGTAATTACGAAACATTGGAATCCCCTAACGGTGTTTCCTCCCCCTCTATCTCTCTGCTTTGAAAAGTGACACGCACTCCAAAGTCGACCTCAGTTGAAAAATCAAGACGAAGATAAACTTTTTATGCACTTCTTTACGAAATATGTATGTTCATGTTTTATGTTTTTCTTGAGATCAAAACAGAACGATTTTGATTGTTTTCAACCTTCTTAAATCATTATACTAGATTACACTGTTTAGGATTATTTATTTATGGCTAAAGCTGAATAGAGATTTATCCTAATTAATAACATGCTACTTATTCAATGCAGCGACAGATTAAGCAGAACTTGGCACATATGGAAACTACTAAACAATATTCTGTGGCATTTCATTACTATTACCTCTTCCTACAGTTTTTTATCCGTTTTACAGTAGTTCTCTATTCTTGATTGTTATTTACAATTTTTTTCCTAATTTTTTTCTTATTGTTTTAATTTACTCGTTTGTTTGTACATTTTTAATTATTTAATTATATTTTTATAGTGTTCAAAATCAAGAAGGTATGTATTTCCGATAAATCTTAATAACGATCCTACATAAAGCGTGAAAATTATTGTTATGACTCGATTGTTGCTAATTATTTAATTCACGTGTAGATTTTTAATTGTCTATTTTTTATATTTTTTGCAGCAACAAAAACACACAATTCCTGATAATGAAAATAAGTAAAACGGAGACCTGGAATGATGATTTATAAAATTATAAGCGACACAAATATTCTCTTTACGCCGCATGTGTCGCGTATTGCGTGTGCTACGTTTTATTGTTTCATTTTTAGAGATGATTGTTCTTTATTGAATGCGAAACATTCAATGGACGACCAAACGTAACACCCAGTTAGTTAATAACAATGAATGAGTAGGTGGTAATCCGTAAAAGCGTATTTACAAGCGTTTACACGCTTAGGGTTTAACAATCGAGAATAGTACACGTTTTGTTCGCGATTTTTATATGGTCCAAATGTATAAACACTACTGTTCACTGTAGTATGACCACTGTACTCACAATCAGTATCATACATTTACATATTTCGGAATTTGTCCTGTACTGAAGCATATATTACTGCGATTCGTTCTTTAATAATGATATATTTGCATTGTAAGGTATAGGACTAATTTTAGAAACCCTATTATTTCATAAGTAAATGTCCTGTAATTAAGATTCAACAGCGTTCTGTGTCTTTATTTGAATTATAATAGCGTGTAAATATGGGAATTAAACCGAATACACACAACTTCTTAATTCTATAATTCTGTTTTGCAGCGCAATTTTCCATATCAGATCATATCAGATCATATCAACATCACTTGATTGATACACGGAAAACAACATCTGTGAATCCCCAATATCGTTAAGATTGTTATAATCTGAATTTCTAGATAAAAAATTATCCGGCAATAATTCCATTACAAAAGCAGGTGTTGTAGTCATATTTTTAATTATAATTTCCAAATTTGTCCAAATGACTCTAGACTTCATAACGGAGCATTAAAGAGATTCTAACAAATCTTAGTTACACTTACAGAGTTATTCAAGTCAATGATTAATGTCAGAATTAACAAAAAGGAGTGAATTAGATCAAAAGAAAACTATTATTTTTACTAATTCATTATATTAAAAATGATATCGAACTACACATATGAAAAGAATACTTTGAAAATTTGAAATACAACACCTGTTAAAGTTAACATGAAGTAACATTTAATAAAGATATAGAAATATAGCCCGCCTACTCGATTATTTAAATCTCGCCGGAATTGTTTTAGAAAATATGTATCAGTAACATATCTGTCACTGTACATATTTTAAACTGCACTTTTGCCTCGATGGGAAAATTTTTACACATGCATTTTTACGTAAAATTTTTGCTCAAATATTTCATCAGGACAAATAATAGTTTTAATGCTTCGAATTTTTCTGAATCCTTTCAAAGTATATACCTATATGCTGTGGTTATAAAACTCCTTACTAACTAAATGACCATATGCAATCGCTACAATGGAATCTCTAAAGAATCTTCAAACAATAGACTTTGATTTTTCCCAGCACAAAAGCAAAGTGTTCAATGTTGTTGAACAGGAAATGAATACTGCTTATATGTAATCTACTGTGACATAAATCATTTAATTCAGCAAAATAACCAGAAATTGGATAGACGTTTCGGCCAATCCAAGACATAGCTTCGGCCTCACCCCATCTGATTCTGATCAATAAAGCATCAATTGTACAATGATTCTATAACGATAATTCAAAAAAGAATCGTGACAATCCAGGCTGAGAGGTGATATATGGTCATGGATGAACCTGCTGTATCTTTACAAAGAACACCTCCCAAAGCTCACTGACTGTTTTGCAAAGTACTTTTTTTATGTATGGTAGGTGCTTAATTGCAGTGACTCCGTAAGCTATATTGCTTGTGTGGCTATCAGGGCAACTCTCGCGGTGTCGTCTTGTGTGTGTGTGTGTAAAATGTGTTCAAATCGCTTTGTGACAGCATCATACAACGTCTTTCCGGAGAATTGATCCCGATTTAGTGGAAATTTTAAATATCAATCATAAATGAATATCAACGATGAGTGTAAAAGTTGTAGGAATTCTCATTCGCTTTGCGACAAATTACTTATGCAAGTGATTTTCAGCTGTAGCTGTAATGAAGAAAAAGCAAATATTCAAAACACGATATGGAATGGGAAACGAGTTCTCAAAACAAATGTTCAGCGATTAGCGAGATCATCCGTCATATTAACTTACTTGTTGTTGAAAGTTCCACCATTGGTTCCATATCTTCTTGTATTCTCATATTTTAGTTTGTAGGTTCTTGTGATTTTTAATAAATTGTAAACTTTCCCTTAAATAATTGCTTTTATTGTGGTGTCTAAAAAATAGTTTCCTTTGCTTGCAATAATAACAATATAAAACAATATTACAGGCGCAATATATCTGTAGGTAGTGGAATAGGAAAGCATCAAAATCTACGTTGCATTTGAGGTATAATTAGACATACATTCGAATAAGCTAAATTCAAAAAGTTAACTGAGACTTAACTTAGAAAACAGTATTTCTATGGAGCAGACAGTAAAAAAAAACTTAAACAGGATTTTGAATTGTGAAAGTGTTATTAATCACATTAACTATTGCCCAGTACTATTAAATATTCATCCCCGCAGTTATTACAGATTGCTATTGAAATAACGGCTATTCTTCCGTGAATGGTACTGTATGCGTGTAATCAATTCTATTTTGTATAATACATACACCGATACATGAACATGATGTAGCCAATAACAAACAAACGAGGCGTTATAGTTCTCTTTGTAAGATTTATGAATCTGCTTTCTTTTAATACTCGTGCGCTTAATAGCCTATTATGACAAACTGTGATGACCATTTATCGTTTTTCTTTTGTTTTCTTCGAAGTTGTACGCGAAATTTTATTGGGTTACTTTCTCTAAATCGCCCAAAGCTTCAAAGGATACTTCCCTTTCGCAAATTTTCGTTGTTTGGATACTATGATTAGCTGACACTTGCTGGGAATATTTTAGTTCAGTTTGATTCAATATTCGTGGATTCGAGATAATACTGAAATATCGTAAGATTCAAATACGGCCTTACCTTTTTGTACTTTATGCTTTTTTAAATGAATGGTTTGAAAGAGTCTCTCATCTCAAATCCTTAATTCCTTGTTACATTCAATTTTAGTTTTTTATCTAAAATCTAACCAAAACGTTTTACACATTAAGTTTCATGTTAAGTTTGTGGAGGTTAAAATATAGTCATGTTTTTATTAGAAGAGTGATTACCTGTTCTGTTGACGTCTATTGTAATATTCTGTATACTGCAAGCTATTGAAAAAAATATCGTTGTGTTGTTGTTCTTATCCTATACATTGTTTTTTTTAGTTAAACCGATATCTTATTAAGAAGATTAGCTTTGTTTTCATCTGAGCAATATCCGTTCAATTATTATGACGACTTCCGTGTCTTGTAACATATAACACACAAATAAACAAAAACAAAATAAAGGTGCAAAAGACTGGAGTGTATTATCATTCTAGGAACACTTTTATTATCAAAACTTATCTCATGGTAATTTTCTATTGTGGTCAGACGTATCACCCACTAAAATAAGGAAATAATACGATGTTCATCGCTGCTTATAAAGATTGCGATGATCCTATTTGTTTACCTCTAACTCTATGTCCGAAAATGGCACGGCTAAGTGACCCTGGGTCCTCTGCCTCTAGGTCGGATTTATTTTCCTTATACCCTTTGGCATCCAGTGTCAGGCTCATCTTGTCTGAGAGGTTTGATATTTAAGACCATCCAAGAAAAATATATTGTCCCAGCAAATTACAATGTTTGCTGACATATGGAAAGCGGGTGGAAAAATGATGCGGGATAAAAATTCATCCCAGGGGTTTATAGTATCTCGATGTTAGAGAAATGTTTATTCAGATCGCTAGCTATTGTAGAATCTCGCTCTCTACCCAGAAGCGGGATCAGCATATTTCGGGCAGCAAAAAATGTTCCCTTTAAGTATTTGGTATGATTTTTCCATGTAAACTTGTCGTCCAGAATCAAACCCAATTACCTCATGGTGAGATTCCAAGGGAGAAATAATCTGTCCACCGGGATCCCAGCAGGCGGCCGTCTTCGCCTGCTGGTGAATCTCATGGCTAAACACTTCTCTCTGTTAATCTTCAATCAGCAGGTAGCGACCTACCCCAAGACACAGTCAACAGGCTACTGACGACGCAGGCGAAGAATGGTCTCGTTTCTCGATGCCGTGTACACAGTAGTGTCATCCGCGTAGACAGTAAGGTTGCGGCCAGGCTCGGCGGGCCTCAGCATTGAGCCCTGAGCCAATCGGATAAGAAGGCGTCGCGATACTTCACCGGCATCCCTCACCTGGAAGGATCTGTCATCAGGATACGAGGAGATCAACCTTTTAATGGATGGGTTGATCCCTGCGACCATGATTTTATGCAAGAAGTCCTGATGCCAAACGGTATGAAAGGCTCTTTGTATGCCAAGAAAGACCGCCCCAGTAGTGTCTCTTTGAGCGTAACCTCTACGGATACAATCTGTGAGCCTTAAGAGTTGGAAGTCCGCAAAATGTTCAGCTACAAATCCGAACTGCTCGTCGGGCAGAATTTCGAGATTGGTTAACTCCATCTGAAGTCTGCCGAGTATTACTGTTTCCTATGCTTTGGACAAGTTGGGCTAAGTGGTGAAGTTGCTTTTTATTGATAATTCTCTATTTTGTTTATAAACTCATAACTTAATTTTTGCATACAAATAAAATATTGTTTATAAAAATGATTTTATAGTTGTTCCGTGCTATAACGTGTACCTCGGGCAGTGCAGAAGCTGTCCAAATTCAAAGCTAAAATCCTGCATTACTTACACGAAACCTGATTCACTGCTTGTACTATTCTATTCACATTATCAGCCTTCACTAAAGCAGCAAAAAAAGAAATTTACATTTAATATACATATTAGAATTAATTAGGTAGGTTATAAATGTTCAGTACAACTGGGGAGCTGTGCTATGCCAGAAAAGTTAGGAATTAGAATAGAATATATTCTGGAGCTACGATTCATTGGAAACACATTTGTTAATTTTCGTAGCTAACTATACTGACGTCTACTTAGCGAAATTAACTTCACAATACCTATTCATTTAGAGAAATAGTCTATTATCATACGAGTTTGTTTTTCATACAATACACAAAAGGAAAGACGCACATCCAATAGGAATTTAAATTATGAATTGCTATACGTTATATTACACCGCAGCCGGACGTTAAACAATTGACGTACGGACTTACGGAAGTTGAAACAGCTCGGGCAGCATATAGGTTAAAGGTCAGTCTAGTTAACTTCTTTGTATTTATAAAACCCATGGTGTATTGTACGCAACAATAAACCGAGGATGAGCTAGTTGTGTGCGCCTCCATCGAAAAAGATCCATACCTCCATGCAGTAGTATAAGAGTACTATTAAATGATGTGTTCAAACAGAAAAAGAGCGAGAATGTTATGATGAAAATCTCCAAGCTGTGAAATCAGTGTACGCAGTAATACTTCAGTTTTATTCAATGTATTCATTCTCCTAAGAAATGATATTTGTTTGCATCTATTTAATATGTTAAATGTCACCGCTATTATTCAATAAAATATTCCATGACAGAATATTTGCTACTAGATGTAGTTTATTTAGTAAAAGTAATACACATATAGCAAATAAGCGTGATAATATTTTCAAGAACAAAATAAACAAACTCCTAATCAGGAAAGAACAAACATAGATCACTCGCTGTTAAAATTAATATCTACATGATGTATTATTGCATAAATTTCTTAACACGTACATACGTATTAAGAATATACATACATATACATGACATTCGGATATCTGTACATTAATGAGCAAAGAAAATATTCAATTGTTTTACACATGCAAATTAAAATTCAATAAATGTTCAAATATAAATAGAATGTGTCTTGGTATGTGAAAAGCCAATTCCTGGAGATATTCTAGAGTAAAAGTGCTTGAGTTTTACCTGACCTTATTTTATAACGTACTCCACCAAAGATTCTTGTGCGATATCAAACTAAAATCAATGCTAATATTTTTGCACACTTACAACGCTTTTTTTGATATTTTTAAATTCTACGCTCAGGTCTCTACTTTTCCTAAGTCTTGTTAAATTTCAACGTGTTATGTAAAATGATACATTTAACATGACATTAGTTTCATTAGCATTCTTGGTTCTCTGGTTGAAAAAGTTTGGATATGCAAGTTGTATATGAGACGAAATTCCTGAATATTTCCCATCGGCAGTAATTTCAGATAAAGATTTAGATTTAGCTAAGGGCGATATTGCGCCTACGACCCATTGATCTATTGTGGCCCCATGCATGAGCTGTAAGCTGCTGAGGTACTATGCCCGCCTTCAAAGCTCCCCATCGAGTCTAAAAGCTTCTATAAACTGCAATAGCTGTCATGATTTCAGCTTTCGTCTATGACGTCTTTGCCGAGATAATTGGCTCGGGTTTCCGTGATGGCGGTGCAGTTAGATGTCAGGTGTTCCGGATTTTCATCCTCCGCCCAGCAGAACTTGCAGTCGCTATTCTGTTTCAAACCAATCCTTGTCATGTGTTCCCCAAGGTGACAATGCCCTGTAAGAAAACCTCTCAGGATGCGTAGTCTATTTCTGCTTAGTTCTATCCGAGATTTTGCTCTGTGCTTATTGTATTTTCAAAGGAATATCTTGGAGTGTCTCAATCCAGGAAAATTTTGCCAGAGGGATACTCTGAGCCTCTCTTCTCTATCTTTCGGTTCTTTTTTGTAGGTGCTAATCCTTATACCACAGAACGGTTCCAGTTCCACAAACACAATTGTGGCGGCCTTCCTTGCTAATAGATTAGCTTCTTCGTTGCCTCTGATTCCAGTATATCTTGGTACCCAGCATAATGCAACTCTGTTTTCCTTACTTAGGTTGATTTCAGGTAAATCGTCAATGACTGAATTTAAAAGGCGAGTAATATCAATTTCGTATAAATTGTGTCACATTGTAAGGTAAGCAAACGTTTATATGTGATTCTTGATATGCTTTTGGTAACTTCAATATTTTATGACTCCATAGACAGTGTTTCTAGATCCAATATTGTACATAAATAATAATAGATACTAATACGTGGCCTAATTGTTGACCATATCATACTGACAACACCAAACTATCAGTCTTTGTCTGACTTGTGCTTGTGTCATATGACGCATGTAGTAAAGTGTTGTGTTTGACGCGGCCTATCATACATCTACCAGAAGTGCGCGTGTTTTGTAGCGGTGACTCCTGAGTTTGTACAATTTAAGCATAATTTTAACTTTTGTATCATTTCTGAAATCAGGGAAATTAAAAATGAAATGTTCGTTTTTACAATGCAGAGAAGTAAATAAGAATTACTTTTGTTGTGGAATGCACACTTAGGTTTGACATGTTTGGCATTTTCATTCCTGTTGTGTCTAACGTATCTAGCAAATGTACTTCACTTATCAAATGTTCCTCTAGTATAGGTAACACATCGGTTTTTTTTCCCAGTCTCACCTCGTTGTTGGATCTAATTTCTCAATAACTGTATAAATAAGTCTAATTCTTCTAATATTCTCCAAGTTGTTATAATACCTTAATAAACGTAAATATTTTGATATGTGATCTACTCGTTTTCTAATGTCAGTTCCTAATTCTTTTATAATTTGTTGTTTATCGAAAAATGCCATCGAATGATTTCTATTAATAGATGACTGAAAAGTATCACGAAATTGTACCCAGTTCTGTAGATTACCATTAAATTTCGGCAAATAAATTCGAATTAATTTGGTATAACATTATATTATTTGAAGTGTTGGTATTTTGTTCTGGTTTAACTGTGCGGTTATTTATTTAACTGTTTAGCTTTCGTTATTAGTTTAAAGTAAGATATTTAAAACATTTCACGTTCTTGTAATTAAATTAATTTCAATAAACTACATACCTTCGCTTGCATGATCCGTCAATGTTATGTATGTAGGTCTTTCCATTTTGACCATCCCACTCGAAGGTCCAAATTTAGACTTGATATTGACTTTTATCCTGAATATAATAATCAATACAATAATATAATCAAGTTATAAATAAATATAAGCTATTTCTTCACTAAACTAAGTCGATTTCAAGGCTTTGAAGAATGGAAAAATATAGTAGTCTGGCGAATTCAAGCTTACACCTCCAGAATTTAAAAAAAGCCTTCTTCTATGCAACGCTAATTTATTTTACACAGCTGTCTAACATATGTATATACTTTTGTTTAAGAACTTAAGATAAATTCTTCTACTAATTTACCTAAATTACCACCAATATTCAAAGTGTACTTCGTTGACTCAACAAAAGCACCATCAAGTTTTGTTAGATCGTGCCAGCTGATTAACGATTACCAACACATCGACATAACCTATTACACTATGGATTACGTGTGAGATAGTTGATTTTATGTTAGATCGCACATCTTTTAATTTAGTAAAAGGAAGCGATTCCAGTTTCTAGAAAGTTTGAACCCCTTCAATAAAAAAGCTCCAAAAACAGGTTGCGGTGTCTACTATCAGTTGTGATAGAGCCTGTCAATCTTGGATTACCAACGATCAAAAGGAAACTGCGTAGTTAAGGGAAGCAGTACCCCTTTCCTTTGAAGTCGCTATTTGGACTCTCTTAATTGACATTGCATTGACAATTAATTGGTCATTGGTCCCAAATGTGAAGCGTATCGAAATTTCTTTTTGCCTTTGCTGTTAATAAATAAATTGTATTAACAGTACCACATCAAGGAATAGAGAATTGTGATAAGTTGTACATTTAAAACAATGCAATTAAAAAAACACGTGTTTCTGTAAAACGTGATAGTCAATTTCATATCTACATAATACGTTATTGTTATAATGCAGAAAGAATGAAAAATAATATTTAGGAAGTTATACGCATTGATAATTATCTATTACGCTATTGTCGCCGTTGTTAATTAGTTTTATTATACATATAATAAAGGTGATAACGAATGATTCGCTATTTCAGATCTGACGAATACGTCTCCGTTATTTTGTACCTATTGAGTGAGTGTCGATATAATAATAGAATATATTTGTCCCGGAATTATGAATCACACTTATCCCAGAAATGATTTAATAATTTTTTATATTAAATTAAATTCTGGTATTATAATAATCAACCCATAACAGCAATACAATACATAACTATATATGTATTATCATATGTGCTAAGATTCATATTGAACTGGATTAATATGAGTTTTTGGATTGTTGTGTTTTCGAAGAAAAAGAAATAATTCATTAGATATCACGTTTACCCACATTAGCTTATTAGTAATTTTCTAAAATATCGCTCTTAAGCCTATTTGCGTAGTTAAGCATTTTACAATCATGGACAGGATTGCTGTACGAATTTAAAGTAATGTCATTCTTTATGATTAATTGTTAAAATTTAAGTGTTGGTGTCTTTTATATCTCGAAATGAACTGTAAATTGCCACTTAGTTCCGACAATTTCATATGATTAGCATTTCATTCCTTCAATCTTCATATACATAGTACATGAATAGCAGGCACGAAAGAATTTCAATAATTAGGTCCTCAGAAATATTGCGACCAAGCGAGAAGAGACAAAAATACTCTCGCGCTTACTATTTACAATTTATTCGTTCTGAAGATAGATTTGTGTTTATACTGTTGGTACGAGACAATCCGGGAAAAATTAATGCCACGCCAATTACACCGGCAACGGGTATCACGTTTCCTATTTCGGTTCATTTATAACGTATATGAGACGAAACGTGATTCCCCTAGTCGTTTCAATACAGATAACTTTTTCAATATGTCTGCGTGTCTTTTTTCGTTTCTATTTTTTCTCCTTTGAACAAATGAATCACTACGTCATAGCTAACGACGGCAATTTCCGCCTTGGAATCTTAATTAAAAAATAATAATATACGAGTACTTTTTGAAGTATTTTCAAGAAATAAGCCACAATTACGTCAACCGTAAATTATTTAGAATAAATTCTAAAGAACATAGGTTAACATAGTTTTAAAACCGCATGGCATTTAATATACACATTTCAACCTTCCAAATTTAAAGTTGAATAATTTTTCTCCGATAAAAACTATTTTATTCCGCGCCTTGCCTAATGTGGACAGCCAAGCTTCTGCAGTACCAACTACACCTTCACACAGTCTGTAATTAACAGTATTTTGAAGTAGACCCTTGGATAACAGCTACCATCAGTTCTCAATGTGTTGTTATTAGTTTCAAAGACTAAAACTTACCAACAAATGAGAAACATATTATTATTAGTAAAAAAGAAAGTTCTCTCTTGGTTCCAAATACAGTTTTACAGCTTTATTCTCTACCACGACCACCAGATCTCTCTCATCCGGATTGGCTCTAATTCAATTCCCGTTTTAGAGAAATCTGTTGAATTCGAAAATAATTCTAATGATCAATTAGTTTCGGCTAATATTTGCGAAAATGTTAAATGTCCAGTAGTTGGAATCCCATATCAAAGAAATTGATACTTTTCTGGGTTTAAATCCACAATTTATTTTAAAGACGTCTTGGTTCATTCCAAACACATTATGATATCCACTAGCAAAGGGAATATTGGTAAAAGACAGTGGTGAAGTCCTATTCAATATTTATCTGTTTTTATTGAGCTTTGAAAATATACAATTCTTATTGTTACAGTGAAAAATTAATCGAAAGAGAAGATGCTGTTTTGTTAGTAATGATACTCTTTTGGTATTTTTGTTATTAGATTGTAATTTTTCAATGGCTGGTTCAGTATTACACTGACAAAATAAAAGTATTAAAGTTCGGGCAGAAAATATTTTCTGCGTCAAAAAATAGATATTGGCTACCGAAAGTGATAGTTACTTTTTGTTTACTAAAAAATGTAGGCAAATTTACTTTTTCAGTTAGTATAATATTTAGCAGAACAAAGACATGTGGTGACCATGACCACTAACTTCTGTTCAGGATAAGATTACAAACACAAGCAATATCTGCACACATCTTGCGGTCTACTTTTATAATACAACAATGGCACCAATACAATGAATCAAGTTGTCAGAAAAATTTATTGCAACAAACACGGATATTGAAGAAAATTGAATAAAATATTAAAAGCAAACACAAACTTAATGAATAATAAAAGTTTTGTGATAAAAATAACAACATGTTACGTACTCATAGTTATTGTTTATAATGTATGCACATTTTCTAAATGCATTCCATTTAAATTGATTTCTGCACAAGTCGTATAAACTGCATTTTTCTTATTGTTAATATTATTTTCAGTGGTATTTATTAAAGTCGGTAATAATACATACTCAGTTCACTTCCACAATATTTATGACCATCCGCATTTTTCATGCCATTTCGTTTTCTTTACAATTAACATAACTATACCCGTTGTTGAAAACATTATTTCATATGATTCAAATAAACGAAAATATAAATTCAATGTTATTCATTACTTATCAAGATTAGTTCTTATGGCAATTGTTCGCTCTCATAAAGTTACCTTGTGAAACTGAACAAATTAATTTATTTATATATAATACGTTTACTGGCAATCAACCAATATATATAAATAATATCTTTGTTAACTTAATATAGTATTGTTTGACTGTATTTAATACAAATCTTCAATGGAATCTTCATTTCCTTGCTTTTGCTAACGAAACATTAGTACGTCAACAACAGCTCATCTCAATATTAAAAGAACAATATTTTCTTAAATCCTGCACTCTTAAATTGAAATACTCGTACTTTTTAGATGTATGATAGTGCAAGTATGTTCATTATTCATTCTATAATAATTGTTTCATTATTAAGTTGCGATCTATCATTGCATGGAAACTAGAGGATTTAGTTCTACAAAATAAAATGCAACGGAATAAGACGTAGAAAAAACGAAACATTTCAATATCTAAGTATGCACCTAAATAAGACAGCAACCATATTTTGAAAGAAGTGATTTAGTAGTTAAAGTAGCTGTTTATGTAATTGACCCATAATAAATAAATAGATCAAAGTTGAACCAGTTTAGCATTTTGTGATATTCGCATTGGAGCAATTATTAGACAAATACTATTTTTAGTACATCGAAAAGTATTTTTCGGCGAGCTACAAACACATTTTACAATTTCTTGCTATATAGTAGACGTGATGAACTTTAGCCTTTATAAGCAGCATACGAGGCATTTTAAACTGCAAAACTCAACATCAGTGACGTTGGTAACAATAGAAAACATTTTGAATAATCTGAGAAATTCATAAAAAAATGCTACTTCCTTACAATAAATATTCGACAAAGGAAGGAGAAAAAATGTTATTACGCAGACACAACATTGCGAAATATCTGTTTGCAAATAACACGCGCAGAAATTCTCCATACATTATACCGCACAAATATGTTTACTTCGAATGTAAATAGGTTATAGATTCCTACGAAATGTTTGGCTTTTGCAATTTCCGGTTACGGTCTCACAACGGAAACAGGTTTTCCATTTTTACCCGGCCCGATCTCGTCCAGTTGCACAGCACGGGAACGAGGTGCTGCAATCGTAGAATATAATTTCCTGGAGGTACAATTCAGAACGAATTGCCATTTATGATTTCCTTTTTGCATGATTTATAGTATGTAGGAGTTATATTAGAAATTATTGCCAAACCAACAACTAATAATAATTTCTCTTATAACATATTTTTATTACATGCTTTACAGCTTTTAAAGCTAGTCCGATTTATTTTCGATTAGAATAAAATGCAAATGCAATAAAACTGGAAAAGATAGTGTTGTTGTTAAGTTAGTAGGTATTACTACTGTATTACTACTGCGCTGAAAATACACACGGGAAACCTTTAGGCCACTTCTCAGTGATGGTTTTATCGAAATAGAAATTTATGTCATTAGTAGCGGATGCAAATATAACGTATAAATTTTTACACCAAAAAGAAGTAAATTGGCCTTAAGTTCGTAAAATTACTCGATTTACTTGAAACTAATTTCTTAAATTTTTTGTATAAATCAGGTTAACAATAGAAATGCCGTGTTCAAAGTATTTGAACCTCAGTATCTTTTAAAATCATTGTTTAAATCGACGTTTGCTTTCAGAATTCGAAGCTACCAACCTCCCTTAGAAGTTGTGCTTATTATGTTTAGTTTGAGTTCAGTTTCGTATCTCGAGTTAATTGTTTATTTTTATTTCCTTTTCATTGCCTATTGCTTCATTACCTTCTTCTTACAATATCCAGCCCAGCTATTAAACCGCAGTTGGCGTCGTTTTCTATATTTAGTACCATTGTTGCTGTTATTGTTTCATGCTTTTACACTAACACCATAAGCTATCTGAAATAAACAGCAAACCAACTTCGCACAAGGGTTTTCTATCATTTTTAAATATGTACTTACTAAATATGAGGCTTCTATAGTATCTATTAGCAGTAGAATTATTTGTTTGGAATTTTGCTGTCTTCTCTGTCTGTTACTTTCTCTCTTTAAATATGATGAATTGAGGGGTCGGTTTTAATCCAGAGCTTGCATTAAACAGTGGCTGCTATTATTATTAACCTTGCACGACATTGATTACGGCTTACACTACTGTAATTATAAAAAAAGCGTTGAGGACAGGGCCTGTTTGAGCATCTTCACATCATCAATAAAGCTTCAAAATAGGACAGCTCGCTTGCATCTACTTCGCACCCTTCCTGCCCTATACTTCATATTTATACAAATACATAAGTTTCTAACGTGAGGACTAGTAAGACAATAGAGTTCCTTGATACTTCATTCTCTTATTTAATATTTATATATACAAGCTAATCCTCAGCCACTACCGTACTCCTTCCTGAAAACCACTGAACTGCTACCTTTCCTTGATGTATTAGTTACTCGCCTACCAAATGGTCGTTTAGGTCACTCCGTGTACAGGAAACCCAGACATACCGATCGATATCTTCACATCAGCTCACATCATTGTCCAGCACAAAAGCAATCAGTAATCGGCTGTCTTGTAGACCGTGCAATCTCAATTTCCCAGACCGACAACATCAACAAAGAATTAAAACATCTAAAAACTGCTTTTCTCCAGAACGGCTATACCTCTAGTAACATATAAAGGGTCATAAATAGGTACATTCATCCACGATTTTCTAAGGTAACATCAGAATCTAGTAATCAGCGAAGTACCATCGTACTCCCCTACATTCATGGCGTTATAGATCACATCGGTAGAATTCTCCGCAAACAAAACATTCAACCCGTTTTTAAACCTTTAAACAAAATCTCAAATTCTCTCACTCACCAAACTCTTTCCCACAAAGGCATTTACAAAATTCCCCGTAACTGTGGTTCAGTGTACATTGGCAAAACTGGGCGTTCAATTCAAACTTGAGTCAAAGAACATCAACCGTACCTATGTTAAGTCGTGTTCTTTAGCACACGTAGCCTCAGCCCAACACTATCGACGCGAGCCACAAAATTTGTTTTGATCAGGTATCTGTTGTAAGCAAGTCTGAACGCTGTTTGCCATGAAAGGTAAAGGAAGCTATCGAGATCCAGAGACATCCCCAGAGTCTTAATCGTGATATTGGTTACCTATCCACTCTCCAGTATTTAGGAACGCGTCCATTTCGCTCCTTCAACACGTGCCCACTGTTCCGCATGGTTACCCCCGCACGTCCACCAGAAAGTTTTCGTCTCTAGCGTGGTTGACACATCGAGTGACCGTGACCTGTTGGCGACCCTCATCCAGTTTTTGCCTGTCAGAAGGTTTTCGCCTTTAGCGTGATTTACACGTCGAGTTACCGTGACTTTCATGCGCCGCTCACTTAGTTTTGTTCCTGAAGTCGCCACTTACATTAGTGGCGAAACGTGAGGTTTGAGTAAGTTGTATATATTTTTTGTATGTTAATTTGCACTTTTGTTTTATTTTTGTATTGTATGTATTTACTTTACTATTACGCTGTCAAAACATGGAGTATAGTTATATTACGCGTATAGAAATGTTATAACAATATACTGATAAAAAAACGAAAAATAAAAGGGAGAGAAATTACAAACTAGAGTATTATATTAGGTTACATGATACTTATGATAGTTTAGTATGTAGTTATTTACTCTTCTATACAATAGACCAACCATTAATAGTACCGAATAAACCATGATTACTGCTGATCAAACTCAGCACATACACAACTAATAATACGAGTATTTATACATCCTTGCTTTCACAAATATGATAATAGAAGCAGGCTAAAATAGTATGGCAAGACTATTGCAAATTTGTCGCAGTAAATGGCTACCGAAATCCAGTTACTGTTACAATATCTCTCAGTCGCAATCCATTCAACATTGACTCAACAATTATAACCAACATTACGATATGAACATTAATAATGTAAGCCTTCAATTAGCACTGAATTAAGGAGGTCCACTGTTTCAAATTTGGTGATACGAAATATTCTCAAAATATTTTGCACATTATCCTTAATGAAAGAGAACTTGAATGATATCTATGCAGAGATTAAAGAAAAATTGGCGCTATAATTACTTGAAAAAGTTGTCGGATATTATCTCATCTTATCTCACGTTTCACATCAAAACGGCTCAACATTAAGTAGGAAATCAATTGATATAGTTTATCTATGTAGCATAATAAAAAGCGACATTTTTAGAATAATCTTGTTTGCGGACGTGAAAGAATTTTCTGCGCAAAATTCTACCTGTCTGATTATGAATAGGTACAGGAAATTTAAATATTGCTTGTCATAACTCTAATTGCTGATTTCGCTGTAATTTAGGGAGATTAGATTAAATGCAAAGAATTATTTTGCTGGAGTATTTCCTATAGATTGCGATAATATCACTACTTAGAGATAATAGGAATTATCTACAAAGTTTTTTGCATATTATTTTATATTTTATTACATTACATTTTCCATATAGGATAGGACTCGTTTTTTTTTTTAGTATGGGCAGCTCAAAAACTAGAATGTATACAGATTTGGTTAAATGGAGAAATAAGTGAAGTTTCACGAGCCACAAATCTGAATATTTATTTAATTTTAGTTGCTTTTGTAATGAACATGTTATTACCTTATATTTTCTCTGATTTATCTGATGGAATGATGCAGAAATGTTTGTTTGTTCAAAAGTTGGCGAGCATCTTAGGCATCATAGCTTAGGATGCTACTACATATGGTTTAGATACACGCCTAGTGCGTGTAGAACAGATCATGACGCTCTCTGGGAGCCGGCTTAGATCAGCGCTACCCAACACTAATATACAATAATACAGTAAGCCTCACAGTTCGCCTAAAATGATTCATATTTATCTCTCTAATGCGCAGAGGCAACTAAATTTTGATGATATAGTTTGGATTTTGTATAAGATTTGCTATGTATTTAACATTAATGTTTTTCCTCTAGGCTAAAAATACTATTCTTGAGACTGGGTGTTATGGCTGAAATAGGTACATAATATCGGAAACACAATTATTACGTATTATACTATTAGTACCTAAGTATTGCTGCTTGATTATTTACCGTTATTAATTGTCTTGGTATATTTCATTTTAGTGCCTGAGATTACCGGTGGACTGTGTAGAATCTAATATGACTCACTTCATGTGATTCTTATGAAGCCACATGCATGTTTTATAAGAGCACTCATTTCAAAGAAATGAAAAAATATTTTCGCAAACAAGTTATGTTTGAGATCAATGCTTCGTAGTTTATAAACTAGATACTATTTCAGGCAGCTTTCAATATAATCGATAGGAATTCTTTTTACGAGATTTCTCGAAATCAAAACATCGAAGCTATAGAAATTTAGTACAACGATAATCAATAAATGGAGCTGTAATTCACTATATTTAAGCTATTTAAGCTATACAATTATTGCAAATCGAATATACCGAATTAATACTAGTTCAAGGATATTCAAAAAAATTGATCCGCAATAACAAAAAAAAAATTTGTTCAGCTATTGTAACTCCAAATAAAATATAGAAAACTCAACTTCCGTTACTCCTCATCAGTTCCTCGGTAATGATAGAAAAGAATTCCATATTTTAGGTTAAAATTGTTTTTAACGTTTTCAGCTATTTATATTTTGATCAATCTAAAGAATATGCAATTAAAAAAAATAACAAATACATCTTCAATTTTTTGTTTTTTATTAATGAGAATTCACAAAACATTATCTCCTGACACAGCAGTCGCAATTGACCGTCCGTGAAGCATCTTTGTTTCCTAAAAATGTTACAAATTCAAGCAAAAGAAGTTATAAACGATCTTTGTTACATACATTTTTAATTTTGCCATAAAGTAATTCATTTGCGCTAGAAACATTTCTGTGATCTCCTTTCATCAGAAATTATTTATGTACCGGCGTATTCAATATTTATATACAAGGCGAGTCATAATTCGGACTGTTTATTTTCTCACCTATTTCAAATGGAACATCCTGTATTTTATTATTGGAGTAAACTCTTCTCTTCACGAACTTTATTATTTATTAAAATTCCCTATAGCTAAATGTGATAGTTTTTGAGTTATTTGCGTTTCTATAAGTCGAAAACATGATTTGAAACAAAAATGGGTTTGATTTCAGTTGGTTCACCGTGATGCTGAGCTAAGAAATAATAAAGTACCTATAGTACTACGGTTGCAGTTTGTTTACAATGGAAATAGTAGCAAAACAATTAGTAGTTAAGATTCTTAAGTATTATCTGAGGCAGAATTGAATGGGAATATTGATATTGATGATATTAAAGAGCTTGAAGTTTTGATATAACAGAATAATTTTATTGCTGTTTAGAAGTATAGATTGATATGGGTTTTGTGTTGGGAGAAAGTAATAAGAATATTTTGCTCGTAAGAAGACTTTATCATCAGCAATTCTCTGGTAGACGACAACCAAGAACAGAAGCTTTTGAAATTTTCTTGCAACGGTTTTGTCGGACTGAAACTATGAATTATGAAAAATCTAAATGAACCAATACCGTTTAAACAGAAGAATAAATGCATCTATATTATGCGCAACAGCACCAAAAGTTGACTGATGACGACCATAGAGAGACCATAAAAATAAATAAGTACACAAAAATAAATAATTCAGCTAAATTCGCTACCTTGCTTCGTTAAACCACTTTATTCAATATTGTTTACTGCAGTTTCAACCTTCTTGGGTCACTCTCAGAACTAAAATCTTTAGTTGAGCCAAGAAGGTTGAAACTGCAGTAAACAATATTAAATAAAGTGGTTTAACAAAGTAAAGTATTATTTATTTTAAATTCTGTAATTCGTTTCTACTTTACTTTTGTTTTTGTTTTTTTTCATGTTTCATAATTAAATGTTATCTTACTAACACTATTACAATTTTTACTATTTTATGTCATTTTCCCATTATTATGTAATTTTAAAATAAATTTCACACAGTTCAGTTCTAGTCATACAGGTCAATCTTAGCTAATACTGTTTTTTTTTTCACTCAACTTTGCGTCAAATAATCATAATTTGAGCAATTTAGCTCTAGAAATCTATTTTTCCCAGCTAGGCGGCAGTTTTCGTCTAATATTGCTATTCAACTAATCAGAATCAAACCCATTTTTACTTAAAATCATGTTCTCGACTTAACACAAAAAACTCAAAAACTATCGCATTTAGCTATAGGGAATGTTTAATAAATAATGAAGTTCGTGAAGAGAGCTTTTTACTACCATAATAAAATACAGGGTGTTGCATTTGAAATAGGCGAGAAAATAAACATTCCGAGTTATGACTCGCCCTGTATGTAAATATTGAATACACAGATAAATAAATCATTTCTGATGAAAGGAGATCATATTAGAAATGTTTCTAGCGCAAGTGAATTATTGTATGTGGAAACCATAGTACAGTAGGAGCTGCCAACTTTGTTATTAAATTCATGCAAAACTTCCCAGATCTTCTAAAGTAAAATGAATAACATAGCAAAGCCCTATATTATAATAAAGGTAAGAAGTAAAAGAATCGTAAACAGTAAAAATATACAGGGTGTTCAATTTAAAATAAAGAAACTTTAGTTTACCCTGTCTTTATTTGACACCCTGTATAGTTAAAATATTTTTGGGTTATAGCCCCGTATGCGCTTCAACTTTTATCTTAATAACATTTTCTCATTTCCCTTATAATACAGGAGTACATAATTGGACTTCCTCGCACTAATGCCCCAGCCTGTATAATGACTTCCTACTTATTGTTAGCTATATCACCAATGTAAAAAAGCGAAACTAAAAAAGCCAAACTAAAGACTAATAAAACAATTACCAAAAGAATTATGAGTAAACTTCGTAAATTTATTAGAATCGGCTTTCTATCGAATGCAACAATTCAATCACTGTTTGGATTCAAATTGAAGACGTAGTATGATCATTTAAGGATCAATAGTTTTAAAATATCTCAAAAAATCCTAGAGATCTAATTCTAATCTTGATCTTTTGAGTTCAAATCGAATGGGTAACATTTAGAGTACATACTGAAGACTGTTGTAGATTCAATATGCATGCGATAAAGAAAGATACAGGATTCCATCCAAATGAGCTAAAGCAATCCATATTTATACTCATTGCAAAATACTTACTAGATATGAAATCTATATATGTACATATATATTTTAAGCACGAATGGATAAATACTTACGTTATCGAGTCATCCGATTTTACATCCACAAACTTGGCAATTTTGATTAGATTTACATAATATTATAAAATCATTCAATTAAATCGCTGTTTCCTGCGCATAAACATTTTATCGCAAGTAGCACATTCACCCTGTGCATGTTCAACAGTAAGCATTGCTGATATTTGCAAAACAACGGCTGAGATTACAGTATTATCAATTTTGCGAATGCATCTCAATGTCCGTTTTGTATTTAATAACAAACCATGGCAAAATTTATCCAAATAGGAAAAAAAATACTGTCGAAGATACCCGATTGATATTTTCACGAAATATAGTGAACTTTATTCCGAAATCATCATGTCAAAAGGTTATCAGAATCCGGATATCCTAGATGTGTTTTTTTGTGTTTTTTGTAGTGTTGTGTATGTTTATATGATTGGGCTATCATCGACGCAAAGGTTATCTTAGAAGCGGCGGTGCCCGTTATGAGCTTATTAGGTGGTCGATAACGCGAACACATGGAATATAAAGTGTTGTTGTAACCATTTTTAAATAAACTCGTCAATAAGTGAACGACGTCTAATTCAAAAATTATCAGTAAGTTACTCATAATTCCTTTCTTTTCATAAATATTTATGATTATAGTCGTTACCCAGCAAACAAAATGAATGGAAATAAATAGACATTTAACAAATGTGAATCTGTTGTACGATATAACTACGAGTATGTTACATATCTCATAAGCTAATAGACCAACTTATACGAAAAAAAAAGGTTTATCAACGTACTTTCAGAAATTTCAGGTTTAGCCGAGGTCGAAAACAGATGAATAATCAGCTGGCACCATATCGCATGTATGAAATTCGTTTTGACCTTATTGAAAGATGCAATAGGTACTGTGTAGAAATATGCTGCCGAATAAATGTGTCGTTTTTTGTGTATTATATCAATATCAAAACAAATCTTTCGAGTTTTCAATAGAAAATTAGCTACTTTTACTGTTTCAAAAAACAAAACCACAAATCCAGGGCTGTAAGATGTTTGAAAAACTCTCTAGAACATGCGTAGAACCATATAATGTGGCCGTCATGTAACAAAAGACAGCCAATTGTCAGATTATGAAATGTTTAAATTCAGTGATAACCTAACGCAGCAATAAAGTTTACAATACTGGCCAGAGAAATGTTGGAATTATTTATAAAAATTCATCGCTAAATAACTTGAATACTGCTATTACACCTATCGATTTTAAATAGAACATCCGTCAAAAGCCAACATAGGCGGGGGATTTCCGAGTCTAACATAGGGGTAAATAACATGGTTAAATTCAGTTAATAAAGCAGTTTCGCGACAAAAGCATACGTGAATGACAAGCAAGAAGACTAAATGTATGTACTATATGTTTTAAGCATACCACACCAACTACGTATCTACTTACGCTGAAATTTCAATTCAATTATTCAAATAAAAATTACATTGTAATGAAAATATCTGCATCATTGTATAGGATGTCCCGTTTCAACGTGGATCTTAGATATCTGCCACATTTGTAAAAATAGACAAAAACGTTATAAAGAAAAGTTATCCCAATTTATGTTCTGCATAACCTAAAAATATTTTTAACTATACAGAGTGTCTCAAAAGTAGGTAAACACGTACTTGCTCCGTTATTTTAAATGGGACACCCTATATATTTTGACATTTTTGAATAGTACGCTAAAAAATATTCCCACTTTATATAAACCATCCTACCCCTATTCCTAATAGTTATGGAAATATTTTACGTTTTCGTAAAAACTATCCCGATTCGGTGTTTTTCGTATGCCGCGATAGCTTGATCCTGAAAATAGTTATCGAAATGAAATCAAGAATATGTAAACTATATAGTCCGGTATAGACAATGACATCAACAGAAAATGAATACCTACTTCCGGTTGTCAGAAATGATTCAACGTATTTCCCGAACTTCGTCTCCAGATAACTTAATTTTTTTTAAATGGCACCCTATATATTTTGTTAGATCGATAGATCACTCATTCTAATACCTTTCCATTCATGTATATAAGGTACTATGTTTTCTTTTATACTTTTCAAGATATTTCATAGTTTTTACGCAAGCTACAAAAATGTTGTCTCCAATTTCGAGGTAACCTTGAAAATATTTCAAAAACAAAAGAGTATGCAAACATAATGTTCAACAATTATTAAAAACAAAAAGAAATTATAATAAATGTTAAAAATTATGCCTTTTCTCTTACCGAAATATTAATTTTTCTTTGAAAATTGCTTTTAACTCTTCTTGACATTTCAGGAGTTATTGATGTAAAAGCTTATACAATTCTTTCTCGCATATTTAGTATGTAGCATATTAGTGTTCGGTGTACCAACTCTCTCATGTATGCCCATAAGAAGAAATGATATTTCTTCAAGTTTCGGTGATCTAGTTGGCCATTCTATTATACCTCTCTGACCAATGCATCTCTCCTCGAAGTGCAATGCTGCTCTTAGATTCCATAACTTAGCTCCAAGAGTTCCATTCTGAAGGAACCACATGTGCCTTGGCAGTTCTATTGATAAATCTTCCAAATAACGAAATAGCTTCTGCAGTAAGTAAATATTGTTTCTGTCATTATTTAAATAGCTTTTGCAGAAAAATGGTCCAATAACGTACTGTCCTAGAACACTTTCCCATACATCCCCACTTCCCCATTGGCTACTTACATTGGTGTTGAACAAAAATGTTTATACAAGGATTGGTATAAGACAATGCAGATAATGTTGCCTAGGTTGGTCTAGGACTTTGCCTATCTGTATAAACGAGAAGCAAGTAAATAGTTTCTTCTGAATTCACCTATAATTAATATGCACAAGTATATGTATGTATATGAGGAACTTAGATTTTACCGATTAATTAAATAAATCATATAAGTTTATTTCTCGTTTGAATATCTCATAACGATCCTTTTGTTAATTGCGTTTAAGACAGAAGTATTCTTTAACAATCTGCATTAGTTGGTATCGATAAATAAATATAGCCGTTGAGATGTTTATTTACAGTATCCGAACTCAAGTTGCTTACAAATTTTTCGTAGTTTATGTCAAAAGCACTACATCTATTGGAAAATTTCAGATAAAACATCATGCTTAATATATGTATATACATTAATGGAAAGGTATTAAAATGAGGAATTTATCCATCTAACAAAAATATATATACAGTGTCATATAAAAAATTAAGTTATCTAGGTACGAAGTTAGGGAAGAAAGGGTACGAAGGGAGGGTATGAAGGGAGGTATCCAACGAGGCCACCCAACTTAAAGAAATATCATTTCTTCTTATGGGCATACATGAAAGACAGTACACCGAACGTCACCGAGTATTGAACAAAATATGCGAGAACGAATTGTATAAGCTTTTACATCAATAACTCCTGAAATGTCGAGGAGAGTTAAAATCAATTTCAAAGAAAAATTAATATTTCGGTAAGAGAAAAAGGCATAATTTTTAACATTTATTATAATTTCTTTTTTGTTTTTAATGATTGATGAACATTTTGTATGCATACTCTTTGGAAGATTTATCAATAGAAGTGCCAAGGCACATGTGGCTCCTTCAGAATGGAGCTCTTGGAGCTAAGTTATGGAATCTAAGAGCAGCATTGCACTTCGAGGAGAGATGCATTGGTCAGAGAGGTATAATAGAATGGCCAACTAGATCACCGAAACTTATGGGCATACATGAGAGAGTTGGTACACCGAACACCACCGAATATTGAACAAAATATGCGAGAAAGAATTGTATAAGCTTTTACATCAATAACTCCTGAAATGTCAAGAAGAGTTAAAAGCAATTTTCAAAGAAAAATTAATATTTTGGTAAGAGAAAAAGGCATAATTTTTAACATTTATTATAATTTCTTTTTGTTTTTAATAATTGATGAACATTATGTTTGCATACTCTTTTGTTTTTGAAATATATTCACGGTTACCTCGAAATTGGAGACAACATTTTTGTAGCTTGCGTAAAAACTATGAAATATCTTGAAAAGTATAAAAGAAAACATGGTACTTTATATACATGAATGGAAAGGAATTAGAATAAGGAATCTATCGACCTACCAAAATATATAGGGTGCCATTTACAAAAATGAAGTTGTCTGGAGACGAAGTTCCGGAAATGCGTTGAATCATTTCTGACAACCGGAAGTAGGTATTCATCTTCTGCTGATGTCATTGTCTATACCGGACTATATACTTTACATATTCTTGATTTCATTTCGATAACTATTTTCAGGATCAAGCTATCGCGGCATACGAAAAACACCGAATCGGGATAGTTTTTTACAAAAAACATAAGATATCTCCATAACTATTAGGAATAGGGGTAGGGTGGTTTATATAAAGTGGGAATATTTTTTAGTGTACTATTCAAAAAAATGCCAAAATATATAGGGTGTCCCATTTAAAATAACGGAGCAAGTATGTGTTTACCTACTTTTGAGACACTCTATATAGTTAAAAATATTTTTAGGTTATGCAGAACATAAATTGGGATAACTTTTCTTCATAACTTTTTTGTCTATTTTCACAAATGTGGCAGATATCTAAGATCCACGTTGAAACGGGACACTTTGTACACACACAATAGAGTATCGTAAATGTAAACTCAGATTAAAACGACGAAACTAAAGCTTAATATTTAGAAATATAAAATTCAGAATACAATTGTATAATACATAAAATTAGTGCAAAAGATTATCAGTTATAAATGGTACGCAATATCCAAAATAAATAAGAAATATCAAAACAATTTGAGGACCTATCCCAGGTGAACCCATTACACAAAAGTGTGAAATTGTGCTAAATGTTACTTTGCTCGATAACATGCAATATAATTTTCAACTATTGATAATAGGTTCGACTTTGGTAATATGAGTCTACTCACAATTATGACTTCTTAACAATATCTTCTTTCTACTATATACAAATTTGCTTCCACCAACCTCCCTCACAGTAAAGCTTTAAAGGATCGCAATCCTTGACCCAGGCACTGATGCTTACCAACTAACAAGGTTCGTTTCCACTTAAAATGCAAAATTTTTAAATTTACCATTATGAAATATTGGCCCTAAATAAGATGACTTAGAATTATATATAGTTACTAACGCCTTTTCCTTTTTTGTTTATCTCTTGTATTTAATATTTGAAAATAAATACGTTAATATTAGCTTACAATCAGCAGCTTTGGAATAACGTTCAGTAATGAATCTATTTTATGATTATATTGTTATAGAATTAATATGTTTATTTCCCGACATTGATGTTTATCACTTGCTTGAGAATTAATCAATTAAAACGGAAAGGAAACTATTGGGATAGACGGCCAAAATCAAAAATATTCTTCTATTAGAATATTAAATGGAGATTTTTTAAATCATCGTTTGATTTTTCCTTTTTTACCTTAACGTCGTACAACCAGTACTTCCACTCTACTTTTAATCAATTAATTCTATTACTCAATTATGTGTTTTTGTAATTTAACTCCTTCACCCGAAAAAGACATGTAATATTTGTCAAACTATGATAAAACATATAACAGTATCTTTCAACAAAAATATCCAAGAAAAAAATTATTTCATAAATTCTAACGTAATTTATTTGCAGTAATGTCATAAATAATACAATAATAGATTAGACTGTGACTGTACAGCCGGTAACAAATGCGCTATCGGTCAAACTAAACAGTATTTAAAGAAACAAATTCATAACCAATTGATACAGTGTTTCACATAATATAATCGCGGAAACTGCCTCGCCTAAACATTAAAGATAAACAGCACTTGCAACAATTTTAGTCGCTTCTATATTTATACCATTTTGATTAGAACTTGAACAAAATTGTAATAATTTTGGTGAAGAAGTTAAATTACAAAAAGATATAATTGTTGAAAAATATCAATAATAGTGAATTCTTATACATCCTTTCATCGAAAACTGCGAAAATTTCTAAGATCCATTGACGGAAAATGGACTCGTAAACAGATAACGAATAGTTTTAACTAAACTTAAAAATAAATAGTTGATCGCTTATTCAAAATTACTTAAAAAATCTGTTTATATTGCCTAACAACCTGATCAATATTGAAACATTATCCCACCCATATAATATTGCATAAATGTCAATTTTGTTTGCTCGAGTTACTTGTTTAAAGGGAAAATTCTTGACCAGGTGATGAGTTCGTCCTGTTTTGAAATCTCCAGCTCGGTTTAAATCCCTCGTCTCTTCAAAGCAATTAATTTTTGTTTCTTCAATTCCAATTGGCGATTTACTTATATTTGCGCATATCTGCAAAGTAGCTGTTATTTACATTTAAACTACAGAAATTTCGCTCGTAATTATACATTTATAATATGTATATGTAGGTACTTCCTCTATTTATAGTTGCGTTATTTACAAAATAGGCAATCCGCGATTGTTACTACTACTAATTGTAAGCTAGGAAAGGATTATTTTATTATCTCAAAGTCTTGCATAGATAGCACAAACTTTTAATAAATTCATAATTACACGAGAGAATATCATCATAACCAATGTAGTAACTACTTGACACAGTATTCCACTGAATTAGGAGATGAGAGATGCGGTAATTACACTACAGAGCGCATCTGTGCGAACCTGCGGTAGACGTCACGTTTTATTGTATAAGAATCTTGACGATGTCGTTCGCGCGGAGAAAGTTAAACTAAATTCGTTTAGCAAACGTCCTCAATTTCGATACACCCACGGCAGTAAACGTTTGTGCAACAACGAAAAAATGTAATGATGTTGCTGTATAAGATTATGTTATTATTACGTCTAACCCAATATACAGTTGTTTCATGAGAGAAGCTCAAGTAAAGGTTCTGCGATGCAGAACATTTTAGTAATGTGCTTATATGTTCACGATCATTTGATACTTATCTTATTTCTTTCTGGTGTATCATTTCATTCAAGAAATATTTAAACAGTTACATATATTAAAACTTAAGGCTGAAGATTCGCTTACTGAAGTTGCTTACTAAAGTAACATTTGTAAATATGGCTTGATTTCAACATGATATCGAACATTCAAAAAAGAACTTCAAGTGCTTACCGGATGCATGTTACATTGAATGAGTGCCAAAACGTTCTATGGCTATATACCTCACTATTTGTAGTACACAAATATTCTTAAGAAGAAGATGGTTGACTTTTCCTACAGTTATATGAGTTCTAATGATTTCTTGACGTCATCGCTATTTCTGACGACATTTAATTTTTTTATTGAAAGCATTGTGTCATTAAGTTCCAATAAAAATTTAATTTATTGTGTATCATAGATTTAATATTTGATAAACATTTGTGCTCATGATTATTATTTTTATATAGACAGGGTACATTATTAGAACAAGAGGCAAACATTTATCAATGTTATATATACAAGAGAATATTCAGATTGGTAAAATATAATGTTACAAAATTGAATGCATTATATCAAAGTCATAAAGTCATAAAAGACATGCAGAACAGAGTAAGGGCGACTATAGTAATCATTCATTTAAAAATTACTACAAAGTGTTTCCCTCTGTCAATTGGCTATTACACTGAATATAATATGCATAGAAAGTATCAGGCATATATAAAGTTCAGTAAAAGAAAGTCCCAATCAATCCGTTGATGAATTGTATTATATTCTTGCAGATGAAACCACATTTCTGTTAAGTTACCGTTAATAGTTGCATCCACAATCCACAGTATACAATGTTAGCAAAACATAAGTGGCTGGAGGACAATTGTCAGAAACGCAATTCTTGATCATTGTTTATATTCTAAGTACATTTCCTACGACCAAAACATATTCGTAATATGGATTCGAAATTGGAATGCTTCAAGAAAATCTAAATGTATTGAAAGAGATCATTTGATTCTAAGGAAACATGACATACTGTTTATATCAATCTAGATGATATTTAGATTTTTCAATGCAAATATCTAGATATGTTCAAAAACTAAGAGCGTAGCAATCTTATCCTACAATATAAATAAACGTAATTCGTACCTACGCAATAAGATCAAGAACCTGCAAATGCAACGCGTGTTTTATTGTCACCCTGGTAGCATTCAGTATCTGTCTTTGTATTCTAGCTGTTCAATGAGTCTTGTTACTTACACCTCTAAACACCAGCAATCAAGCAGGATACGGCAACTTAATAATATAAATGCTCATACAAACTAGGAAAATCAAACAACACGATTACTGCACTTACTGCAGACATTCAAACCTCTTAGTTGATCAAGGTATTCTTCGTTAACTTCTCATTAGTAAGGAGGAATAATAGGTTTACACATTATCAGCTACCATAATCTGTGAAAGTCTCTATTATCTTAAGAAGCAAACAAAATGTGAATAATATGTTAAATTTAAATGCAAACCCAAAATTGAAGATTGTATTATTTGTTCTGGTAAAATTCTACGGTAAAGTTGAGAAAAATAGATCCTGCCAGTGCATGAAAGAAGGAGGCTTCTTACTGAAACTCTACAGGAACTTTATTATCTTATTATGCATAAAAAATGTCTGCCACATACAATCCATGTAGGTAAACTAAGATAACAAAGTACCCGTACATTTTGGGT
>CM043015.1:147414411-147467460 GCA_023690525.1 Holotrichia oblita | reverse complement strand
AAATATGTTAGAGGTTGTGTAGTTCTTCCGCATACCCTAAATGACTTCCATATTGCTTTACGAGAAGACTGGATGCATATTCAAGCAGATATTCAAAGTACGGACTGAAAAATGTAAACTGTACTAAGGGATATTGTACTGTCCCAACAAGTAGTCCCCCAATAGTTAAAATACTTAAATTATAGGTAGGTGGTCCTATATCATTTTGCAGTGTTAGTTCCATCTTTTTATGTTATCCAACGGCATTATCTGTTAAAGAAAATAAGAACAGTATATTTTTCCATAAAACTTCCAGATAAAACCTAAAAAAGAAAATCCAATACTAAAAATTGATGGAATAAAGAAATATATTAGAACTAATACCATACAATTCAATACAAATACATTCTCTTGTTTAACATAATTTTATTATGTGTTATACGATGAATGCTGGAGACAGATAATATAAAGCGAAGATTATTATTATTTATTCTATAATTATACCTTTTCGGTTTTTTCACCGGGACCACCAAAATGTTCAACCGTAAAAATAATTACAATCACTTCCTGTAGATACCACGCATTCCATATATTTTGTGTTGTTCAGAGGAGCTTCTAAAAGTAGTATTATATTTTAACAAGGCTAACAGGTGATCAGATTTATTTAAAATGTTTGCCCTACTGTGCTCGTATCGTCTCCCCTTCTTCCTTTACGCCTAGACGAACACATCAGTACAGATTTTCATGGTTTTTCTTTCACTTTCGAACGGGGGCACGTATTGGTGTTTTTAAATTGCTCCTGTCTTGTATATAACATCACACACACATGTGCCTATAAACCAGGATCCCTTCTCGCTCTACATCGTACGTTACTTCCCCTCCGCGTGACAGCACCCTAATTTAGAACCTAAACTCGAACCATATTACGTTGACTACTGACTGACTCACGGAAAAAGCGTTTTTTCGCATGCTTTTTATATTATAGGAAAGGTTACGATGACAACTAGCTTAGTTAAGCGACAAGTGTTTCTTTTAGTCAGATGGATTTTTCGTGTGGTTACTATTTGTGTTTTAAGTTTTATTATATCTCTTTATTTATTTTGTTCAGATATTGTATTTATTGAGATGACGTAAAGATAAAAATTCATAAATGTTGGCGTTATTTATCAGCTCTACTAATGAGTAACATGTCATTAATTCATCTCATTACTTCTTCAAATTCCTGACACCCTTAATGATATACTATATCTTATAAATTCATAATTGTGCGGGATTTAAGATGCACTTGAACAGCTCTGTATTGTCAAAATGTTCTTCTTGTTTGTTGGAATTGTCGGTGTTAGTGGAGAACTGATACTAAGTTCTGATTCACGACATTCTCGTTGGTCTAGTTTCTATTATTACTGTCACAATTACTCTTCAACAATAAGATACTGCATTTAACATAACTTCATAAATATATTTCTTGATATGGTCTACTAATTTGTTCCACGTTAAAATAGGAATCTCATTCCAGCACATTGCTATCTTAGAAATGCAGTATCTGCTGTTAGCATAGGTATACTTATATGTATATAGGATTGCCAGAAGTTATTTTCTATTAACCAATGCAATTTCAGAGTAGTATTGTATATGTTTTAGAGCCCGAGAGGCCATAAATACAACGAAGTTATATAAACCATCGTTATCGTTTGTGGGAAGGTTAGACTATATATTCACTGTATTGATGATTATTATATTTAGTAATATATTACTTCATTTATGTACAACAACAACAAAACATACTAATATTTACATGTCCCTATTACTACTACTATTACTTACCTTATTTATCCAATAGTATCCATGTTCAGCTCAGAGGTACACCCTCCGAGCTATTTTGATCTGTAACGCTCACATACATAATTCTGTTGATAGTCCAAAACTATAAGAAATGTAGTAGCATGGCAAGCTGACATTGTCTATTAAGTACTAAGAGTAATTAGTGGAAACTGCTGCAACAAGCGTCGTATTGATAAACTTTATTTTATTAAAACTCAATGTCATTTTTGCAATTTCTCAATATCTAAATATCACTAGCCGATGTTTTTGTCAAACTAATTAAATTGATTTCTGTTGTAAATATTATCGGAAAATATATCCTCCACATAGGAGTCAGTTTTTTTATATTTAACATTGAAGTTGTTGTTATTTTAAAATTTAGCGATTATTAAGCGCAAGATTTATTAAAAACATTATGTCAGTTCTTAAAATTTGTTCACATTGCCTTTGTTGTTGTTATTTAAAGTGCTATTTGTTTCTTTCCAAGAATTATTTAGAAAATTGAATTCAGGAAAGTACTTGAATGATAAAACGTGATTTACGGAAACACCCAGAGCTATTTATCCCCCACATACTCTACGTGCGTTTTTACAAACAACACGCAAGCCTAAACGCTTCTTATGAATATTCAAGAACGACGAATGACCTTGCTTGCATATTAAATTTGAATACCTTCCTACAAACCAGCATTGTCGAGCATATTCTACGGTAGTATACCTATATTTAACACTTGATATTACTAAGGGGAAATACCCAGTAGTGTGTTCGCGGTGGTATTATTCAGAAACCAGTTGTTGCATACCTGATATTAATGTATTTCGAAGAAGCAGTCTGCATGACTATCTATTCCTCTGGGTTTTCAGCAATGTTTCAAAATTACTGACACTCCTTGTTTATTTCAGATATGCTGCGTCTAAGAGTTTGTGTATCTACTTCAGTTTTTTTGACTTCACTAATTGGCGTAGTAGAATATATTTAATATTTTTCAATTGCGTAAGTTTCTGATTACTGTAACTTAATACAATATATCTTCATAATAGATTTATCAGAATTTTGATTTAAAAATAAAATGAAACAGCTCTTTCTTGACAAAAACTATTATTTGTTGTATGAATTTATGATTGATAATTTCGACGTTAGGGACTTTCTATTTAATGACAAATCTGTTTCCTGTCGCCGTTTCGCTATTGCCACTCTGAATCAGACTTGAGATATAAATATTCTATTTATTATTAGAAAGATTGACCAATTCATAATAAGGGAAACTGTTTGTAAGTATTAGGAGACGCAGTATTCTCGGACCTATAATGCCTTTTGAACATAACAAGAATGTATTGGGTTTGATATGGTACATTGACTGTTTGCACTTCCTTTATATCTTCATTGTATTTCTAACTAATGTTGTTAAGAAAGAAATCTTTTTGAAGCTTTTATCGGATTTTTCAAATATTCTAGAGTTCTTCAAAAGATATTCAATGTTGCTCCGTTCGAGCTCTAGTGCTATTTTTTCCTTCTCTGAAGGTTATAAAATAACAAATGTATTGATTACGATAAAAAATAGCTATGTATCCGCTTTGAATCTAATACTATCTGCGTTTTAGACCGGTATCTATTTATACGACATGAAAGTAACTCTCCCTAAAAAGCGACAATCCTTTGACAGTTATCTAACTGTGTCGTAACGTAACCTTATTGAAAGGGATCTATATAGTCATCCTAAATGTGGCAACAAAGCATCTAAATACTATGTGTATACGTGTTACCCCACGGTGTAAAATGTAAGGGAAACCACCACCATCATCCTGTCCTGTCCACTCCAAGCGTTAATATATTAACCAACACCCTCTTTGAGTAAATGTTCTGTTAGTGGCATTCCTTTTTTCTCCTCTTCGTTCTCGTTATGCCTGAAAAAACAACCGTAGACAAACGCTTCAACGCCTATCCTTGAAAAACGTGCTTTGACTAACCAAATCTGCCTTCCTATATTTTTTTCCCGTCGAATATGAACGCATTAAGTACTAATAATTTGAATACAATTAAAATGCCGTCATCGCGACATAACAAAACATTACAACTAAGCTGTATACATTTCTATATCAGACGTTAGGAGGCAATATATTACCTTGGAATGAAGAATTCGGATGTGTGTTTTAAAAGTTTTAATATGCAAGTACACAGTTCCGGTTTAAAAGGTAGTCAACAGGTTAATTTACATTTTTAATAGACGTTGTAACCTGTTATCTTTATCATTAATCCTGCTTATTGTAATACGCCTGTTCTTTGTCTCTGTTAATGTTCGTGTATACCTACGTATATGTATATGCTTCTATAAGAAACGTATTTGAAATTATTCCGGTTTCCTTTTCATGCGTTAATATCTTATCGAATAAAGAGATTCGTTGTTCGATGAGATATTATAACCTTGAGTTCTTTGGAATTATTGCTATTACGTATGCTACACTGTATATTTATCAATTTAAATAGATGAGATAATATCTTTGCATTGCTAGATTAAAGTTAAATTTTGCGTTGTGGTATTATAAGATTAGCAGATCGGCATGTTAAATCTGACGATTTTTTTTATGAGCAGGTACTTCAGTATGTAAAGGTATATAATTAATTTTGTCGATAAAGGCAAGGATGTGCGATATACTCTTAGCACACTTAGCCGCCCTCATATCTAATCCTGTCTACTAGTTTTTATCATGAACAATTTTGTCATAAAGAACATAGGTAACGGGTTCACCTAGATTGTTTTTCTTTTCATGTTTGGAATACCTATTAATTAGTAGGTAATTTGTGTTTCCGAAATAAATTGATTAATTTTTAAACATCGTTTTTATAGTCGTGTAAGTGAAATTTCAGAGCAAGAAAAAAGGTAAAAAATGATTTAAAAAGTAAAACATAGTTGCATTGAAATTTAAATAACAATCTAAATAATATGCATACATATCCATCTCATAGTGTTTCTTAGCTTGAGAAAATAGGAAAATATTCCAATGAAGCTAATGATAATAACTATCAACATTTATTACAGAAGTAATGTTTACTGTAAATTTTAACGTAATGCTTGACATAAATGCCTATGCTATTTTGACTGTAGCTTTTATTGATAATCGGATGGTAAGTTCTCGTTTTGCGGCTTGTTTTTCAGTAACAATTACCGTCGTTTGCTTCCTTACTCGTTAATTTACATTTAAAATAACACCAGCGTTATTTGCATCAAATATTAGACAAGACAGGACTAAGGTTATAAGGGATAAAAGGTTGCAATTTAATCACATACTGCGTAATAAAGTTGAGATGGATTGTAGAGAAACATTGTTGTGTAACCATGGCCGATACAAAACCCTCATTTACACACTGGTAAAAATTGTTGCTGACTCATATTTTGCAATTATTTTGGATAACAGTGCTATTAGCAGGATTGAGATGTTTCAGATAACCACAAAAAAATGCTTATTTTCATTGTACAGAAAATGAAACTGTCGACCGAGACAATCTATAACTATACTAAGAAAACAATACCTTCAAATTTAACTTACACGGCAAATTTTACGTAGAAGAATTAATTATTATAACCAATGTAATATACGTTTAAATGCTTTCATATGATTGCACAAGCAGGTTACATGGAATATAATTGATGACAAAAAATTCCTTCTTATTGCGTTAAGATTTGTAGGAGATTAAACTAAGTGTTCATTTATAATAGGTCAAGAAATCAGAAATTATAAAAGTACATCTAGTGCTTAACTTTCTTTTATTTCCAGCTTCAGTTATCAGAAATTTATGTGATATTAATGGGCAACAGGTAACTAGAAAACTGAAAATTAATATTGCCGGACTAAATTTAGAAAAGAATTGCTTAACTTGTGATAAGAATGTGGTAAAAGCAGAACTGGAACATCGGTTTTATGCCCTCTACAGAACAAAGGATAGAAGACAAATTTCCCTAATTATTAGAGGATAGCACGGTTGAATGTAGTTTTTTAGATATATAGTTAGTTTAGTAGCAATTTAAATAGAACATACAATACATAATGCACAATTTCAATTTTGCACCTTTCTGAAAAGAAAAGTGTAAAAAATTGGACATTCGCAGATACTCGTTTTACTGTGTTCATATGGTTGAAATACAATTAGTCATTTACTCTTCACTTTTCATTTGTGGTGTATAATTAGAAACAGTTTTTTAGTATTTGTAGTTATTTTGTCAAAGATATTCGTATTTAAAACAATCGCCCAACTGATCGTGTGTAGCAAAGTATTCTAAATTTCCTTCAGAAATACAGGATGACCTAACAGAATGAAATGGTAACGGTGTGCATTATCTTACAACATTACTTTTAGGCTTCAAGAACTAGGCATCATGATATATCCTGAAATCTTTGAAAAGATCACAAATATCATTGCCATAGACCACATGACTGGTCATAGTCTAGAAATCAAGAAGTGTTCATTTTTTGTCTGTTACTATAAATACTGATTCGTATATCTTTCGCCATAAAATTCTATTTCGGATACTGCAACTGAGTGCGGCTGCAATGAAATCAGAATCGGTTGATTTATCATTATCTTAATGTTAATCGCAATTTGGTTTGGCTCTCTGTTTGTCAACTGACAGTTGCGAAATTGGGTGACGTTAATGAGCATGGCAAGATATTCTGTATAAACGCTTTTCTATGTGTTTGCGTTACTAAAAGCTCATTAAACTGGTTGCTGGTAGACTTAGAATACAGCAAATTGCAATTATTTAACAAATACGTCATATTGGCATTACATTTTAAGATAAGTGCCCACCTTTGTTGCTTATGGTAGTAATGTGGTGGTAATCGCAGAATCATGAGTACAAAAAAACAAACATAATTATGTTTCAGAAGTTTCTCTAGCACACGCAATTCGACATTCATTCAAAAATGGGTGTAATAATATTGAAAAATGTTATTGTGCAGACGAAATATTTAATTGAAATTGGTAAAAAAAATGGTTTTGTTATATTACTGGGAAACATTTAATCAATTATTAAATTAGTTAGGAAATAAAAGACTCTTGTATTAACGAATTCGAAATCGTTAAAAGCAAAAATGATAGTTTTTAACTTATTTAATGAAACATGTTATTGCAGTAACGAACTCCATTTATTGTTTAATAATTTTTTTGATTCGCTCAATAACTACCTACTGATTATTAATTTTATAGATCCATAGTGCTACGACAATCAGTGATGTATGGAATTAATAAAACCACTCAATACTATTAATTTTGTTAGTTAACGTGGTGATCATTAGATGTTGACTGAAAGTATGTATTATTTTAACGAATTTTAGTAATTGTACAATAACGGTATTATCCATAGCAAATGAATTCTCACTAAAATAATATTTCGAGAATTGCTAAATTGAACTAAATATGTGCGAAACGCATGTAACTTTTTTAGGTAAATGAATGTGAATCCGTGTATCTCCTATCCTTACTTTATTTTTGTTTGAATTTTTTTTTATCAAATGATTTATTTTAGTGAGATTTGTACCGCACTCAGATTTAGATTCAACGTTTACATATTTAATCCTTATGTCTCTTTTGCTTTTCAAGTACGTAAGTATATGTATGTACTTGACACACTGCTTTGATGTCCTATGCACAGAAAAAATGGGAAGCTTGATATACTACCTTATTTATTATTATCTGATACATATTACATAATACAGAACTAAAACATAAATCTAATCCTACTCTAATCTTGAATCTAATTCAACGTAATCTGTACTATAACCACATAGTATGTATGTATGTACTCTATATGTGTAATAACTTATACATAATTAAAAATTTTTGGTAAGAATACTATCATCGTTCGGAAAATTATTTGTTTCTGGTACTACTCCTGTAACCTGTAACTTGAAAATAAATGATAAATAAATACAGTAAATCAGAATTTCTATTGCGATTTAAGTTTAAGAGATTCGGTTGAAAAATGTAAACTACTAATGTAAAATTATTTAGAAATACAATGAACTCTAATTTATTTTAATAGCAAAGCTTGTTATTAGTCCATATACACATATGTAACATTTCATTATCTTAATGAAAATAACAGTTCCGTCAAGGAATATTGATCCAAAAATGAAAGTTATTGCTATTTTAGAAACTGAACGCCAGAACATTGTATATTTTTTGGACATAACATCCCATTAAATCGATCAATTTTAACTACAGCATGAAGAATTACAACTCCTTTTTCATTACAAGTAAAAATATCGTCTGCACAGGAATACATGCGTGACTCACTACGCTAACTACATTTTATGATGTTATGACTTTTGTAACAAATTTAGTTTAAACTGCAAATAAAATGGTTTTATTCTCTCTAATTACGCATGCTATTAAGTATTCCTTGTTTGATTACAGCAGTCTGAGTGACTTCGTGATTGTGTGTGTTTTTTTTTATTTATTAATATCATTAAAGTAAAATTTGTTAGTATTTAGTAATCACTATAATCTATTTATAAATCGTTGTGTTATTTTCGAATCAAGATTTACATAGTCTACTCAGTGTTGCAACTGATTATGTCTTTTGTGTTCTAGAATAATTATTATTTAATTATATTAACCTTAATCGAATTAGTTTTTTGTTTGAGAATTATCCATACGAATATTTGAACATTAAAATCACAGAATAGTTAGTATAGAAGATTCGGATCTAGAAATATTCCCTTAAAGATATTATTCTATTGTCTTCGATTCTGTTTCGACTACATTCGCGCAAATTGTATTACGCGCAATACCAAAGTATTCCTATTATCTAGAAATGTTCAGTAGTGATAATTTTGTGAAGAAATTTATTCTAAATGAATAGTGTGCAAAACCTTGAGCTTTTACAAATTATATCTTACAGCATTTGCCATAAACAAGTACCCATTAAAATAGATGATACATAGTATGTGATCAAAAGCTACAACAATAGTAACAGCAAAATTAAATCTCTGACTTGCAACACTACAAATTGTTCATCAATTAAGTAAAACAAAAATCAAGAAAATGGCCGAAACAGCAAAACCTAAATTGCGATTGTGTTTCGGTTAAAAAACTGTGCTGTAAACTGAAATGAATCAGTTTAAATCGAAACTGAACTGAAGGACAAATAAGTAAAAGAGTAGTCATTCTATCGTCGGGCGCATCTAAGTTTTAATTATTTGGTATGCAGAGCTATTTCTTTAACATCGTGCTTAGAGACATATGAAAGAAGTATGTTAGGCAAACAGATTTTAATAATTTTTCTGGTAAAAAGTTGGCGATTTGGTTAACAATATAGAACAAAGAAGCACTATGTACTCTGAAAGATCATGCTACACGAACTGAGGCAGTTTGTTTAGTTCGTGGTGTTGACAAATAAATAAATTAATACATTTAATGAGAAACCACTCGTAATGATTCTAACGACTAAAAGTGACACACAATATTAGTTGTCTTGAAAAGTATTGGGATTTATAATGTTTATTATTATAAGCGCATGCTGATCGGGTCTGTTTTTGATCAGGCGTCCAAAATTGTGTTTGTCTTTCTTCATTGTTTTTTTGTAAAGATCATTTTTCCACTAAACTAAGTTCGTGTTTCGAAATCATTCATCATAACTAGGATAATACTATAAACACTCAGTTTGTTACCTACTTGTTTCTCGAGTTCTACCTTTTATACATAGAACATGTTCTGGCGTCTCAGAATCCATAGTGCCTGAGTTACGAACCTAGGTCATCTGTCGGTCCAAGGAAGATTACTTAGAATATTATTATCATTTTGCTTAAAATGTTAAGTTCTGGAAACTTTGCATACGATGTACGTTAGCACTTTCAGAACAATTGTAATAACGAAATGCATTCTGTAATTAGCTGTCGAACCGACAAGTTTTATTTTTGTTTTGAAACAAATAAAATATTTCTCAATTACTATTCTTTTTTAAAAATCATTTAAGGCAGTAAAGAAATATAACTCCTGCGTCTGTCGTTTTGTGTTACGTCTATTCTAAAGATATAGATCTTTAATTGCCCATAGTTGATGCGGAATTATGTCAAATGATAGCTCGTTCTGCTGAAATTATAGTTTATTTACGTTGGGATTTCATGGACTGTGGGCTCGTAATATACAGATAAAAACATCGGTGTCACCAACATAACAACTTTTGATTAATTACTCGGGACATGTGTTTCGAGAGAGCATGAGTTCTCATCATCAACCGAATATCGAACCCATTCGGTATTTGGTTGATGATGAGCGTTCTCGAAACACGTGTCCCGAGTAATTAATCAAAAGTGTGGTGTTGGTAATACCGATGTTTTTATCTGTTCATTTACGTTGCAATACTTGCGACCAGAGATTTCGTTTACTGAACTCTTTTAGTTTAAGCGATAGTTCCACATTCGTTTTAATACTTAGCTGTGGTTTCTTTTCTAGAGTCTCTTATTACATAATAAACTATTTAGACAGTACGACGTAGTGTAAGTTGTTTTATATAAATCAAAATGTAATGTGTTTTTAGGGTGTATTCGCCTGTGACCTGACTTCAACTGCACAAACCCGTCCGACTTTCCCTTCATTGTCAGAATTTAGATGGATACACATTGTAATCAAAATTAGTGTATAATAAAGTCACACAAATAAATGAATATGAGATGTAAGTAAAATAAAAATAAATCAAAATACTATTACAGATTCAAATAATCGTCCTGTACGTAAAACATATTTGTCACCAAAATTTTTTCAATTTAAAGTGCACCATAAACTGTAATTGTTTTATATCGCAAAGTAATCTAACGTAGAGAAGAGTAGTCTTACACATAGTAGTTTTCACATATAGTGCAGAGTTATGAGATGATTCACATAAATTCCAGTCATTATTTATCGGTACATTCTTATATACATCACGGTTTCTTGTTAAAGCATCTTAGTTTTTTTAAGAATATGATTAGTTCGTAAATATAGAAAAATCAGAATCATAATCTTCAATTCTTTAAAGTATTGTTTGTCACTTTATGTTGTTTCTGTAATACAAACAACTCTCTTACATTAGCAGAACAATCCCAAAGCACAATATTAAGCGAATTGAGATTCAACGTATGTGAAATAAAACATTCTCAAGAGTAGTTAATTGCATTAAATGTCAAATTTAGTAGGTTTTGCAGTTCTGTCCCTTCACTTTATTTTATTGTTCTTTTTATTGTCTATTTTTGTATTGCATATAACTGTACACTACTATGACGTGGTCAAAACCTGGAAACCCGCATAATAGAGATTCGAAAAATGGAAACCTTAGATATCTTTCTACAACACAAGCCTAGCTCCTACTTATTTTCGCATATTCTTCGAGGTAGGAACTTTAAAATGAAGTGCTGCAATAGATCGAGTACTGAAGCTTCTGCAACTGTATTAAACGCTAATTTGAAAGTGTCGCTTTATTTCTATTATCTCGGCAACAACTCAGAGAGAAATCTCTAAAACTTAACTCCGACATTATTTCTATAGTTAGTATGTAAGAAAGACTTGTTTAAAATGGAAGTCGCTTGTTTCTACTTGATAAATACGATTACTAATATTAATATTTATAAGAAAAATTACGCCGATTACAAAAAGGCTTTCAGCTACAAGTGAGCAGTTATAATGATCGCACTGGGCGATCAAAGCTAAGTATTATCTCCACGGCGAGAGAGAGGAAGAGGGTTAACACATTCAAAGTTACATTCTTATAATTCTGAATGTACTATACATATGAATATTTCTGTAAAGGGTAGATCCAACGGTAAAGCTGTAAGAATTGATATTTAGTGTAGTTTCTACTCGTATATTTACTACTCCTGTGAAATATTCTGTTTGCTATAGTTATTAGTCTAGATAACAAATATATGTGACAGATTAAATATTGATATAATTAAATGCTGAACATAACGGTTCAATAAACATTTACGATCACTTAATAAATATAGCTAGAGTAATAATAAAATGATTTCGAGAATTTTTGCAATTTATTGCTCTCTTAAAAATACTTTGACCAAATATAACCACAATAGAATTAGTAAGCGAATGCCACAACAGGCATACGTAATAGCTTCTACACTTTATATCTTTATTATTGTGTGTGTTCATTCTACAGTTACCGATTAGCTGTGGCTTTACTTGAGCTTCATTATGTACTCACTTCGACTTCAACTTCCACATGAAGAAATAATGCAAGAAGTGAACCGTTAGTGACATAGCAGAGAACTATTTCTTGTAAGTGTTAGAATTACAGTCCTTTAACACCTATGTGATATCTAATAATGGATTATCCGTTGCGCAGGATGAATTATATTTACGAAGTGTATTCTATACTGAATAGAAAAGAACGTATCTGATCTTTCTCGTTGAAAAAATGCTTCACTATTTATAGAAAAATTAACAGAATTGCGTTTGCTTAAAAATTACAATGCACTATTTATTATTAACACACGTGCTTTTAAAGCAGTAAAACAATATCACTTTCAAGTTAATTTACGAGATATAAATATCGCAAACACGGTGTAACGTGTGGCAGTTGCAGAATCATCAATAAGAGAGTAAAGCGATCTCAAGTTGCACAAACACGTTCACTTCCTATATTATTTTAAACGAAATGATCGTAATCTATGTGTAAATATCGAAGACAATACAGTCATAAACAGCAGCGCACTTGCATGTACAGCAGTAAAATATTTATCTCGGTACACATAACATATATGAAAATGGAGATATAGGAAAGACGATTTACATTAGGAAATGAAGAAGAATGTCAACGTGTCTATTTACGTATACTATACATTAAGCATACTGCCTCTTCAAAATTCTTGGTTTTAATTTCTTATATATACATATGTATGTACTATCGCGAGCATTTTAAACGACTCACACTTCAAGCGTTATGGCTGTATACAGCTACTCGAAACATTTGAGAAGTAGCACTGGGCGATAACAAGCAGGTAGAAAGATTCGCAATAAATTGTATATCCTATGATGGTTGTAATACATCCTACATGATGTATGATTCGTATTTATTTATTGACGAAATTCGCTCTGTTTGATAGAACATTCATACGCAGTGCAAATTTAAGATATATTTATATTACTATTGTATTTATAGGAAATCTGATGAAGGAAATACAATGTTTGCAAAACATTAAGAAATGATTAAAATTAAATATAAATTTAAACAAATATTTATTTCTGGATATATATTAATTTTTTAATAGGGCGAAATATATCTAAGGTAATTATCAACAGGAACATTTTATTGGACGAGACAATTGAAACGTATTGCACGGCACTTGATTGATCTTTATAAATTAAAAATTTTCCGGGTACTTAATGGTTGACAAGTAGTTCTACAAAGAAATTATATTGAATTTACTTCTGTAGTGCAAATTGTTATATTGATATAACTATTATTGGCTTTAAGTTCTTATTAAATTAATATAACTGTCGTATTTATACAAACGTTTAAAGTTCTTAAGAATCTGGCAAAACAAACACCGACAAATATTATCATTAATCTTCTTTTATATAACCATAATGTGCATCTATAAACAACTATATTTCTTCATCAAATTTTGTATTGTTAATGTCAGTAAATTACTATTAAAGTACTATTGCAATTAAAACCGACATTTTAAATAAGATTTCACAAAAGGCAAAGAAATAATAGATATTTTTGTATTAGAAGTATACCTTGTTTAATTTCAGACTTCCTGTAAAAAGACGTTAATCACATAATATTTCTATACGTTATCTATTATCGGCTGTTTCAATTAAAACATTGGCCACATACTAATAAAATAATATTAAATTCTTTCCATAATTACGTGTCGTAATCTGTAAGTTTATAATTTTTGCAATAATTGTTGTTACATCAATAGTACATCATATTGATGTCAAATATATTCATAATTCTTTTCCCTTAAATTTCTTTTAAATACTGTCTACCCTCCGGCCTGCAGCTACGGCTTATTACAGTTGGCCAGTTATATTTACCTAAATATTGCTCCGAGTAAGGAGAGCCTACAATACATACGTTTTATGGCAGTTTGAGTCGTTTAAAGTGCTCGCGATAGTACATATGTACGTAAGTACAGAGAAGATTAAATATTGAGAGCACATATTTGTTGCATAATTTTGAATTGCCTTCTTATTATTAACGTTTTGCCGTTAACCTGGCAAAAAATAACGTAGAACTAACACTAAATTGTTAAATTGTTTGTGAGCGATAACATCAAGCAGGTCAGACCAGATATAAAAGATGAACTGGATATTCAGGCGGCCTCCGAACAATTGCAAGAGGCCATAATAACCTCATATGAAATAAGTTGTCCTCAGAAAAAACGAAACTCTTCCAGAGCAGTCAGGTGGTGGAATGAGGAATTGTCATTACTGAGGCAGTGAACACGCAAATTATTTAATAAAGCGAAAAAAACCAATGAGTGGTCTAATTATCGGAACTCACTCACTACGTATAACAGAGCCCTAAGAAGGGCCAAAAGAAACTCATGGAGGAAGTTCTGTGAGGATATAGAAACTACAACTGAAAGTGCAAGACTCCACAGACTACTTAAAAAAGATCCAACAAATCCTCTAGGAACCATTCGGAAACCCACTGGAGAGTTTACTAACACTGGGACAAAAGCGCTTGAGGTCTTACTAGAAGCGCACTTCCCAGGTTCAAAAAATATTAACCCAAATAGTGGATTAGGTAGTCAAACTCTTGAATGGCCTTTACGCAGGCCTGGAAGAAGGGACTGGCAATTAGCTAAAAGGGTAATAACATACAACAGGATCATTTGGGCGATTAACAGCTTTGAGGCGTACAGGTCCACTGATCCTGATGGGATTTTTCCGGCCTTGCTACAACAAGGTGAAGAGGCAATAGTATTAGTGCTTTGCCGAATCTATAGAGCCAGACTAGTGCTGGGTTACATACCCATCTGTTTGGAATAGGGCTAAGGTTGTGTTTATACCTAAATCTGAACGTAGCTCATACGGTGAGGCAAAGGCCTCACCGTATGGTCTTTATTCTGAAAACTATGGAAAAGCTGCTTGAGAAGTACCTTAGGAAAACCTCTCTAATAGGGAGGCCTCTACACCCTAATCACCATGCATATCAAGCTGGGAAATCATGTGAAAGTGCCTTGCACCAGCTTGTGACGCGGGTGGAGGCAACTTTAAATAATAAAAAAATTGCATTAGCAGCATTTTTTGACATAGAAGGTGCATTTGATAACACCTCATTTGAATCTCTAATAAGAGTTGTCAAAAGCCGAGGAGTAGAAACTACTGTCTGTGAGTGGATGAAAGCCATGCTCCACGGTAGGCAGGTAGAAGCAGCATTGGTGGGAGATAAGATGCAGGTGTCCAGGGAGGTGTCCTATGGCTCGAGGCACACCAGAATATAAGCTATAGTACAAAACCCAATCTTTGATATGAAGAGCGACATATCAATCACAAGGATTTCCTATGACAAACCCTTCAAGATTTTCTTGAATTGGGATGAATGGAAAAATGGTGAAGGGAGAAAAGCGCACACGCAAAACTGGTATACAGATGGGTCAAGGGCGGGCACTAATTCTGGCGTTGGTGTATATGAGGAAACCCAGGGTTACAAGGTATGTGAACCACTTGGGCGATACACAACGGTATTTTAAACAGAAATATATGCTATACAAACCTGTGCGTTGGAGAGTTTGCGCCGCCAACCGCGAAGGCAGGCAATCTGTATTCTCTCTGACAGTCAGGCAGCCCTAAAGGCTCTAGCATCTTATTATATAGCCTCCAAACTAGTATGGGAATGTCTGCAAAACCTAACTGTCCTGGTCAGAGACAACAAGGTCACCTTGGTGTGGGTGCCGGGACACAGGGATATAGCAGGCAATGAAATTGCAGACCAGCTAGCGAGGGAAAGTTCCCAAATGAAATTTACCGGGCCGGAGCCAGGTCTAGGTATTACAAAGACTGCAATACGTGGTGCAGTTAATGAGTGGGTTATAAAACAACACCTACTAAAATGGAACCATGTAGCTGGACAAAGGCACAGCAAACGGATGATGGAACGACCGTCACAACGACTAATTGCTGACTTACTTGCATTAAACAGGACTCAGCTTAGGGCAGTAACATGTCTATTAACAGGACACGTCTAAGAGGTCATCTGTACAAGATGGGGATCTATAAAGATGAACCCTTATGCAGACTGTGTAATGAGGAGGAGGAAACAGGCTTTCATATCAGCTTCGAATGCGTGGCACTAAGTCAACGTAGGGTTACTTTGCAAAGCGCATTTGATCTACCAGTGGAGAAAGATTTACCAAATAGGCTTCTAAACCTGATCGAGAGAACTAACCTGTTTGAATAAAATGGAATCAAGGCAGGAATAACACAATAGGCCCTGTGGGCCGCAGTGTTAGGGATAATTAGAGATCAATCAATCAAATCAATCAATCAACACTAAATTGTGATTAACTGGAAACCTTAAAGAAGAGGTGTCACTGGAGAAAATGAGCCACCGAAACGAGGAGGATACGTTAACTGTCGAGGTAATATCCTCGACCATACTTCAGAGTATACAAATAAAACATCGGTAACACCGACACCATCATATTATTCGATTGAAAATGAGAGCCTATACGCTCTCGAAACACGTGTGCTGAGTAATTAATCTAAAGTTATGCGAAATTGCCCTAATATTTTTGTTTTTATAAATACTGCGTGGAAGAAGTTATTTATTAAGTAGTTGGTGCAATGATATGTACTTCTGGTTTATAAGAAATAAATTAATTCCAATAAAGTTTTGTGCAAATATTATTAACAAGAGAAACAAATTGATGTATTGTAAAAGCTTTTGAGCTAAGAATTGCTTTCTGAGAAAAGTACAGATACAGTATCAGGAATAGTACAGAATTTTTTTTGACTGTGGCTGTTAAGCGGCTTCCTTACCTTGCTTGTCAAGGGCTCCTATTGCAGTTCTTGTTATATAGTTTGTATAAATGTCTATGGCTTTGTTACAGTATTATCTTAATGTAAGTAGTGTTACGTTACCAGTTATATCACAAGAGCGAGATGTAGCTTCAGTGAACTATTGACTTTCCGGAACAATGTCACAGTCGTCTCAGAGGAAGTTCGAGCAACTATATTTAGACTGCTATTACCACCACTGGTAAGTTGCTCTTACAACTGCGCGAGCCTGATTGTGCTAATGACCATCCATCAATAACATATTCATATGGCGCGCAAACAATTGTTCCCAACATGTTAAAGTGTAAAATTCTGGGCGTGCCCTTTCTGTTTCATTTAATTACAATATAGCGACAGAATGTCAAATATAATTTTGAGGTCAGCAAAATCTGCAGTTCTTGAGTTTTAAATCTTGTTTTTCAATATTCTTTTTGTAATTACTAGGTCTTTTCGTTTTCTTTAATATATTCATCTCTTTTACCTTTGCTCTAGAATATGGAACTGCCTAAGAACGTGTTCGTCCTAATCTCCACAGATTCGTATTTCACCATAACGGACTATAAATTTTCTTACTACCCCACTTACAGTCTTCATCCATTTTTTTTCCATCATTTTTCAATTGACGACTATTCAGACAGAATAAGTAGAGTAATCCTACCATCTTCGGAGATATTTTTTATGCTCCACCTCATGTAGCTGTCGCTTATCCTTAGTGGATGTAAATATGTGGACTGGCCTATCTCATTATATATGGGCAATATTCCATGGCTAGATGCTTTGCTTCCTGCTTTTATTTAACATTGCCTTCTCTTCTTATATTTGCGTCTTGGCCAGAGTTCAATGGAGAGAAACTGGCCTATTATTCTAAAATTGTTGCTATTATACAAAAGTTTATTCAAGAAATAAAATCAGAATACTACTGAAGTCACTTATACCGTTAAAACAATAACGGACTAAGAAAATACGGAAGAAAAATACCTGACAAAATTGCGGGCAAAATTCTCGGATCAATCATAGAGCTTGTACAACGGTGGTGATATTTCATTGAATAAAGATTCAAATTTTTATGACATATTTCTTATGCAAACAATTTTCAACAAATTCAAATTTTGACATACAGAATAGTAAGGTTTTCTTTCATTGCTGTTATGAAAAGCAACTACCATAACGCAACGTAACTGAAATTTTATGCAAGTACTGTTGTTATAGCTACCTGTCCTATGCACTGTCAAAAATGCTGCGATAAAATGAAACATAATGCTGTTTGGTATCACATGACAATATAAGTTTCGTGTATAGTCATGTGATTTCCTTTAATATGTGATTAACGCAGTTAATTAACTTTCTAGCAATTATCTTAGGATTTTCATTACAAAATTGTGTGCCAGTGATATGTCTGCAGAAATGATAATAGATAGTGGTGGTTATAAAATATCAATTAGAAGTAAAGTACTCGGTTATAGTTTTGGAAATCATACACACTGAAATGTTATTGACTACAAACTACATTTTAAATAGTTTTCGAAAACGGAAATAGTGAGATTATGCAGAACATAACATATACATACACAACTTTGTTCTCAACTATGTGGTCACCACTGTATATTTATTTTAACCTATATGTAATTAAATAGTAAGTAACGATTTAAGACAGTTGTTCACTACAGAAACGGGACCTAATGTCCAAGTAATTTTAAAATATTTCGCACATCTGGCAATTTGTTTTAAAGCAAAGAAAACAATCACGTAGAATGACAGAAGCCATAAATGTTTCATCCAAGAAAGTACAAAATTTCTCGTATCTTCATCGTTTCTTAAATATCTTAATATCTGTTCACGTTCTTCTCTATCGCACAATACGTTCAAGTTGTACTTCTACATACTGTACATATATCTCTGTGGGACAGAAAACGTACAAGCGCGACAGCAAAATAACAACTACGAGTTCACGCAGCTGGTGTCAGGAAGTTTCCAGTTACACACATGTATACAGCATCGTCTATGTTGATGTTCGGATTTTACATCTGAACGCGTTAAAATTGGAGAATGTACACATACAATACAGATGCACTACGAGAACTCTAGCACTGTGATGAATTAGAAGATTATTGCTGGTTGGATTGTAATATTTACTTAATGCAAGTAGTTAGTGGATTTTATTAAACAAGTACTAACAATCAGGCATTAAACTTATACATATTTTTTAAGAACAATAAGGTATGGATACGGTTAGAAATTGTGAAAAACTGTATGAAATGTGATGAAATAATGAAGAAAATATAAAATATTTTACATAAATAGATAAAAAGTGTTTTTTCGACGGAAGTTCAAATATGTACCAGGTAGATCATATTATTCTTTGTGACAGAAAGGGAAGCATGCGATTCTGATTGTACTTGCATAAATATGACGTCGGTTTTTTCCAATCACGCAAAGTTTCCGAGAGACTGGCATTTTTAATTTCAAATATTTTACTTGAATATACAATATTAAAATATTCTGACTTATCTAGAAAGTAAGAAATTACGATTTTATGTTATATTTCGCTTATGGAACAGTCCTGTTGATGGTCCAATGATAGTGGGCCAGCATTTTAAGATTCTATTTGCATTGATACTTTTTTTGCACCGGATCCTGATGAAAATGTTACCCGTGCACATCGTTCGCTGCGTCAAGATGTTTCGGGAAAAATGTGGGTGTGAGTAGAGGAAGTGTACTTTTAAAGACATATTTTCACCTTCTGATTTCTCAAATCATTGCGGGTAATATTTTTGAATGCTTGCCAAGATGCTTTCTCCGCTAAGTTCAATAGTCTCTCGAATTATGTATTGGTGATTGTATTTGGGGGCGTAAAATATTTGTTCTTTAATTCTTGCATCATTAATTTTAGGAACCTTCTGATTTAAACATGAAATCAGGAATATTGTCCATGGCTTTTACGAAATTCTTCAATAATTCTAGGTTAATATTGTGTTTTTTTTTGTCTGTTTCTACTATCCCATTCATAAAGAGTCTTTTGCATTCGTCCATACATGTCTGGACCTGCGCAATAATAGCAGCGGCCCCACTTGAGTGAGCTTTTATTTGACAATGGATAAATAAGAAACAAACAAATGCCTGTAAAATGTGGGGCACTCATGATATTTTGCTGGAGTCACCTTACTAAGGACGAGCACTGAAACCCGATCAGCATTAAAAACCGACCACGTAGCTTAGGTCTGTCAGACCTCATCAGAATTCTTTCAAACTTACATAAGACCTAATTTTATTGCTCTTACATTTGGAGGAAGGCTGATAAGGTCTGATAGATTTCTTATGGTTTGTTTCTAATGCTTGATCAATTCTTATTGCTTTTGTTTTCTTGGATGATTTCAGTAATATCCCAAGAGCACCCAGCAGTTATTGGTACTTTTTGGTTTTTATGTTGTAGCATTTCTTCAGGTTTTGAACGGATAAATGGATGAAAAACGTTTTAAAATATTAAGAAAAATCTATCAAACAAACTATGGGCGGTAGAGGAATTCAAAATGCATATTTGGAAACACGATAAAGAATTGCATTATATACAACTATTGGTACTTGTGTGTGATTGCTTTGTGGGTCGTAACTTTCTTGGATTGATAAGCAAAAAGCGAGATTTGTGGTAAAAGACTATATTTGTTTACCGTTCATTCTTCTCAAATCTGAAGCCATAGTGTTATGTTACTAGCTTAATAGCTTTTCGTTTCAAAATTGCTGGCTGATGGGCACTGTGTTGATCTCTTTCCTTATTCATATACAAAACCACTTCTAGGATATTGTTTCCCTGTTTAACCATTATCTATTCAATAGGTATTGCCAAACTTCTTAGCACATTTACAAAATTTTGCTTAGCCAAAACCCAATCTAAGAGATGTAAATGTTTACTACAGAATTATATTGCACTAAGATACAACATTCTTAAACATTTGTTGTCGGTAAATTCAGAATTGTATAATTTTACTAATGTTCCAACAAACAAACAAAAAGTGACAAGATTGGGCCTCTTTTCCGAAATAGTTTCAGAAAAGTTTTAAGCAGTAGGCAGCATTCAGTTGTTTCTTTAGGCAAACGAAAAGATCATTATTATTATATTTGAGTATACCTTGTATCAAATGCCAATCAAAAGAATAAAGTTCTGTCCATGGATCGCATTCACACGGAAACCGTATTTTTGACCGTTACCTTATAGGGTTTAGTTGTTTGTTTCATAAATTAAAAATTCTAGTGTTCTGTGTGCTATTGTGTATCGAATTGTTTTTCCTGCTCTACACGCTGCTAATTATACATCAACAAATACTATATTTAAGTACATACATATTTTATTAGCTGGAAATTATCATTTACTAGCTCGAATTTATGGTAGCTAAACAGAGGAGCAATAAAAGACGTGTTGACGCGTTTAATAGCTAATTCGTCACGCACCTGCGGCGTTAACATAGCGCCAGTTTAGCATAGATATAAAATGTAATCGCAACTAGAACTCCATACGAATGCAAAACGGCTCGCGCCTAAATATCCGGATATATCTAGAGAAAACCGGATACTTGTACAAATGTTTGCTGATATTAAATATTGTCCCATTCCTAATTAGAACTTTTTCGAGTAATTATTCCGTTCCTGAATTGCACGCAAAGACCCAGCAAATGACGTTATACGTATGATTTAGATAAGATCCAAGGTTGACATCTTCTGACAGTTTTATGCTTTAAGATACATACATACGTACGTGATATTTTTTTATTGTTGTTTAAAAAAATATGTACTCAAAGCATTTTTATAATTCCAAAATACTTAAATGATATAATAAACCAAGCAGTTTATAAATTTTACAGAATCCGTTAACACAACACAATCAACTGTTATTTATTTCTACATATGTATGTAAGTAGCGTCTAAGAAGATTGATCAACAACCTGAACCCTCCTAGAACTTGTTCTTGTATTTACCGGGAGCAAGATAACCTGTAGCTAGTAAAATGCTATACAAAAGAGGAAGGAAAACCTCCGCTTGACAGTTTGACAAATAGTGGTTGCTTTAGAACTAGGGATCGCTTTTAATTTTTATGACGTGTTTCGAAGTCGGCCGCTTTTCAGATGGAATATTTTAGACTTGGGGTGTTATATTGGAGGGAATGTCGATATATTCAGGAAGAGGGTAGTTTGCTACCCATCGTCTTATAGGGTGAAATATACAGTATATGCACCACTAATAGCATTCTGCAATAGCATAATTAAGTAAGCGTAAGGAGGAAATAACTGTGAAAATATAAAAAAATATACTAAGGAGGGTACACTCGGTACGACTTAATCTTCGAACGATTTCAGTGAGTTACCTTATTAAAATCGTCCGAAGACTAAGTCGTACCGAGTGTACGTGTCTATTCCAGATTTAAACACTCACTGTGATGGAAATCCATACGTAATTAATTTGCGGCACAAATTACTAAATTAAAATTAATATATGTATATGCAATCTATTTAAAAAATATGTTTTTAAAATAAAGGAACATACATGCTAATTGTTTCATTTATGTCATGATGATTTGCAGCCTTCTGAAGTCTTCCTGTGGTTCTAACAAGCTAGTGCTATCACACAATGGCAAGGGCTTCTTGTCTAGTTTTAAGACAAATTACGACAATCTATGACTAGCTTAACTCTATGTTAGTCTGGTGGTGACATATGTTACTCACTATGTGTCAATAGGCAATTTTTCAAGATGTGAGTAAATACTGTAACAACATCCTCAGTACTTCTCCACTAATAAGCAGCAAATAAGCAAAGTGAACGTCAGTGTATTCGTACTACTCGGAGTGATTGTATTGTTCCTTCCTTTAAAACATATTCTACTGCCTGCAGGCTGATTGATGGGTTATTGAAGTGAAACAATTTCTGTGGAGGCAAGGTGTTCCTATTCCAGAATTTGGTGAGCTAGCACGAGTTGCGCTCTCCGAACGACGACGCATAGAGCGGGTCTGTTATCCTTTTCGGGACGGGAAACGATCGGAGTTGCTTAAATTTTTCTTACCCAACAGACGAGAAACGACTCGAGTTGAAAGCTTGGATGGAATGTTTGGGACGGAAACTACCGCAGTTTGATAAAGGTGTAGCATTATGATGGCCAATAACGCCCATATTTAGCGCGCATTTTGTTATCATTTTTTATAACTCCTTGTGTTTGTTAGATAATGTCTTTTTATATTTTATACGTTTTTCTGTATTTTTTGATGTTTTTGAAGTTAAAGTTTTGCGATTTCCCTGATAGCAGTATTTCATTTTCATGTACTAAAGAAAAAATCAGAATCTAACATTTTTTTCGGAACTTATAATTTGACGCATACGGACGTGAAACGACCGGAGTCGGTAGGCTAACCGCGCCCGTCCAGCCAATTGCAATGTATGTTGTAACTTCAAGTCCTTGTAATAATAGACTCTTGAAGCAGAGGAATGGGTAAAGAATAGATGGGGCGGCCCCAGAACAGTTGATAACTCTACTGGTGTGTTAGTGAAGCGCGAGTTTCTCGGTCAAAATCATACCAAGGCATATAACAACCGGACTCCATGGTAAACGATAATCGAAGAAATGGTAAAGCGCCTGGTATTTTGTCTCGTTTGCAGAATTTCGTCAAGACTGCACTGGAGGCAACGACATACAAGGGCTCCAGTTTTGGAAGATGTAAAGAACGTGGTATCGTCGGACAGCAAATAACCCAATGTTTAATTCAAATGATATGAAAAAACCGCGATGAATTAGACGAAAACGTCTAAGAACGGCAAAATAAAACTACAGAAAGTAATGATTAATCAGACTTCGAATAAGTTCTTTCTCAAAGCGGTCAGTTTTTCGCCGCCAATGAAAGTGAATCTGAAGAAAATATGGAAGAATTTATGCATATAACGGTGAAGAGTCAACATGACCGAAATCATGTTCTCTCTCATCATGTAGAACGGATTATTTTGTTAATTATATTTATTTAGTACTTGACGGTCTTAGATATGATGAATAAAATTCCATACAGAAATAATAGCTCTTGAATTTATTTTAAGGCTCTAGATTCAGTCAAAGAACTTTAGCGTTTTCAGAGGTTTCGTAGAAAACTGATTACAAAGTAACTATTCCATATATTTGAATGCGGTGTTCACCAATTCTTTCCTAAAGGAATAATACTATGCTTCTATACAGCCACTTTTTTTGAATTAAATTCGTTTAGTAATTCTTTTACAATAATTTTTTTAAACAAACAATATTTGACTTTTTCAAAAATGTAGCACTACAGAAGCATAGATTAACATCTATCTATAAAAAGAAACTTATTATCATATTTCTGCCGAACCCTTACATCGGAAATTTTCTAGCTTTTTCTCGCCGTAAGCCGGCGACACCTTAGACAAATTTACGAACATAATGTGGAACGCGTGGTGGACCGCATTCCAATATATGTTAGTTAATTACTTTCTTGAAGTGCGACCAAGTAAGCCTGACCCCTCAAGCAGCACCATCGATTTGTCGTGTACATTCCCAAACAAAAACCGCCAAAATTTAAATGTGATATAATCTTATGTGAATATAAAAATATATAGCATAATTTTCACAATCTCAAGAAAACAACATAAACTATCATCATTTATTCAAGCTAGTTTATTTACTGTGAAACTCTTGAAAATGCTAAAATTCGTGGATTGAATCTAGAGCCTTAATACATTTTGTTGTTCATTTCAGTAATACATATCTGTTCAGTTAGTATGGTATATACTGTTAAACCTAAAATGTATGTAGGGCGTCAACCTGCAGGTCAATACCAGCACAGTAACAAAGCAAAGGAATATTATTGTAAGGCAGAGGACAAATTGAGCGTATTGAGTGTAGCACTCAAAATGTAACCGGAGACAACTTTTTTACTAGTATTCCATTGATCAATGGGCTTCAATGAGCTACTAAATGAAAACAAAGCTTAGCAACCGCACGCAAGAATAAATGAGAGAGATTAAGACAAATGTAAAATGGCTTCTTATTGGCACAAAAATAAGGTAGTCCAGGGGTGTCCACCATACAGCATGATAATTTTTTAGACCAAACAATAGGGAAAAAGTGAAAACCCGAGATAATTACATTTTACAATCACACACAGCTTGTTATTGATTCAGTTAACCAGTCTTGCGTAAAAAATAATTTCTAAAGTGCCATATGAACTTTTGAACAGAATATTTGGCTTCCTCAATATCTTTGGCAAATGTAAGAGAAACTAATATTTAAAAAATTATTATTCATCCAAGGAATATTATACAATAATGGTAATTCAAACTAGCGCAATTTCCATAGGTCCATTAACCCAAAATGAATAAATAAAATAGATACACAAAAAATTGCATTATTTTTTTCTAAATACATATAGTAGTCAAATAACTTCAACCATCTGGGTCTTCATACTCAATTTGGTCATTGTTGAAATAAGAATATCATTCCAACACCTCGTTATCGCAGATTTTAGTTCTTTGACGCTATAGTATTGTTTATTATTGGCATATACCACTCTTGCCAATATTCCCCAAAGAATTTCGATGAGGTTCAGATTTTTTATGGGGTTTAGATCGGGCATCTTATCTGTTTTTTCGGAAGCAGCTTCAAGGTCTAAGTGATTGATGGTTGTCGCCAACGTAACCTTTCGAAAGAATAAAAGTCTGGATAAATGAAGAATTAACAATGACTTAAAATACAATAAATCTTAAATTAAATTGAGTAGGCAGTGCGCAACATTCAGAAATTTCTTGAATGATAGAATCTTTACAATCTTGACAACACTGCTTTGTGTGATGGTAGTATGAAGGTTTTAAACGGAATTTATAATAAGTATATTATTCTAGTTTAAAGTGCTAATATTGCATTATTTTGAAATAATTAGTAAAGATCTGTCGTATCAACAGATAATAGTATTGATCCAATCGAGATGAGACGCGAGCAAAAATGAGTGACAAGTATGATTTACTTTCTAATCACTTCCTGTCTAGAAGAAAAAGAGTACAAGATCGAATACGCTATACAAAATCAAGTACAATCATGACGACGAGTATTTAGAAAATTTTCTAAATGTTCAACTCTGTCAATCATGGCTGAAGACCGCAAGAATTGGTTCGGTTCCAGCGGCAGTACATCGGCAGCGTTAACGGCGCGCGCCTATCGTACGAGTATGTATGTAGTGAAATATGTAGTTTGTTGCAAGTACGCGTACCAATAATTCGGTTGCAACGCATTTAAAATGTTGAAAGTTCGTGAAAATGCTTCAACGTGTTTGTTTGCTAATAAAGTAAGGTTATATTATGTTAGTGTTTTCATTAATTCTACTATAAACTTTCTCCAAATAACGCCCACTTTTATTTCGGTAAAGCCGATATAGTTACGCCCCTGCTACCGATTATGGCTAATGCATATACATAGATATAATACACAGAAAAACCGAACTGTTTCACTTAACGCGTAGTAGTAACGATATAGTTTACCTGCTTAAAAATGAAGTTGCAAGTGCAAAACAAAAATAAAGTTAGGTGCAATGAGAACAACCAATACAAAAGCGGATGTACCAATAAATTAGCACACTGGATAAATTTTAGTAAGTTCTATTTCAGAAAAATGCATTAATGGTTCATAAATGGGATTGATTATCATAAAACAGTACACTCCAAAGTAAGGAACAACAGATATAGTAACCTAATTTTCGCAGCAGCCACATTCGATGACGTGAGCATTGCTTAACATTTTTTTAATCGCTAAATCAGAAAATAAAGGCGTAATATTATAGTAAAACACGAACAAAAGATATTTTTATGGAACTAGCATGAAACTTTGCAGTTAGGAGACATAATTGTAACAATGTTTACTCAATGTAGACTGTAATAAAGAATATAATCTCGTTTTCAGTTGATGTCTGATTTAAAAAAAGTTAAATAGTGAGTATGTTCAGGTTTTTGTTTTAATAAGAAATGTATTTTAACTACTTTGAGTAATCTACGCACATGCTAAATGATATCTTAAGTAATTTACACACGTGTGGGTTTCTACATATTTAAAATAGGCTTAGATTTCCTGCAATTTACAAAGATATTTGTATACTTTACGAATTTAAAAATACATCGAAACAATACACACCAACGAAGATATTTCCGCTGTTTGTATTGTAGACGAGCAGACAATAGCATTATCAGAATCATGTTATTAGGTTGGGTATTAAGCGAAAGAAAAATTACGAGCTTTGTTTCCTTAGTAATCTAGGTAAATATTGACATTTCATGATGACTTTGTTTCATTTATATTATCCGCAAAATTCCTGTGTTAAGGAAATAGATTTCTTCAGATTATGTATAACAATAATTATCTCGTAGAATTAGATATGCTCTGTTTACCATTTATTCTCCTGTTATTATGAGAATACTAAATAAACACGACGAGGAACAAAAAGTATACAGATTCCATTGGTAACCTGACACATCAATTTTTTGTCTCTTCAAATTATTCCGGCAGTTTTAACCTTCGAAAAGCAGAGGAATCTGGCTGATTTAAGAGCCACGTCTCGATGGGGAGAGCAGCAAAAAAGCGGTTTTGTTCCTTGTTTACTTTACTCTGGGGGATGATAGTGCTACTAGCAGCCGTGAAATGAAAAGCACATCTAGTCCATTAGAAACATTTGAAGAATTTCCAAACCGGGATCTCTCTTATATACGAGAGAAATATAATACTTTCCTAGTCTCCTAGATGTACAGTTATTAAGACCATATGTGTGCGATGGTATAGAAAAACGTGAAGTTCTTTTAATTTTCGTCGGCGAACACATCTCATCAAGCTAAGTGACTGACTCTACTCGGTGGATAAATAAAAACGCGTATATGGTGTGGAAACGCGTCAGATTTATACCAGAAACCGCGTGTTAAAACTCGCGTTTATACACTCTTTCAATAGATTCTGTCATGCGGGGTATATATAACATTGTGGTGTGGAGAATGTGCATTTTTCAGTCCATTAAGTCGAGATCTGACGTATACCCTTTGTCTTGCTACTGTGCCTATTGTTTTTTGCCAGCTTTTGTTTCTAAAAATCCCACAAAACATCAAAAATATACGCGTAAATCCAAAGAAATCGTGCTTTTCTTACTTAATCTTAAATGTTGATGGATTACTGAACGTAATATACGGAAATGTTATTCCCAAGATTGCATGGTCTATATTAAGTACTAAAGTTTATCTACTATTGTTTTCAGTAGAGTTGAAGTTGTAATTGTATATAGATAAATTCAAATGGTACACTCAAACTTTTGGAGCTTGGAACTAAGTTTTTGAAGTCTACGACTGATATATGATATTTGGAAACTTGTAGAATTAATCAAGGGTTAGATCGTATTGCACGGAAGATAAAGATATTGATATCATATTTTTACCAGGTCACAGGATTACTGAAGATACGATGTCACACAGGCTACCAGTGCAAGCAGTTCTAATAAGTTAAGGAAATTGGCAGGAATAGGTTGTATAACAGCTAAATACATGTACTATGTTTATTGCTATAACAAGGCGATAAGTACCTATGTATTGAAATTAATTTTGTTGAAATGTGTCAATTTGAAGAAATGACGTTCTAACAAGAACCTAAGTACTGAAATTCATGGAATTGTAAAATATTGGAACAATTCATCTATTGTTATCGAAAAAAAGAGAAGAAGAAAGATTCTAAAGATTCAGTTAGTCCCTACTTTTTTATCAAAAATCATTACATTTTCTTTTTTCAAAACCAATACTAAGTTCAGACATATTCTTACTCTGTCCTTGAAATTTTCCAGCCATAAATAAACAGGTGGTTGCTATATTAATTCTTTGTTTTTATGGCTTTCTAAGTTATCGAAAGTATTCACTGAGCTGTTTTTTATTAATATTCTTTTTATGAAAAAAATGGAATAATCGGAACTAAGACATCGGCTTCACACTTTAACCTTCCTTATACATATAATTTCTACAAGGAACGGTTGGAAACTCGGAGGTTCTTGTTGACACAGTGTTCACCGAAAAAAAAAGAAGAAAAAAACATTATGAGAGCCTGCATCTGTATAAACACAACATAAAAATACTGCTTTTACAAAAATATTATGGTTTCTCCTAGACGTTTGAAAAGTTCCACACGAAAATTAATAGTTGACTATATTTAGAACGTATCACATACGCTACACTGCAACGCGCATATATCCTAAATATGTTCGTCGACGACCCATAAACAATACGAGTTGTATATTTTATAATAAATCAAACATTCAAACGTCGTTGTTCGTCGCTTGTTTTATCGCGTCAAGTCTCGAAGATATAGAGGAGGAAAAAGAAAAAGAAACAATACAACTGAATTGGATTTCGAACAAATTGAAACCAATTTTCCGCTTAAAGCGTGGCAAATGAATTGTGTCTCTTAACTATATGGACTGTACAGTTGATGGATTGCGTTTGGTTATTTTCCTTCCTGATTTGGTAATAACCGGTGACTAAATACAAAATTATTACTGAAATTAGTGCGATACACCTTTCACAGAATGACGAGGAGCATTAACGAATCAAGTGAAACGCCAACGGGTAATTATTTCGCATTTGTTTATGGAAATTTAGCGGAAAATGCTTTAATGCATCAACGTCGGTGATCGCTGCGCCATTAATTAAATTTCAAGAATTTGCGTAAACTGGAATTAGTAAGGTAGCTTTTCCGTTTAGCTGTTTGTTGCTGTATGTGCACTTACGTAATTTTGTCACTTGTGTGTTAGTAGCAAATAGAAGTTTACTTGAAATCAGGATATTGCAAGTTTGCCTAAGCGATTGTCCATTCGATTGAAGCTCTATACTTTTTCCTTTGAAATTATTGGTATAAATTCTTAGACATATCTCTTTAGTTTTGTATTTATACACGAATGTACACACGCATACCTCAAATACTTAGCATACGTACAGCAGGAGAAACAAGTTTTCTGTCAGTGCATGTAAAAAGGATGCCCTTTATTCAGAATGTACTGGTACTTTCTTATCTTAGTGTACCTAAGCTGCTGGATTGTATGTGGTACAAACATTTTTTATGCATACTAGGACAATAGGATACGTAAATTTACAATAACATCACAACATTTTGGGTGCATTATTTGACTGATTGTTTATACTATTTTCTTTCTGATTAATTATCTGTCATGTTTGAGTGGATTTGCATATTTCAACAATATGAATCCTCTATGTTACCCAGTGGTCTATATTTTTATTCCATATTTGGCCGAATTAGATATCATGTAAATCCGCAAATGATACTTGCCATAAAACGGATCAAGTTGCTCGCCAATACATACATATGTCACCACCAAGAGCAGGTGCTTTTTAGTTACTCCAAATACAAATGTTGAGTAGATTCTCGATAAATCTAGGGAGGTCTATCAACTTGCTTCGCGACATATTTATAGCAAAAATCACTCGCTATAATGCAAAATTCTGAATAGATGATTCCATAGTTTTAAGAAAAGCTTCGACTGTACTGGTGATAATCAGAAAGCCCTTTTCTAGACGACTTATTTTACTCTATTCGTCTCTTGTGGTTGTTATAAATGTACGTTTAGTTTTTCTCAATTGGTAGATAATGCACCACATGTGCAGTGAACACTACCATAGTCACTGTTTTTATATAACACCGTTTTTTCCGCTAATTTATTAAAATCAACTTGAGATAGACACCTAGGCGATATTATATTATTTTAAGCTTACCACAGTACTCATCAAATAACTCCAATATCGCTTACATGCAAGTACTGGCATTTTTTCGATACTACAGAAAAATAAATACGATCTGTATAAGCAAAAATAAATTGTAGTAACGAATTGTAGTAACTCACCGTAATCCAAATTTGTTTTTTGTTGCCTTGATTTTGAAAATAATTCAATTTAGTGAATTTTTTTTTAACGTGTGGTGGGTGCTTAGTTGCAATGACTCCGTAAGCTGTATTACTTGTCTGGCTATCACTGCAACTCTTGCGGTGTAGTTTAGTGTGTGTAAGTTGTGTTTAAATGACTTTGTGACAGAATCGCCTTTTATGAGCATCATATCGCCTTTTATGATGCCGCGCTGTTAATCACTTTGCTCCCACAGCGAATGGCAAGCCGATCCGGGATTAAACTCTCAAATGAAAAAAATAATCACGGGTCGATCCCTCCAGAGAATTATGCCGGGGTTCAATTCTCGGCACCTAATCGTCCTCTCACAACGATAGTCAGCCGCCTAACCATTGCAGCCATCGACCCCCATGTAAAATACAATGCATAAGCAAATGAAAGAATCAGAGTAATCAAATCACCAAACTGCAATTTTAAAAACTCAAAGAGAAAAACAAGCACTGAGAAGAGGATGGGGAAATTACTAGTAGATTTGAAAAGGAAGTCGGATTGAATGGACCAATGTGAAAAGGAGGGGTATATAGCGACACTTGATATAAAATAAATCTGTGGCGTTGCAGTAGCTAGTTTTATTATTTGTAATTAATTTAGCTAGAGTGCTTTAGAGACAAAAAAAATGAAAATGTCCTGTATCTCTTAGAGATTATAGCGAGGCTACTTAACTGTAGTAAAAGTTTCACATAAGACGTATTGGGCACGTATAAGATAATACCGTCAGCTTTACCAAACGTTTGGAAGTCTACTCCAAGCGGGAGGAAGTGGAAGACGATAATCTCTGAAGCAAGAATGGAAAGTCTGGTACTATATTTAGATATATACTTGTATTTGTGTGATTCTAGGCTGAGCTCCTATACTAGCAATCACTATACTATGCAAAACGAATAATCTAGTTTGGTCTGTAAGTTTAAATATTAAATGTGCATTTCAAACATTAACATTATACGACCATTTGCTTTGAATGCAGGTCGGATGTATTGAATCTAATCTCTCCTGCTCTAGTTATACTTTTGCGCTTAAAACTCACCTTTCTATTTGGACTTTGTTTTGGCTATAGGAAATAAAATTCTTTCTCATAAACTAAGTTCTGGTAAACTAAGGGAAACATGCTGCCCGCGTCCTGAAAATATTGATTTTGACTTTAAATTTGAAGGCAAGATGTGATGATTTGGAATGGCATTCAAAGATATTACATCCATAATGTTTAGTTGCATATATTAATAATTAGAGCTGGCATATTAATGCCACATACATAACTGGAAACATTTGGAGTGTTATTGAGTTTGTAATCGACAGCTAGCCGTGTGAATGAAAGAATCCTTGAATTGCAAATTAGTATGCGATCGTGGCGTATATAAATATGCGACGATCTGTGAGCTCGCTTAACCTTTCAGTGTGGATTTTTTCTTATAATTTAAATTAAATGCTAAATTGCGTGTATATGATGTTCACATGTGTATCGACTTTGCTGTCTCTACTAATAGTGTTGACCAGGCTTGTCAGAGAGTACAGATATGTCTAATATACCATTATAGGTGCAGTTCAATTACTATTATTTTTATATGAAAATTTGTGGTACGAGCAAAATAGAGTGTTACTTACTTTGCGACTTAAGCAGTTTCAAATCTGACTTTCATTGTTGAATCAAAGTCATTTTTGAGTTAGTTATTTTTACTATAGAAGTTTCAAGTTTCTATACATATGTATGTAGATATATATTTATCATTGTCTGAAAGGTAGAGATCGTTTCCATTTAGATACACAGATTTCTCGTAAACTGTCTTGTCATTGGAGTAACACAGAATCGCACCTGTGACGTTGAAGGTGACAACAAGAAAAATAATGCTCTGATAAGATACGAAACCAGTATAACCCGGATATGTTTACAAGAATTAGATTGCCAACTTCCATTGTTAGTGTTAGTTATTTAATATGTTAGCCTGACGTTCTTATTGTCTACATTTCACTTAAGGCAAGTGTATTTGCTCACTACAAATAGAAACAATGTAACGATTTGAATAAAATATATATTACTGTTGACATAAATTTTACAACCTCAGATATATTAAGATCAAAATAAAGTAAAACAGTGTATGAAAATAAAATGTTCAACAGAGAAGCATGTATGTATATATTCTAGTACACCAAATCGCCCTTCCAGTTATTTTTCTAATATAATATGTCAACCGAACTAAATTATGCCGCCCAACGTTCCTAGCAGGCACCTCTGTCTTGCTTGGTGAATTGAAACAGGGGTTGCCCTAAATCTGAGCGAAGGGTAACGCATAAACTACGAAACAGCAAGTGTGGTGTTCATGCCGTATCATCATCCACAGGTTGCACATCTGTCCTCGGAAATACTCTCTGTGGGGGACGTGATGCAGGGCACAAACAGCCAGTTCCTCGCTTGCGAAAGTAAGTATTGAGGTTTAAATTCGGCAGCCCTGCAAGTTCATCGCACATGATCGACCTAATACATATATGGTATAAAGCGATTTTTGTACTTTCCGCATGTTGTACGGAATTTTTGCGATTTCCTTTTCAGTATAAAATAATTTTGGCGAGCATTTCTCTTTTGTGGAATAGTTTATCGACTTGTGTAGCATGGGTTATCGGCACTGCTTTCCGTATTTTTAGAAGAACAAACGCGTACGATACCTTGTTCTGCGTAATAAGCTATTGAAAACGGGCTTATAATGCTTAATATACCGCTTTGATAGGTTTGAAAAGGATTACTTTATCACAACAGGGGAAATGGATATTAGCTGTTGTTGTTAGGAAGATATTTTTTTTAAGTACAGGCATAAAGAAAACAGAAAGACAGCAGCAAACAATTCTAAAATAATAATCTGTGTTCAAATGTCTTCAGATACTTTTTCACAACGAAACCTGAAATCGTAAAACGAACTAATGATGTACAGTGGATATATCATTTTACACTTTGGCAAACATAAGCCACGATAATATTCACGATAGTTAAATACGCGCACCTTTATTTTTCTTTGGCTTTATGATGATCTGTATGTGTATGTGAAGAGTTTAGAGTACGTTACAAAGTTATTTGAAAGCATGCGGACCTGTACCTGTAAGGATGCTAAACGTTTAGGAAATAATAAAGAGAACAAAATTGCTTACAACATCTTCATGAACTGTACATCGGATCCTTCTCTAAGTGTCAATTCTTGCTAAGAATCTCCTCTGTATGTTATAGGTATATTAAGCGAGCCTCAAAATTATGTAGACCATGAACGACTAGGGTAAACAGAGGAGCAATATTTAAGCTTAGAGTAACATTTTCTAATAAATTAATCTTTGATGTATCATTCATAAACAATCATGAGCCAAATTGACAAGTTAAAAATATTTTTCCAATCTACTAATTATTTAATAATGGTGTTTGTATTTAACGAATAACATAAACGGTATGTTGTTGTGATAATATGTAGGTACATACCAGGATTTTTTAAGAATTGCAAATATTACTGTATTCATATGATCACTGTTGTATATTCACCGTTTTGTGCAATTATTCCGGTAAACAGGGCTTTTTTTGTGGAATCACCATTCCGTCCACAGAAAATTTGAGTTTGGGCAGCAGTTTCTCAGAAAAGGATTATCAGAGGATTTATGTGAAGTTATGTCAATTCAAAATACGCGTACAACGTTTTAAACAGTAGCCAAACATGCTTCTAATTTTTTGGGTATTAAACGCTGAACGTTACAGAATGGAAATCTTGATAACATTTGTAAATATGGTACACGATGTTGAACTACAGGATAGAGGCCACTTCAAAGATTGTGCTATCGTTATACTATATGAATGATCAGTAGAGTGGACTAATTCGGAGCGAAACCAGAGGCACGACTAACGATGATAGCGGTTTTTTTACTGTACGCTCCTTCAACATTATTAAATACACAGAATACACTTTCCTGCTAGTATTATACGTGCACACACGATGACTGTGGACAACATACTAAGTAATCATTTAATTCGTTAGTCACGCCTCTGCTTTCGCTCCGAATTGATCCACTCTAATAATCAGATGTAACTTGTTAAAGAAAAGGTGTTCGTTTGTGAAACTTCCGTTTATTCACTCACCGCTTATAGATTTACCTCAGCTTAAACTTAAACAATGAAAACATTATTTTTCTGAGATTCTTTTGAAGATTGGATAGTTTAAATACAATCACAATTTGGACACCTTATTCTTGCGAGTTAACACTGTGGCCTTTTTTATGGCCGCACTTAAAAAGAATGCTGTTTTTGATTTTAATAGCCTGCGATAAAAGATCATAAATAGGATCGAAGAAATTAATAATGTACTCTGCGTTCCAGAAAGTGTTAATAATTCTGTGATACCAAGAACTTTACACGTTAGAGATAAAGAGGGTAACCATATAACACACTTTATTTAATAATTTTGTTAACTAAAAGATTATATGTTTCTTCTTTTGATTTAAACGAACACCAGAAGTAATTTTCTACATGAATAAATGTATATTTTAATATTCTCCAATTTTACTAGCTGTATGCATACGTCAATGGTGGGTTAGTTTGACGAATGTTAGTGGGACCTACTCTTTAGATGTTGTCTTGATGTCTTGTTTAACAACTTAACCTATGCGTCTTACGCCCATTTGCACCGTCTTTTTGGCCAAACTGAAGGCAAGGGACCTAAAATATTTAAGCCTTAAATTCTGTTCTGTTGTATTGAATAATACAAATTAGTTGATCTGGTATCATGTAAATATCATAATTTCTTTTCACTAATTGGACAAGGAGCAACTACAAGTTGGTAAATCCATATAAGCTTATATTACTGAGCTGCATTTTATGTAAACCACCTAGAGTAAATATCCTGAACGGCATTATTTTTATTCAAGGGTGTATTATATAACATCTGTATGCTATTAACATTTTATTCTAAAATTCTAATTGTAATACTATTTGCACTTTTGATAGTAAGACTGCGTGTCATAGAACAAATTGCTTAATAAAGGATATGAAAAATTATGTGCCTTAATCTTATCTACGCTTGATCATTTCTTTTTACCATCTAATAAGCTCAAAAGGAAAAAGCAAATATTAATTTTAAGGAGGTGCTTGTTTGAGACCGAAATTCCGTATTTTTCATCAGTCGATACGACTTTATTTATATAGTAATTAAAAACAGTTTCGCAGTCGTTCAAATAACACACAAACATATGAACGTAGACATCTCGAAATCTTGTTGCTTAATATTTATTTATTAATTTCCCTTTTATCACGACCTAGATAAAGGTGTAGAAAAAAAAAACCGGAGCAAGTGGATGGACGTACCTGAGTGTTTACTATCAAAATATTATATTAGATATGGTGGTATGTACTGCTAGTACAAGCCTTTTTTTAAGTAAATACCGGCACATAAATAGAAATCGTAATCGTGATGACCGAATTACCGTTCCATGCTATCTGCTTAGGATTGCTAAATCTTGATTTAATATTAGTGGTTAAATACGATACATGAGGATGTTCCATGTAGTGAAATTGGATTGATGACACATACGACAGAAAAGTGTTAGTAGTGTGAAGCCATTTACTAAAACTACTGAAATTTTCAACAAATATCTGTGTGAAAATATGAGGCTTTAAGTTCAGTAAGAATTTGCAATGTTGATACATTCTATATACAGAATATAAGCTATAAGTATCAGAACTACTATGAGGTGATGCCAAATTATGAGAAGTTTTGACGTCTCTGTTTGCTAGCTTTCTACTACTTGCACTTAAGTATATATTGATCAAAACTACTGAGAACGGCTAATGGAAGTGTCGCACGTTCATACTTCTATTAGTTTCATGATTACTTTCAAGGGTTACTTGTATTGATGGTATCCACACTGTATTCGTAGATGTATTCTTATTTATTACAACTCTTCAACTATAGTTGTCAAGAATTTCAGTATTTCCCAAACCATAAAGATGTTCATAATATTTGAAATAATAAAAGATGATATGATTTTTGTTGTATTGTAATACACATACAGTATTACAATTTGACGAGTCTTAATCATCATCATTCTACACGATCTGTCAAGAAATTATGTTAGTTTGTTTTAGTGTATCATCACATATGTGGATTTATCTATATTTATTTTGTATATATAAATACGTAACAAGTTTCTATACAAGGTATTTGTAATTCAGTCAATTATTATAAACATGTCGTAATATCCTATACCTGATACCTTTTGACTATATTTGCTTAATTAGACGTAACTCGTAATGGATAACTGACTTGAAAGATAAATAGCAAGGTTGTTTATTGCATTTGTATTCGGCGTTTTTCTTTCGATTTATCTTTGAAAATGAGTTACTTCTTATGATTAGCTAAGCAAATACTATAATAAAATTTTAGAGAGGATATTTACGACATAACATTTTTAGTGAACCTAGCTTAAGCTAAAACAATTTTCTTGTTGTTAGGTACGTTTTTATATTAACTTTTAAAACGTAAAAAAATATAACTTACGCACTTTAATCGAATAAAATAAATGTCAGACTTGCCGATAACAGTGAATTAAAAAGTGGAAATACAACCATTACTGTGATAACAGACTGACCAGAATTTTCCGTTAAAAAATAATATATGATATAAATCTCTTGCTATTAACAGAACCTGGTTGCATTTTTCATTTGGTATTGCTAATTTGTGTAATAAACTTCCACTGCATGTTTCAAACTTGTCGGTGCATTCGTTTAAACTCTTGATAAGGGATATCATTCTGAACTCTATAATTTAGTAAGTGTGGATGACTATCATTTTGGATTTTGTGTATACTTAATGCTACTTAACTTGAGCTTCAGTTTACAATAAATACATATTCATGCTTACGATTGTCATGTTTACATGTGTCATGTTTCTCGCGTTTCTTTTGTAAAATTTTTATATCGGCTGAATTGAAAAACAGATTGCATTATTGCAGCGGGTCTGAATTCAGCTTTTAAACATAAAAATAATAAAAACACAAAAACTATTCGTGGGAGTAGAGATGATACTAGGATCTGTGCTGCTAAAAATCGACGCTGGATTTTTGTTTTGCGGCTATTAAAAAGTACTACAGAAAATTATGTGAAAGAGAATTGATGAAGTGATCAGAGAATAATCTTAATGCATTGCAATGCTTCAAACTAGAAATAAGAAATACAGACATAGCGGCTTTTAGACTTGCAGTAAGTGAAGGGGCTTACGGAGCGCTATTTGAACCTGAATTATGGCCTAAAAATGCAATACTAAGACCTTACAAATTTCGAAATTTTTGGAACAAAAAAGTAACAAACATAAAAACTTAATACAAACACAAAAGACGAAATGCAACAACATAGGTCCGCGCTATTTCACTTTATTACATCAAAATATCCAAAGTTTAAGAAATAAATGCTATGAGTTGTTGATTTTTATTGAACAGATGCGGTTGTCGGTCGACATCGTTGCATTGATCGAGCATTGGCTGAGGCCATATGAGACAATCGTTCCATTGGGGTATCAGATGTCTTCTTGCTTCAGCAGAACTTCTGGTATTCATGGGGGATCATCCATACTTACACCTGTTGGTAGTGAATATGTTGAGTTAGTATCACTGAAGGAGAAAAGCGTAGAATTAGTCTTGGAATGCAGCGCAATAAGAATTAGGAATCCAAGAGTTGTAATCATTAATATTTATCGTCCACCAACTGGTAATGTGGAAGAGTTTTTGCAAATTTTAATGGAAATTGAGGGAGGTATCTTCTGATGTTCGGTCTACGATTCTGTTAAGTGGTGACTTCAATATTGACATAGCACAACATCGAACTCATTTCAAGGCATTTGGAGACCTAACTCGATCATTAACAGTCCAACTAAGGTCACCCGGTCACAGTCGATTATTGATAATAACAGTCCAACTAGGTAATAGAATCATTACTGGCTTGTAAGAAATAGTCGATTATTGATAATATATTTACAAATGTCAATTAATAAAGCATGATATACAAGTGACCAATTGGACATAGGTTTTCAGTGGTTCAAGTAAATGAAAATTATATAAACGAAGCAATGTATTAGAATCAACATTATCTGATCATTACGCCCAAGAAATAACTTTCAAGATAGAAAATAAAGCAGCTGACGTTGCCAGAAGGGTTCAGATGAAATATTTTACCAATGATAAGCTGCAATTAATAAAAAGGAACAGGAATAGATGGAATACTAACTTCTACTCTCCTTAGAAATTGGTCGGAGGACGTTGTATTTCCTTTAGCGGATCTAATAAACATGGCCTTCCAAACTGGAATGTTTCAGGAAAAGCTGAAATATACCATTGTTACACCTGCATATAAAAAGGAGATCGATCTAATATAAATAATAATAGGCCTATTGCGCTTGTCTCTAATATTTCAAAAGTGTTAAAATTATCCACGGCCGAATTGTCAAATTTATAAGGAAACATAATATACTACAATCACATCAAAATGGCTTCACCAGAGACAGGTCAATCACGAGAGCAGTTTTCCAATTTTTGAAGTATGTTCTCAATGGCGTTACTGACCGTGAAATTTGTTCTTGTGCCCTAATGGATCTGTCGAAAGCATTCCACTGTGTACATCATCTACATCTTCTGTGTAAATTGGAAAGAATGAGAATAAGAGGAGTAGCAATGGAGCTTATAAGATCTTACCTGACAGACAGAAGGCAGTCAGTGGTGGTTTTCAACTTGTCTGGTGTGGAAATTTCCTCGGGCTAGCGGATTGTTCGGTAGGAACACTCAGGGTTCCACGCTCGGGTCGTTTCTGTTCTTGTTGTACATCAATGACTTACCTTAGGTCATTGATGGACTAGCAGTATTATATGCAGACGACACCACCTGCACAGTGCGGGAACGAACCTGTCAAGAAATTAAAACTAGGCTCGAAGTAAATTTAAAATCTATACAAGGTTGGTGTGGACATAATAATTTAAAATTGAATGCTAATAAAACCAACGTTGTTATTTTTAACTCGGACCCTAATGCGTTAACAATAGAGTGTAATGACGAGGTACTTACCTGTGTTGACCGTGCGCGCTTTCTCGGGATGATGATTGATGGCGGCTTGTCGCGGAGGCCTCACATTGATGACCTGGCCGCGAGATCGGGAAGCTTCTGTTACATTTTGAGAGTAGTTTCACGAAATGCGGTTCTTGATTCCGAAGTGTACTACTCGTGTGTCCAGTCCCGTCTTCAGTATGGTATCGTTTTTTGGGGTAACTCTGTTGATGTCTGCCGGATCTCCCTAGAACTATACAGAGATGTTTTCTAAATATGAATTGGCCCACGAACAAAATACTCGTGGAAAGTCTAACTCTCATTTGCTTCCACCTCAGACGCATCTGACGAAGATGCAAAAGCAAGTATTATGGCAATGTATTAAAATTTATAATTATTTACCGCCCGCATTAAAACTAATGCCATTGAAGCAATTTAAAGCCAAATTGAAAAGGTATTTACATGACAAATCTTTTGATATTGTAAATGAGTTTTTTGATGTACCGTGTATTATTTAATTGTTTTGTTTTACTTACATTTTTTATGTGTAGAATATACACTGACATATTCTACGCTGTATTTGCATAATGGAATAAATAGATTTATTATTATTTATTATTATTATTTTACGACCAAATATTTAAGATATGTAAGAGTGTAATACTTACCTTCATAGATAAACTGTATTATTTTATTATAATGCCATTTTATTTGGTGCCCAATAAATGTGTATTATTATTATTATTAAATACGAATTTATTTCCAGTTAAAACTAAATATATTTTCAACAAGAGCATTTCTATAAAAAGATTTGATTTTAGTAAATATTTCAGCTCGTTCTTAATTTAGAACGGCATCGGTTTTGAATAGAACCTAGATCAATGTACACTTCATTAAATCTAATAGCAAATTCATTGGTTTATTATAATTATTATATTACAGAATTTTCTAAATGTTTTAAATGATTTTATTTTTATTTTATTTCAATTAAAAGGGTACTACTCCTGTTTCACTTGTACTCAGGTGTATTTACCATACAACGGTTTCTGTCAGCGTTTACGACAACTCCTTATCGTGGCTCCAACGACTCCACATTTAATAGGATAATAGATAATTAGAATTATACTTTACAATATAATTCTCTCTTGCAATCTTCTAGGTAGAATCTCGTTTTTCGATACTATACTTGGTACTGATTATAAGTACTTGATGCACCATCTATCTACAAACAGTCGATCTACTTGAATTCTATCTATGGTTTGTATTAATTTCTAAGTAGATATATTCCCGTAAAACAATTATGTTTTTGTTTAATTTGTTCTAAACTTGGAAACGTTTTATCAGTAGGCACACATTTCTCTCAGTCTAGCATATCCAGTGCAGTCTGTGCAGCATTGCGCTTTCAATTTCGCCAGATATACAGCGCCAGCGGCATTTAATCTAGGTATTAATACTAAGTACTCACACTTTACAGTTATTTTGGATGGTTTTATTTTGTTCTCTAAATTTTTCCGTAACAACACCTATTTTGATAACGCAATCACTAATTAAAAATTGCTTGTTAGCGTCACATTTAACCAAAAAATCGTAAGTAAAGATTTCCTCCGGTAAAGCTCAACTAGTAGTACAATATAGTGACCATCCAAAGTTACAGCCAAGTTTAAAAACTCTGGATCTTCTAAATTAACATTCTTACTTTGGTATGAAATAAATCTTTTAGAAATCATATGCATAGGTGACTATTCAACACTTCTCGTTATAAGAGAAAAAGATTGTAAAAAACCGCAGCCGTATCGGGCAAATAAATTCCGAATGATTGCTGAAATTACAATTATCTGTGCGGAATAATCGAAGAGTTTTAAGAAACAGCCTGAAATAATCTTGAAACCCATAGACATGGCTATAATTTGAGACATTTTGGGGATAAGCACAGCAAATGCCAAACGCTTATTAGTAGTGATTCATGTTAATGATTATAATTGAAACAATCAATCAGTGTGTATCATATTAGATTAGTGTATTTACGCTCCTAGTGGAGGAGGTATGTTTAATATCTACGCATGACTATGTAGTTCCTAAGTACATCGCTTCTCTGACTATATCATTGCTGACAGAAAAACGCTATCAAGTTTTATTACAACCTAATACTTACCATTTGCCTGCCTATGTACTATCTAGACTTGGATATTTATTATAATTTATTGCTAATCCTAGTGACCTTATTTTTATATTACATTAATATCCAAAAAATGTTTATGTATGATATTGATTATTCCATAGAAAAATATAACAAAATCAGTATTCATAAAAGAGACAAATAAAATGCTGTGGTGTTCATAACAAGATATTCTATTCATATTATATTTAAAAAAGGTAAATTTTTTATAGTACATAATTTATGAAGTTAGTATGATACTTCCACGTGTGAACTAAAGTATGTTGTATCGGAAAACAAGAAATTGTTTTATAGGTTGTCTATAGAGAAAACAGAAATTAAATTCAGATCAAAAACTTGTACTTGGCGCGGCTAAAGTTAAGAAATCCATTCGACGTAGTGGGTAAATTAATCAAAATTGGATATTCTACCGAAGCTAACAGCAAGATATAAATAAACTACTCGAAAAAAAATTTTCTGCGTTTGGGAGATGATATGCCACTCAATTTAATTGGATCAATCTATTCTGTGTAACACAGTACGAGAACAGAAGACTTACAAATCTTGCTTCTTGAGTTTATTGAGCTTGAGTTGAGAGAGATTGATCTAAAAGCTATAAATAATAGTTTGAGAGGTGTCAGAAAAATAGACTATTTTGGCAAGTCTACATCCAGCTTTTGAAATTTAAAGGAGTAGAATTAGAGGTAGTTGCTTTCCTCCATATACACAAATCTCCGGACAGGAACAATACACAAAGAAGACCTGAACATAAATGTCAGTGTCAGATGTAGTACCTATTAGTAAATATTGTCGAACTATCCTAGCATTTTATAACTGTGTCTTGATACTTGGATGTAGTGTAAACAACCTGGAACATGTACATATGTATGTTTGTGTAAGTTGTATGTTCAAATAAATATATCATTAGTTCCAATAGTCATTTTTACTTACATAATCAAACATATTTCAATAAAGAAAACCACTTCCTCTAATAAGTTTCTTCTCTAAAAGAAATATTTCAACGTCAGTTTGTTAGTCGAGGACTAGCGTTTGTCGTACAAAAATAGTGTTTAAATGCATGGCTATCTTCGATAGGAACTTTCAACACCCGAGTTAAAGCATGCCGGAAGTAGAAAACATTCCGGTAATATTTAGAGAAGCGGTGCTAAGCGTCCCATCTACCACGACGAAACTGTTATGTTTTCAAAATAACCGACCACAAGAATAGAAACAGAAGCGAAAGCACTATGCAGATAATATGTACATATGTAGGTATATGTAGTATTAGAATTATAAAACAAAGAAAACATTTATTAATTTTGATTTCTTCAAAACAGAGATTTCTAGATTTAATTTTGTATTTAATCCAAAGATATCATTTATGTATATCTACTGTAAATATATAACAATAGAACGCATTCACAATGTTTTTCATTAATTACTAATCGCTATAGGCGGATTTATTCCGAAATATGGTGTGTAAATAGTATGTATTACGTGCGATATGCCTCGTCTAATTAGATCGTTTTATATTTACATCGTCTTTTAGCAAATAATTAGCCCACTCTAATCAAATTATCACGTCAATATTTATCATTATGTGATAGCAGGAAAGATTTTGCAAATTCTCTACTCTCGCAGCAGCATGTTGTGTATCTGTTCCTGTCTACGTAAGTGTCTATTTAACTTAGGTGCTAACACAGATACATTAAGCTTTTGAAAAAACTTGTTTTATTTAAGGATTTAAAATATTTTGTATTCTAAATAATACAGGATGTATGTAGGAAATAAGATTTTTAATCTATGAAACAACTAGACAATGTAAAGCTTTTCAATAACAGATTTTGAACACGTTATGGAAGTTTACATTAATCGGAACAGCCATTTATCTATTGTAAACACAGATTTTATGACATTAATCAGAATTTATGGGATTTAAGCTTTTTTGAATTAAACAGAAAGCACATCAGGCTAAGTACTGCCAGAATTAATGTTTATATGTATAATTGACAAACATCATGAAAATTGTCTCTGGACTGCTCAAGTTTACCTTCAGAATTATCCTGACAGAGATATCCGAAAACGCAATGTTGCTTATGGAAAGCTAAATCCAACTAAACCAACTGATAATGAAAACAAGAAGATAGAAATACTGTAGTCTATTATTGAAAATCGAAATACAAATTCCAGAATAATAGCGAATGAAACACATACATATCTCACAATAGTGTGTAGACAATTCTAAGTTCTATTCATGAGCATTGCATGGATAGGAGGCAGTTGCTTTACTGAGTGGCTTGCTATATTTCCAGATTTAATCACTATGAATGTTTTTTAAATGAGGTTAGATAAAAAATGTTTACAGTAGTTCTCCATTAACTACTGAGGACCGATATGGTATATGAATCTAATAGAGCATTGTAATGAGAAAAGGGGCAACATATGAAGCAGTTGCTGTAGTAAAGTTTACATTTTTTTTAGTAATTGTTATGCGGATTTATTATTATTTTTCCTGTATGATAATACCAAACCTCTGCCGAAGGTATCCGATATCCGTACAGTAGTCCCTAATTTTCATTTAAGACCGTAGACATACATACACATACATAAAATCGTAACGACAAGAGTTTCTGCATTTCAGGGTTATTTAAAACCTATTTACACATGAAAATATACGGTCTAATATAGGTCACTAATCTTTATGTGACTATTTCAATATTTTAGTTTGCCCTACGCTGTTGAAATACATATACTATCGTGATAATATGAGCAATAGCACTGGAAGATAGCAGCAACAGCAACATATTTTTAATTGGTAGAACTCAAAAACCATAACAGTTAAAAAAGAGTTCTCTTATAAAAAAATCCTTAATTTGAATCGCTCTTTCCATATTTGATATTCGCGTCTTGATTGATGTGTGTGTTTTATAATCATATTGGAATACCCCTGCGAAACTGTCAAAGTCAACAAACCAAACGATATACAGTACAAATCTTGGTCTATGGTCGGGGCTCGGCTTAATCACGAACAGAGTTAGCTCGATAACATAAAAACTATAACAGTTAGAATAGTGCTCTCCCAGACTTTTTTGGAGAATATTTCATGCTCTACGAAAAAGTCTGAAAAGTTTTTTTGATATATTTTGTCATTAAGCCTACGACGGCAAAGAAAGGGAAAATTAAGGTTATTTTTGCGATATTTTCCTCCTTTTTTGCGAATCCAGCTTTAACCGTATAGGATATCAAGAAAACTTGTAAGACTTTGTTTGTAGAGCATGAAACTTTCTACAAACCGTCGAGGAGAGCACTAGTCTAGTTGTTATGGTTTTCAAATTCTCGAACTAATTTTGTTCGTGAATAAGTCAAGCTCCGACCATAGGTGCATGATTTGTACAGTATAGATACTATACGATACCTATTTTCAATATTTTAATCATTTACTAGAATATTCTTGTTAAATATTTCTTACTAAACTCGTAATTTATTCATTCTTATTGCATATTTCTCCACAAGTGTAAAATTAAATTTGAAAACAAATTGTATCTAGTGGCCAACTAAGAATGGCGCTCAGCCATATCTCAGGAACGGTTTATAGTACAGCTTTTGGAAAAAAATATTACTGATTATAGTGGCTCCGAGAAACATCTGGAAATTATTTAGGAAAGTGAAGGACGACCGCTAGATGGTGTAAGTGTACACCAAAAATTTAAATTCTTACTTTATACAAAATTTATTAACTTAAGGTCTATCACAAATATGAAAATCGGAATTTTCTAAAAACTTTTTTACACCGGACAATTTTCTTGTATTTTGCCAAATAAGGAAGGAGAGGAAATTTTGTTTTGAAGCAACGCTTATAATTTCGTTTCTGTTGAACCGAGCTCCTCATTGTAATGCTTAATAATTCAAATCAGTCTATTAAGTAACGTGCGTGCTAGAGGGCGCAGTTTAAATTTTTGCGCAAATTTAGTTTTTTATCGAAAATATTAAATAGAAACATACATTTTATACTTGATGTTAAAAAATAACCTAACTTACCTACAAATCATCGAAAACCGAGTATCGTTATCTTTTACCTATCTGAAGATATCTGGAGAAACGTGAGAATGGTGGCAATTTCTTCAATAAATTTGAATTATTCTGCTTCCCCTGAACGAAATTTAGCAAATTTGGTCTTATTAGAAAGGATCTTCCTTAGTCGAGATTTAATGATTCGAAATTATTTTGTTCATCACCACTAGAGGATGTTAAAGAAATTAAAATTTTGTGACCAAGAAAATATACTATTATGCATTTTCCTAAGCTTACTGCTAGTGCTTCAAATTGTTTAATATTATTGTTTCTCGCACCTTTAGAGGGTGGTAACGAAATATAAACAGAAGACATATCTCTAGCAAGGCTCTAGGTACTATAAACCATTTCTGACGTATAGCCGAGCGCCATTTTTAGCTGGCCACCCAGTACATTCCAATAATATCTTAACATTAGGATATAGGCATGTTATAGTAGCTTGACAAACAATGAAAGTAGAAATATGAAAAATAAAAAATATGCTAACATATTGGTGTTTATGTGTACTCATAAAAGAACAAACTATTCTGAACGTCCTGTAAATCCTTTTATAATTGTATATCACACTATTTCAGATTACAATGACTTTTTAAAATTAACTTATGCCAAAATTAAGCAAATATATAGCCATATAGCCATATTATGGATATCCACGTTACTTGAATAGATATACGGACTTTACTTGTTAGTGGATATCCTAAACTTAGTAAGTGAATAATTTATGTAATACTAGTACGATTACTTGATGAAAAAATTGAGGTATCTCAAATCAAAACGCTTTCTGTATCATGTTATTAAATAATACATTTAGATTTAATGTCCAAATTTCAATATATACATTGTAGAATTCTGTGTTCTGCAAATCTAATTACTAAAACGCTAAGCAGTTATCTATCTCTGATATTGTACCCTAACCAGATCATATTCTAGTTATTTTTATCGAAACATGAGTATCGGTATGCAAGATTTAATAAATCTATTAAATAAACACTTTACGTACATACATACATATAATGCCGAGTACAGTAAAGAATATCTTATCGGTTAAATGGCGCCAGGTGAACTCTATCAGACGTTTTCCTCTCCTGACAGATGATTCCGAAAACTTATAGGTGAGATATGAGTTTCAAGAGGATTTTAATCTCATTTTGTTTTCATGATAACACTTTCCTGTTTACATTTGTTATTTATTTTTTTTTGGATATCATGGTAATATAGGTCCAATTTGAGTTTCCTGGAGATATAGCATCGTATCGGAATATTAAGGTTCGTTTATTGATTTTTATGTTGATAATTATGTAATATTTACATAATATTTTGCAATTCCAAAGAATTCTGAGTGACTGAGCCATTTATGTATCATATTAGCTTGATTAAGCAATATCGTAGGTATTATATATATTTTTACGCCAATTTTTGTTGTTATTTTAGTAAACTAAACGAGAGCTTTATGTTATGCATAGAAAAACTCAAGATAGCTCTGCATAATTGCATACCATTTACATAACATGTATGCACAGTAAGTGTTACACAAGTATAGTAAAGTAAATATAGTACCTACGTCTATAAATGATTTTAAAAATATTTAACCTCGTTGGTTATTCGATTTTTTTACTAGTTGGTTCTTGATCTTGTTGTATCAATTCTATCAATTGTTGTATCCGCAGACAGTCATTCATTTGTTCCCATTACTTTATATTATTTATCATTGTCTAATTCACTTGAATTAACTTCAGCGATCTATAATCTTTCTCGGCGTTCTACTAGTAGTAACCGCGTTACAATTTCCGCAAAGCAAAATTTGTTGTGCTGTAAAATGAGCTGCTAAGCGCTAATTGGCCTTTTCTTGGAGTCGACTTCTGATGTCAACACTTGATACGTTTTATACTATCTATTTACAATTATCAACATGCCTGTTCCTAAATATCCTTTAACTATAAAAACAATAGTCTTTCACCGTGGTTTGTAAAGGAAATTACAAATGGCAATCTCCGCATAATATTTTGTGTCTTACTGAATTTAAGCTATGTATAAATTTTACTACATTCAACGAACAGAGTAGTAAATGTAGTAGTAAATAAATAGTAAAATTTTTAAAAATGTTGATGTTAAATTAACAAATCTCAATCACAATGTAATTTTGGTGTTTAAAACAAAAGAATTTTTAATTCTCTTTATTAAAAAATGTTTCCTATTGTTAATTAGTGATGCACTTTCTCTGTTGCAAATTATGGGTCATAATTAAAATTTCAATGTAAAACATCGCTATGTAAGTAGTTCTTTCACATTTACATTCTTATTTGGTACTAATTTGCTTACATTGTCAATAGGTTCTGAAGAAGGGTAAAATAATAAAACCCGAAACGTAATAAAAGCTATATTCTGTATTTCGATTAAGGAACCCTAACTCAGTATTTGTAGTGTAAATATCAAATTCATTTATTACCATTTACATTCTTCTGGATACTTACATCTCAGTATTTTATTAACATATATACATATATATACAGATGAAACAGCCGTCCTATAGTCGGGGCATCGTATATCGGAACTATTCGGGAATAGAGAAGTAGGGATGTATTAGTAGATAGTTAGATGCACGCTGCACTCGAGAGCGCACGGTTGTATTCTGTTCAATACATATGCACAATACAATAATTGTTTGCTTATTCTCAAAATTTCTATAAACTTTCTAAACTAAGCAGAAGTTTGTTGCAAAAATATAGATGATGAACTCGTCACAAATAGGTGAAGCAATTACACACGTAACGAAGACAATAATTTCTGTTCATAAGTAAATAAATTAAATGGCCCAATTATGTTGTTATGTAATAGGCCAGCCCAAACATTTAATTTTGCAGAGTATTGTGTTCGAGCGTCATAAGTACAAGCTCTCTTTTCTTGTAACCAATACCTTGCAACACTTGGGTTGTGTCGACCATGTAAAGCGAACGAAGATTCGTCTGTAAATACAAGTTTTACACGGATTTAAACAGCCATACATTTCAAAGTTATTGATTATATGACGAATTCAAAATAAATAGTTTGTTGGAACTCATCGTTAAATAGGCGTACAATATTTCTTTTGTTGAAGGGTAAAAATGTCCATAATGAATTACAAAACAATCAGCACCAGTAATAGTAACAATAATAATCGTATATTTACGATAGCATGAATTACTTTATTTCGCTAATATAATACAACTGTGCGCTGTCGAGTTAAGCCTACTAATGCATATCTACTTCTCTACTCCCGAATGCTTCCGACATACGATGCCCCGACTATAGGGCGGTTGTTTGATCTGTATATATACATATACTTGGTAGGGTAAGTATACTGTTCTCAGCAAAAACATCCCTATATGATTCCGTTTTCTTTAGGTTCAATACACAGCAGGGGCACATTTTCTGCAATCAGAACACCCCCAGAGCTCCAACCGACATGCCCCAAAGTATCACACCATACCGAAGTCGCGTGTGTATATATGCATAGTAAGCACAGAGAGCAGCACTAACGTCAATCGAAGAAGTCAACACCCGCACAGCGTAAGGGAATGATGATATTTTTGTGGATAAATTGCTGATATGCTCCTTCCAATTCAACTAACAATCCAGCGTCACTCCCAGGAATTTCACCTGCTCGACTATCCTGTCTGATGTACCTTCAAATCGTTCTTCCGAAACTAGGATTCGTATTTTTCCAGAGTTGACACCACTTCCTCATCCAAATCCTGCTCTGTACTCACAATAACTGGAACTGTCGTCAGCAAACAAAACGGGTAGATATATTGAAACACCAGGAAGATCATTGACGTAGATGAGGAACAGTAGCGGTCCCAGTATCGAGCCCTGGGAAACTCCGCGCAGAATAGTTCTCCATTCAGAATAGAGGTGATTTCCCGAGCCCTCGTCTATCGCCATTATTCGTTGTTTACGATTCGATAAGTAGTACTTAATCAGATTAAGGGCGATGCCCCTCACACTTATCGAAGACAGTTTAAGATATAGTTTTTCATAATGTATACTGTCGAAGGCTCGGGATAAGTCCATGAAAATGCCCATCGTATCCTCATCCCCATTGACAGCCTTCAATGTTCGACTCACCAATTGGTACATTGCTCTGTCAACAGATTTTCCCCTGACATATCCGTTCTGCATATTGGTAAAAAAGTGATTTTTCACCAAGTGCGTGTATAGTCTCTCATAGATATATTGGTCTATAATTATTAACGTCGCTTTTGTCACCCTTCTTGTATATTAACTTAATTGTTGCTTTTTCAAGAAATCAGGAAATCAGGAAATGTCCCAAATGCAAAAGCAGAGTTTAGTAGGTGTGTCAATGGTTGTGTCAACTGGCAGGCACACCTTTTCAGCATATCAGCAGATATTAGGACACCACTGCAGGACACCAAATAACTTTTGAAATCAGTCTTGCTAGTTTCCACTGCCAAAGCATATACATACATGCATATGACATAATCTTTTAATTGCTCTAATGGTCAAATTATTTTCTGCTGAACTACGTATTGTGTTTGTTTTTCTCTTTCTCCTACTGCCCATAGATATATATATATGTATATGTATACATATATATACATATATAGATTGATCAGCTACATATCTTCTGTATCTAACATACAGTTGAATATAAAAAAATGAAACCCAACTTTACTTGAATGTACTCTTTTAATTGTATGCACATTTCGTTACTGACTGTGTAACATCTTCAGCATGTAGTCATGCTGACGATGTTACGCATCAACTACCGCTCAAACTTCAATGGCTGATGAATGCGTAGAAATATTTTGTTGCTGATAAAAACTGCATTATTTAAGGCTAATATATGGCCTGCAATTTACTTTTACAATATTTTTTGATTTTGACTTACCTCATTAATCCTCACTCTTTCATCCACTAAATGTTTTTCCGGACCATATGCTAATAGAATTTTTTTTGATATTTAGATAATACTGTGCTTCTGTGTAGAGAAATACAGAACATCGGATATTCTACCATTACAAAACTAACTACTAACTTCTAACACTACAAAATGTATAGATTTTGTAGTGTTTAAAATCGATTAAAGCACTTGCTATATAATTTCGTATATGGTATATAATTGTAAGTAAGACTTATTACGTAGACTAATTGAATATATGAGCCTCTGCAAAAATTCAAATTTACAGTATTTTATGCATTGTAAGTACTTTTGCAGTAAATACTAATTTCGTGTAAGCCTTTTGCCGGATGATGCACGCTTAAATTATGTTATTACATCATCTCCAATCCTTTTGAACGTTAGAATTAAAATAACATCTAGCTGTAAACTGCAAATTACCTGGAATGAGGAAGCATCATTAAGTCGTTTGGCTATGTGCGTTTTTGAGACGGTGCATATTTTGAAAATGAACGAAACGGGGCGAAGTTAATTATGTACGCGTGTGCAGAATGTGTATAGCATGAATTTAGTAGAAGTTATTAAGCATAGACAGAACAGTTTGACAACAGAAAATTTCGAAGGAACTTTAAGAAATTCGTCTGATTTTTTTTTTTTTCTTAAATTGCTACTAATTTGAATGTGATATATATATAAATATGTATGTGATAGTTATAATACGTCGCTAAAATTGGAGGTTGTAACAGGTAGGATAAGGATAATTAAAGATTTGCTAATGAAATATATGAATGTAGTTGTAATAATTTACGACGCAAACTGTGAATGATGATCTCAGAATCTATGTATATAAATATGTCAGTAGTATATTGCTGGATAATAACTAATTATGCAATACAATTTACAGTTGAAAATAATATTTCCCCCTATATGAAAGTTCTTCTACGTAGTATTTAGGACTGTTTTTCGTTCCTTTTTATTTCTAATGCGTGGGGAAGGAGGAATGCCTGCCCTTTGTTTTGTTTGAATTTATGTAATGGAAGTCAATACTACTGTTTTATCAATTATTAGTTTGAATATTTCATCACTTTTTTAAATAAAATTGAATAGGTAAGTCTTAAATTTATATTATTTCGTAAATATTTGTAATTAGTGAAACATGGCTAGATTTTAGTCTTTGTGGCGAAGCTTTTGCAGTGGGGGATTATGTTTAATTTAGTTCGATAGAAGGAGTCGCAGAGGTGACGTTCTTTTTTCGCAATAAATTAAACTTGAAAATAATTCCTAAGTAAGCATTACATTTCCTGTACTTATCGTTATCAGTTGATGGTTTATATTGATCCCCTAAAACAAATAAAGCCGTTCAAAAGTTTAAAAGTACTAATTTACTTACCGACTGAAAACTACTATCAACCTTGAAGAAACTATATGTTACTACAACTAAAACTGAGACCTTTTAGTAAAAATCTATTTGGTAAGATCGCAAGGTTGCAAGGATTACTTGAAGCTAAATGAATTAGATGCACAGTTTAGTAGATCATCTTGTGAGTAACCAGTGGCGGACGATGAAGTACCTAACGGATAAGTTGCAATTTAATTCCTGTGGTTGCGATGGGCAAATTAAAATGCTTTTACACATTGTGCTCTCTTAATTCCCACTCACATATGTCTTTATTTTTTGTCTGATTCATCTATGTTTCCTACTCTGTGAAAAGAAGCAAGCATGTGTGATTTCAGTATCAAACATACAGCAGTTTGCTGCATCATGAAAATCTTGAGATTTATACTACCAACTATTTAATCAGGTTTTAGGCTAAAGTTGGTCTACAACTTTTTCCAAGATTACACCGATTGGGTTATGTTGCTGTTGGAGTTGCCCAAGGATTTGATAAATCAACTATCCTCTACTCTTATCTATGTTGTATCACGTTTACTTAGATGGTTGTTGTTCTACTTCTTTCAACTTATTTGATTGTAGAAATCAGCAAGTATTTACTTACTCAGACGTTTCAGGGTTCTGTTTTGGTTCCCCTGTTTGATGGAATGTACACTTTCCATTTTTTTTCAGTGAATTCTTTTGTTCTTATCACTTCTGTGTTGATGATGCCCAGCATGAACCATA
>CM043015.1:147348194-147413911 GCA_023690525.1 Holotrichia oblita | reverse complement strand
ATCTACTGCTAACTCAACATGATTTCTCGCTTTCTGTACAGGTTTTTCTAAATAATTATACAAAATACAATGGTTTGTATGAGGCGTATCGTTTATCTAACACATTCGGAATTGATAAAACATTTAAAACAGCCATCTCTTCTACTGGATAAATATAATCTCTTAAATTTTTATAATTATCCTTGGCTTCTTTAGCATGTAACTGCAATTTTTCTATTTCTTCCTTATTTTTCTCAGGTTCCTTCTTTAATTCAACGATATATTCATTAATAACACGCTTTGTGCCATTTAACATCAACATTTTCTCATGAAGGTGTTTATAGAATTCCCAATATTTCAAATATTTATCCAAATTTATCCGTTTCTGTCGCAATTTTATATTTTCTTCTAACTCCACTCTATTTTCTATCCTCTCCTCGAAATCTATATGTGGAACTAAGACCACAAAATTTGAACTTGCTTTATCACCTGTTATATACAATGCTGATGAATACTGCCTTAGATTTATACATAAATTTGATATTCGTCTTAGTATCGACATGTTTTTGAATGTTATGCTTTTACTTTCTTATTTGGACTATCTTCAAGTTCTTCTTTACTTGGTTGTGTTTCAATTTTTCGTTTTGAAGGCTGAATAAATGAACCAAAACCAGCTGCTTTTTCAGAATCTTCAATTGTATATGGCTCAACCTCCAGTGCTTTCAATCTTCGCTTATGAACTTTAGTTCGGAAATGCTCTTGTAGTGCTTGGTTATCTATAAAATAGCGAGCACAATGGACACAATAAAATTGTGCGTTTCCAGGTTTGTCAAAATCCTCTTGTTGATTAACTAGAGATTCTATATTTTCAGGTTTAATATCTTCATCAATCTGTAAGAGAAAAAACAAATAGCATGAATAACTGAAATTGTGAAATTAAAAATATAAAATTAATTTTCCTATTTAAATCCATGTAGTGTAAAACTTTAGATATCTCAAAAATAGCCAATAATTTTAAATACCTGGTCCAAATCTTTAGTTCTACGTTTAGTACGCCACTTCTTTTTCAAATGTGTGTCACCGTAGTGATATTTTTTTCGTTTGTAAACCATTTATACTATTTTATAATATTGAATTTTATTGAGGTAATTACGATTTACCTTTCCACGTGATGAAATATGTACTTCGTAGTTTCAACTATATTTTACTTCGCATTTTACACGAGCTCGATTAAATCCATTTTCAGGTTATGTTTGGTTATGTTGCACTTTACACCATGGATGTATTATATATGGATAGCGCCTAATATACTAAACAAGCGCAGCGCATTGACTCCAACATTAGAGTGAGAGGTTGCACAAGTGAGATAGAGCTAGAATAGGAAAAGGATTCATATACGCTCATAAGATTTACATTGTTATTTTGGTTTCGTTTAGGTATTTATCCGTTTATCTCGTTTAATATTGATCGGATACCGACTTAAATATATGAAATGCGTAGCGGAATAAATAGAGAATAACTTGTAGTTTGGTTTTTATTATAGATACCTAAGTAAATACTATTAAATATATTAAGAAAGCCCATCAATGTGTTTCCCCATATAGGTATGAAATATATGTTAAATCGTCCGCACAAATAATATATAACACTTACCTTTTAGCGTTATATGGGTAAGGTGTGCATAAAAAATATTCGTAAGCAAGATTTTCCGAATATATTAAATGAAATTGATTTTTAAAGTGATTTATGGGATATTGATAATCTTTGTGCCAAAAATCACAAAACTATTTTCAATATCTTTGTCTCAGGTATTGGCGCGTGAAATATAGAATTACATACACGTAATATTGTACTTTAATATTTTAAAATTCTTTATAATAGAGATAAACCAATTACTCAATTAACCAAAATTAATTTTTGATGTATTCAAAGAACATTTAAAAGATGTATTGAAACTCGGAAATCTTATTAAAAAAATTTGAGAAAGGAATATTAATTTATTTAAATATTAAACTAAGTCCACCATGGAATCTCATTAATATTTTAATGTTTGTTTAAATTTGAGCAATACATCTTTTTCTTTGTTAATAAGAATTAATTTTTAATTTAGTTTATTTCATGCTCATTATACGATTTATATATTCCTTTAGTTATATATATTTCACGCGCCAAATGAGACAAAGATATTGAAAATAGTTTTTGAGTTTAAGCACAAAGATTATGAATATCCCATAAATCATTAAAAATCAATTTCATTTAATATATTGGGAAAATCTTGCTTACGAATATTTTTTAAAATCCATATAACGCTAAAAGGTAAGTATTATATATTATTTGTGCGGAAGGATTTAACATATATTTCATACCTATATGGGGAAACGCACATTGATGGGCTTTCTGAATATATTTAATAGTATTTACTTAGGTATCAATAAAAATCAAAGTACAAGTTATTCTCTATTTATTCCGCTACGCATTTCATATATTTAAGTCGGTATCCGATCAATATTAAACGAGATAAACGGATAAATACCTAAACGAAACCAAAATAACAATGTAAATCTTATGGGCGTATATGAATCCTTTACCTATTCTAGCTCTATCTCACTTGTGCAACCTCTCACTTTAATGTTAGAGTCAATCCGTGAACAGAATGCGCTATCCATATAATAATACATCCATGCTTTACACTTTACTTGATCGATAATGTAGTTTTGGTATTTGATCCACTGTCCACTACTACAATCACCTAGAATCTCCAGTCGTCATTAATTGAGAATATGAAAAATAGATGGCGTAGATATTCGAATTTGTTTCTATAATTGATTCTGAAGGAAAGTAGAACTAAAGATAATTATGAAACCACAACTATACTATACTTAAAACAATATGTTCATTAATTTGTAAATAAATTCAATACGCACAGTTTTAATATAACCTGTTGCAAACATTTCTGTCTTATTATACCACAGTATGTATTTTATCAGGACTAATCACCATTATATTATAGCCTGGGGCAGATTCGCCTCAGTTAATATAAAAAAAAAACGGTAACAGATATTTAAAGTCTTTTTACTGGAGCATGTGTAGGTCCATTAGGAGTACGTTCTAAAATTATTTTGAAATATACAACCTGTCCCAAAAGAAAGTTACACATCAAAGTTATTAAAATTTAAATGCATATTTCGATGAGGCAGACTAAATAAAGGCTAGTTATTGTTATATTTCCTATACCTAGGTTTAACAGTTTCTGAGATATTTATCAATTTTTGAAAATGTAGATCAATATTTAGAATGAGTATTTGACATACGTATTTAAGTTACGTCTTTCAAGTTGTATTATTTCATTAGCGCAACCATTACATCTACTGCTAAAATAAAGATGCGCCCTAAAAATTATTAGTGATTAAAATCTTACCTCGAACTGTGGGTACCATTAATACTCAATTACTTGCTTATTTTAAACGGAACAGCCTGTATCTAACATCGTCATTCGATTTTAATTTTCTCTTTTAAATGTTATTAACGTGCCTTATACATAGCTATCTCTTATAGTTTCTTTGTAAAAGTCAATTTAGTGTTTTAAATGGCGAATATGTACTAATAATTTGGTTAAAGAAAGGTAGCTTTGACATGATGACAATAATTTCAGATATTAATTTTGTCTAATTTATTTTTGAAAAGTATTCAGTGGTGATTTAGACGTTGCTTCATATTTATTGGAAAAAAAAACAAAAATAACCAATACATGTCTTTTATTACATACAAATTTTCACCATAAACTTAATACAAAACAAAACAGAGAAAAAACAAAGAAATATTTTAGAACATGCTCGCAATGGACCTACACATGCTCCAACAAAAATTTTAAATATGTGTTACCGTTTTTTGTATATCAACCAAGGCGAATGTGGTGCCGCAGCCTGTATAAATTAATATGTTTGCACATTTCCATGACTAGTCTCATACTGCATGATTACTTAGTATGATATTCTCGTTGCTATAAATTAGACATTCCCTATCTCTTTTTGCCATTATAAATTTATTCCATAAAACATATAAGAATAAAACGATTCACTCTTGTTCACATTTTATTTTAGAACATTTGAGAAATTGCTTATCGCGTTGTTCTCAAAATATGGCATCATATTCATTCAATTCTTATGAATTTGCTTATCAAAATACACTAAATTGCAAAAACCATATCAACGAAATAAATGGTTGTATACAGGATAACAACTTGAACTACGAAAGCCTATTGATAGGAGAAGGTAGTGGGAGGTAAAATTAAATGTATCAATTTTAGTATTGTCAACTGTTTATATGACAGCAGGAATGTCAGTGGTTATGTCAAATACCGAACCATGTAGTCTGTGCATCAAACTTTATCCTAATGGAATACACAATTAATGAAAAAGTGCAAATTATAAAATGCGTAGCCAAATGAGCAATCAGCAACGTTTTAATAACACTTGGGATAAAGTTTGATGGTTCGGTAAAGTATAATTGACATAACTACTGACATTCCTGCCATATAAAAGTTGATTATACTAAAAATGGATACATTTCATGTTAACTCCCACCACCCTCTTCTATCAATAGGCTTTCGTAGTTCAAGTTGTTAGCCTGTACGAGCCTGTACATATACATCAAAATTTAAACATGACAAGTAAAATAACTTGTAGTAACACCATAATATATTGCTATAACGTAGTGGCGCAAGCAGTGGATAGTTGGGCAAATTTGTACACTAAATTACTAAACATTAATGCAATAACAATGTTTGTTTTATGCAATATAGTAGGCAGGTTCTATGTATATATACAAAAGATAGAAGAAGAATTTAAACATTTTAAATATTTACACACCTCTTTGAAAATTGGTCTATACACTGTATTATTTTATCCCACGTGGCAACTTCAACATGTTTATCTATACATGCGTCCTTATATGGAAAAATTGGCGCCTTAGCATAATCCCTAACTACTTGCGTCTGGTAAATAAAGAAAGACTCAGTGAGCTTAGTAGCAGGGCCGCCGTCAGCACAGGTAGGGCCCGGGGCAAAATAATACAACGGGCCCACTCCCACCCAATATTTGATTTTATTTTTGTCAATAGTATTAATATATGGATTAAGGTTTTATGAAAACAAAACTTACTACTGCGCATTAGTGCATTATAATAATAAGAGTTTATTATTTTCCATAAAATAAAACAAACTTACTTACAAACAATTAATTTAATTTTTTGATCGACTAGCTAGTAGCGCATGTTAATACAACGCTACAAGACATTTAAAGTAACAAAAACTGACGTCAATTCATCAGACAGAAGACGCCATCTATGTATATACAAATGATGTACATGTCATCTGACGTACAAGTAACGACAATATTTGACCATTTTGGGGGAAATGTTGCAAGTATCATCTTGTATACGTATCTATTCATAATATCGATGTAATACAGTTATGTCTAAAAGAACAACCAAGCAACCTCAAGCAAGAAGGTCACGTGATTTTGTAATAATCACCAAATATGATGCGAAACCTGCCGAGTGTCTCAGTAGGACGGGGGCAAATCATCCCAATAAAAATGGAATGATTTTCCCCCATCTTTAGCCACATGTACGACTAATTTTTTTATATTTCTTCTGCAAGGTTTTTTGCTGTTACAAAAATAATTGATAAAATGAAATTATAGTAGCAATTATATCGTGTGTGTTGGGACACATTTTTATTTTATAAAAGCAACAAAAAGATGTAGAGAAAATCTTAATTGAATTTTGATACGAAGCTTAATTTTAAGATTAGGATATACTTACCTATACGAATAATAAAATAATATCTTGGTGTTAGAATTGCTTTACGAATTGTTTGTTACTATTTAGTAAACAATCTCTGTACGGACATGTACCATAGCAAACGACCGTGAAAACCTAAATCGTTATGACAACTCCAATAGGTCATACCTATAATAGCTACATCAATAAAGATTGACAATAAATATTGACATACACAATGGTTGACAATGGCAACTTGCAAGCCGCGCAATGCATTCTAATAATTTTTTTATTTTAATAAAATATCATAGAAGAGCGAATCCTTGATATTACAGACAGTATTGTACAATACACGTCCGCTAGGGTACTGCCTCGTGAGTATTATTTGGTTAGCTCTCCGAGCTCGAGTCACAAACTATCTGCCTCGGCCGTAAAGACTATTCTAACCATCAGACTGGTACTGTAATATATACTATTATAGATGTTATATCTACAGGTCACCATACAGATCATTGATCACGTCATATCGACGTTTAGTAGGCCGTCAAATTGACTTTTAGCGAGCGACTGTAATATCTAGAATTTGTTTTGAATTACACCTTTTGACAACTGGCGACATCTAATCACTACCGATAAAACTAAACATAGACGGTTTTCATAATGTGGCCGTATATCTCTACCATTGATTAGATAAATATGTATATAAATACAAAAACATTTAAAATTGTCTGCACCAATATGAGGAAATGTATCTTGGGCAAAAGTAACATGTGCGTAGGCAATTTATTCAATAATTATGTCGTCTTCGTTGCATTTCACATTTATGTATCCTGAACTATGCAACTTATCATAAGAAAATGTTTAGAAGACACGAAATGTATTTTTCGCCATTTATTTTAAATTCAGTAATTTAATTGCTTCATAGAGCCATTAAAATTTATTATCAAAGATACTTTTTACGTATCCTACAGATTGATTCAATTTAAATTTAAATCAAATACGAAATTATGAAGATTCTCAAACGATCTAAGAGCCTTTTTTCCACTTGATTTTCTAATCTATGAAAGGTATTGCGGCCATAAATTCGAAATAAAAATTAAATGTAAAAGCTATCTGATAGGATGTTAAATCGTTATGTTAAAACTGTATCCAAAATTTATTTTTTAAAATATTTTTTACGTGTCAATATTTAGAATCGCTTATAAATATTCACAATTTCATTGGTGCTTTTAATTATAAATTGAATCATTCTATGTAACACGTAGAAGGTATTTTTAAAAATAAATTTGAATATATTTTTAAACACTAAATTTAACTTCGCGTGTCATGTCTCATGGATGAGCATTAAAAAAACCGCAAATATTTTAATTTAAATAAGTATTCAGCTTAGAGAGGTACCAAACAACTGAGACTGGTATAGTTAGCTATAAATATATACTGGCAGCAGGAGGGTGGCTGCTAAAAATTATTTAATATTTCATGACAAGAAATTTTCTATTTGACTATTTAGTTTTACTCTGATTCTTTGCAAGTTTTCTGTATTATCTTTCCTTTTCTTAATGTTTAACACAGCAACCATGAATACAGTATGTACCTACACTTCATATATAAATAGCTATTTTATTTACTTCCTATTAGTTTTGATATTCCAAGACATTATCTAATAATATTGCATTATTATGTACAAAAAATTAGGATATACTTAATTGGAAATAATCAGATATTACTCGTCAAAGAAGACGGCTCAGCTTGTATTTATATTACTTAAACTTCCATTCATGTTTTTAATCAAACACACAATTAAATATGTATAACCATATTTGTCTTCGTAATTTTTATTGTTTCAAAATTACAAAATATTTGAAAGAATTACCTAAAATATGTTGTAGGTAAGTATTATAGTTATGACAAGCGTTTATTATTAGAAAAAGTAAACCGAAAATTATTATGCGATTTTTCCATTCTTCTAAATCTCTTTCTCAGCTTTTTATTATATTATATATATATATATATATATTTTATTGTTATTTGTTTCTATTTCATCTAATCCCTATGTTAAAAACAAATTTGTTTGTTTTTAAATGCATACCTATAGGTAGGTAATATTTATGCTGTTTGCTAAAAAATTGTAATCTTTTATTTTTATAAATTTTAGAATGTATTATAAAAAAGTGTTTACCTTTTAACTTTTTTCTATTTGAATATCGTATACCTATCACTTTTTTTAATTGTATCATCAAAAGTGACGTACTGTAAAATGAGGTTATGTCACCTCGAGAGAATTTATTCTTGGGTCGCATTGCAGGAAAGACTAGATTTATCATAAATAAGGCAAATCGCAGATAGATGGCGTGGTCGGCATATTTTCATTTGAACTGTTATTTGTGTTGTCAAAAAGTTATGAATTTTTATTATTGATCTCCCGAGTGCAAAGTGAGTATATCGAACGGTTTAAGTGGTTAATTTGAGTGAGAAATGGTTTGTATGCGACGCGGTCGCTGGAGGATTCATCGGCAACTCTCAAACGGATCTTAAAATTCCCCTTTCGCGCCTTGTAATAACGTCCGAGCCGGCAGCCATGTTGTAATGGGTTTTGTCAAGCATCATGGGTTAACACGGTAAAGTTCGTTGCGTGAATTTTCATGTGTATGAGGGTTTTTAATGGCGTTACAAGGCAGAAATAGGAAGAAAACGGTGTTTTTCGACGAATTCTTTTGAAACAAGCATTCAATGATCGCGGGTGCAATGTTTCTGCGCATTTATACGGTCAGAGTGAGTGCAACGTCTTGCTAGCGCAGGGAGTCGTCTACTGCCTGGCCAGCGACTGCGAGGTGCGAGCATCCCTAGTGCGGGAGGTGAACAATACGTCGGGGCCGTCTGATAATCTCGGCGTCCACGATTCCGGCTCGGCCCATCGCACTATCGGTCATGTTGACGAACATCAATGTTTTGCAGTGACACGTGTAGTGCCGTAAACAAGGATTTTGCGCTACTATGGCCAAAATTCTTGGTAAGGATCCTGTTACGTACACCAAAGAACGGGATGGATTCCTCCGGGACCTGCAGCATTTCCACGAGAGCCGCGGGTAAGTTGTGCTTGTCTGCTATCGCCTCGTATGGGTATGTACAATACGATTTACATGGCGGTTGTGACTATGTATGTGTACACTTCCACAACAAAATTATATATATAGATATATTTTATACACGTCGTGTTGTTTCGTTTGCAGGACTCCATTTCGTCGAGCCCCCATTTTAAGTGGCCGTGAAATCGACCTGTACCTCTTGTATTCCCTCGTTACTGCACAGGGAGGATGGATAAAGGTATTTATCAATATCTTGGCGTTTATTCTGTATATTGTTTTGTCTGACTAGCCGACCTTGAATGTCACATTATAAAACCGCTGTATTCGGATGGCAACAAAATGTGTGTGTGCTTTTAAAAAAAATGTGATTTTTTTCACACTTTCGGGGTTGTTTGTTTACCATTTTTTTTAGTTTCTAGCGTTTATTTTGGCGCGAATTGTAACGCCGGCACTAAGTCTCGTGCTGTCGTGTGTGTATGTGCGGAAGGTGCAAGATGCAAGGTCAGGGTTAAGTCTTTATCAGAATAGCTCCGCCTCCTCGATGAGACAGACACGGTACACACGTGCATTGATTCCCTTTATAGGCCAGTCATTCTGTAATTTTGTAATATTTCATACGCACTGTTAAATAAACGTTCACCTATTAATAGTGATTTTATAAAATATAATTACCAAACTAACACTAAAATTGTTCGTTGTAGTTTTAAAGAAAAATATCACCTGTTTGTCGGGTAGATACGGCACGGTACGGGTCTAGTTCTCATACAACTTTTATGTATTATGTAGGTATGTAATATGTTGTTTCAACTATACTAAATCTACTTGACTGACATGCAATGTTACACTTCCAAAACAGGAGCTAAACATTTTTATGTGTTTGTACTTTCATATGCATGTTTTGACATGTTTCTAACTTATATTACTCCTGAACTCCTGAAACTTATTAGACCGTGAAAACAAAATGTGTGTACTTAATTAGTTTTTGTCATTGTTAAACTTTTGAAGAAGTCGTGTCAATAATGCTTCAGAATGTTGAGCTATCAAACTTCTGCTATTATACAAAACAATCCTGAATGCTGATACATACATGTCTGTATAGGTGACCCATTTTCATATGTTTTCAAGGGTTCCAGGGATCCTGCCGGATAAGTCTTTTCCTAAAAATAATTTTTTACCGTTTTCGAACTATAGGATGTTCTTGATTTTTGACAAAATTAGTCCGATCTGTGTTTCGCTTTTCTCAGGTGCTATCGAAAATCGGTTTCGGTTCTTCAGACGCTTTCATACTTCCCCAAAAAATACTGTGTGTTATATATTTTGGAATCGTTTTTTAGTTCTCTCTTCATTTTTGTCGAAATATACAGACGGTTCCCTATTTAAAAAAGAAAAAACAAAAGTTGTGCATGCTTATATCGGAAAAGTGAAAAAAAAATCAAAATAAACTTCATGCCATCGTATATGTAACACAGAAAAGTGCCTAAAGAATCTCACAGGTTCTTTGGAACCTCCAAAAATATACGAAAATGGGTCTCCTGTACTTTAACCAGATACTTATAACGCACGTGCATTTTATGAGTTATCACAAGTTATCAAATGAAGGGATGTGTATAGTGTTGTATTTACCATATCTATGTACTTTTTGCGTTCTTATTTATGCCCTAAGTACGTGTAAAAGGGGTTTCCGATACAAACCAGAGATAGATACCTAACATTAGATATGCTTATTTGCTACAGGATAGATTTTAGTTTTTTTTTAATGAAATTGTAGGATTTTTTTTAATGAAATTGTAGAAACATTTGTCTTTTTGTTAAATTTTGCACTAAATAAGTGCGCAAGTACTAAAGTTCTTGAACTTTTATATAGGGTGAGTCGCGACTATCTTCTCGGTCTAAATCAGATTGCAGCCAGATATACAGGACAACATACAAAGTGCACATTTTCAAATTATTTGCCTGTGGTCAACTATATTCATTGTAAATTGTATTGTAATGATCACTAAAGCCGTGAATTATATTCAAATAATACAATTTTTTAATAGCGTGTTAAGCAAATAGGTAACTGAGTATTCATTATATATTTGAATATTACTTGTTTGAATCGAATGAATATTCGACTATTCCAATACCAAAATATTGAAAATTACCCTTTCCCAGTTTGTAATACATTGATGTGGTAATGTATGGTAGTAAAATTGAAAATAAAATAATTAAGTAAGGGATATCACAAACAAGTTGATAAAATTACAAACACGTTAAACAAAATAAATAAATGAGTATAGATACTAAAATGTATTGGCAATGAATAGGTGTAGGAAACAGAGTTAATCTAACTTATCAGATTAGATTCTAATGATGCAGGGTGTTCCATTAAAAAATATCCTAATTTTGATATGTTGTACTGTTTTGAGCTACTATATAATTGCAAAATAATTTTAAAATATGCTCCTCCTTATCGACCTAATTTATGATACCATGCTTAACTTTTATAGTATATTATAGAAGAGCATGGAGCTTCAGTGCCAAATATGCAGTAAAAGATTGACAGCAAAATTTTAAATATTGATGTCTGTGTAATTATTTCAATCTTCCGCCTTGTAGTCCTCTTGGAGTTTTATTTGGCACATAAATCTTTGAGAACGTTTATTTTCCATGGCACACTGGATAAGTATCGATGACTTATGTGTGCAATTTTTCAAAAAATCTAATTATCTTCTAAACTATCGATTTGCAAGGACAAGTGGGACAAAAAGATGTAATTAGACTCCTAAACGATGAATGTATAAAATATACAGGGTGTTTCATTTGAAAAAATGAAGTTATGGTTTTTCAAACTTCGGTAAAAGTTAACGTGCCATAGTAAAATAACCTACGTAGATAGCCGTTATTGAAGTTAACATAAAAGATGTAGAATTAGATATTACGAATTTTAAATTGATCAGAAAGTAATAAAATATGGGGTCTTTTTTGAATAAATGTCTGCTAGGTTTTTCAAAAATAATGAAATAAGTTACCATAGTGAAATCAACCACGCAAAAAGACAGATATTCGTAAAGTTAAAATATACTCCAAATATGTTGTTTATTAAAAATAATTGAAGTAAATTGATATCCGACAAGCGGAATCGCTTGTCCTAATGATTTTCATTGAAATAAACATAATCGACAATTTTTTCAGAAAAATTGGAATAAATACAAAACGCCCGAATCAAATCGCCAAAACTTCTAATGATTCGTCTTAAAAATAGGTGAATGGAAATGACATCTATATCAGGAATCTATTTTGATTGAAAAATAATTTGAAAATTTGTGAATAATGGCGAGGTTAGTCCGGTACAAGCGGAACTAGCTAGAAATCTAATAACCAATTTTAAAGTAGCTTGATAGCCAACATAATCGACTATTTATTATTCTTAAATTTTCAAATTGTTATTTTTGATCAGAAAGCCATAAACTTCTAATAAATTTCATTGCATTGAGACACCCTGTTCACGAATCACTGCTGTATTATAATGGTCTATTAGGGTTGACCTTTCCGTATTGACATCAAATTTTTGATTGGCAAAGTTATGTAGCATTTTGTTAGACGTAATAGCTCTTGTTGATGTCTATATTTGATATCCCGTGACAAAAATTATAAAAATGAAATATCGACCAATTTTGACATCAACAATTTTATTGCCACCTTCCGTTTTGTTAGACTATAGCCAGACTATATTTTGAATCGTTTTGGGATCCCGTGACAAAAATACCAAAAATTGAAATACGAAATTTTTTCATCAAAATCGCTTATTTTACGTTTTCAAAATAAAAAAAAATTGTAAGTACAATATGTTTGTTGCAAAATTAGAATAACCATATTTTACCACTAAATACTTTTTTTTGAAAAATTAATTTCTTTACGAATGGAAATGACATCTAACAGGAATCTTCACAGACTTTGAGATGAAATCAAATAACTGAAAATGTAACCAGGTGTTGCTTCAGGCCTTTCGATCACATCAAACCACGGATCATGGTTTAACCATTCACCCGTTAATTTTTATCGTATCTTGAAGTTATATACAACAAAATTTTTAAATTTATTACATGTCTTACAAATTTTGGGAGGTGGCGAAAGTCGGAAAATTTGTTCGCTCATATCTCGAGGCCACAAAAAATCGAAACTCATTCTTTGACCACACACTGGTTAATTTTACCGATTACCGATAAAGGAAATATATGGATGTGTCAATAAATATCGAATACAGTGCTAAAAGTCGTATGGCGATAGACCGATATTTATCGTTGAAATAAATTTGTTTTCAAAAAAATTATATAGTCAATCGTGCCCGATGAACCAAATTTTTGTCATTTTTGCCAAAGTCAATTTTGGCTATAGTCAACCGAAATCGCGAATGATCTTGTCGTCATTTTTGTGGTGTATTCCAATAGAAGGCGATTTTAGAAGGAATATAAATTGCTAAAAAGGTTTTCGTAACAAAAAAATTAAGCAAGTGTTGCAACGTGTATACAGAAATACAGATGTGTACCTGGCAGCCCACCATATACAATTTCTACTTGATTAAAGTGCAACAGAAAACAAGAGGGTTGTTATTGTTACTAAATATAATTTATTCTTGCGTGTCTTTATTATTACCATGCATCAGAACAAGGGAGTACGTTTAAATATTTTTCGCTACTCTTCAATTAAATTATTTATTAAATATTACTAATAAGGATAGATACGATCAAAGATGAATACGATTCAAATGCGGTGAAATAGTTGTATAAAAGTTGTTAGTATAAAGTAAATTTGAGGTCGCTCAGATAATTGTGTTTTCTGTATTGAGTAAGTCACATTTATTACTCTTTAGATATAACTTTATGAAGTAACCAGTCGTCAATGCCGTAATTAAATAATTACTCATACAATACAATATATTCCCAGCAGTTTTATGTTGTTCAGTTTCATTTAATTTGAGCTGTACTAGTGGGGTAATTAATTCGAATTTATATTTCACAGATCATATAACTTCTATTGTTACCTATTCAATAAATTATGCGTCCGTATTCAAGTTAAGTTAGTCATTACTTTACGGTTATTGATTACCAGGATTAGCATACTAAATTATAAATATAGCCCATTATAATCTTTCTAAACGATTCAGAATTTCCTCTCGTATTCATTTTTATAATCGATTAAAATAAGTGTTTACCAATAATAATCAAATTTCTAATGTAAAATTAAGTAATATAGAAGACAGAAATGCAGAATTTTTATAATAATCAGATCATTGATAATTTATAACTATTAAAAAAGAGAAGTATGTATTCCTTTATATTGATTTTCATTGAGTAGGTAATTTCAGTTTATAGTTAACTACAAAATTCAGATGCAAAGTCATCTCTCGTGGGCTTTAGAACTATAACTTGCATGTTTTTTTTTGCTAATGCAATATTAGAAATTATTATTTCTGTGGCATTTTTTTACGTTATTAAACAATTTTTGAAACGACATATTTTGGAATTGGAGAGTAATATGAACGTAATAGCATTTAGATGAATTTCTACATCACAAATTACACCTCTGTAGCCATATATCTATGTATACATATACCAAAACTATATGAAGACTATATAATATAAATTCCAATCGTCATATCTATTAGATAAGCTTCAGTTTACTTTGCTATTTTAACTGTAAATATTAAAATAAAGCTGATAAATGAGAACACCATTAAGTAGTCATTTGACTGCTTAGATCAAATTATTTCATAACTCAGTATGTAAGTTATTTTTAATTTATATTAAATAGGTTTTGATTTCTATAATAGATTTCTATATAAGACCTATAGGTACCTACTTTAAAATTTGTTTTATATCTATTTATATCTATTTACATGTAAGCAAAACGATGTAGGTATTATGTATATTCGTTGAAGGAAGTATCTCTGTCAAAACTGTTAGCCATGTGTCAACGGGATGTCGGATGAATGGAAATTTCCGTTCACTTCTTGCATCCCTTGCTAATCAGTGCAGGTATTACTATGTAGCAAAGTCTCTATTTCAACGACCTAGCAATAATCGAGTATTTCTGAAAATTAATATTATTTAGCGATTTTTTTCTAACAAGTACCTACATACATAAACAGCTACTTTTACATATTTTTATTAAGTAAAAACCTGATATACAGTATTAAGAATATGGAAAATTAATGCAATAATAGTTATTAGTTCAGGTTATTAATTTATGTATTCTTCATATACCAACTATCCTTTTCTAACAATATTTTATGTATGTTAGGTGCAGTAAATGATAACTGGAAATATCTTGAATATTTAATCATTAAAGTAAATAGGACAAATATTGATTAAATGAAGTATGTATTTGTTTAAAGAATACTCTAACATTCAATGAATTAGTTATCTGTTTGATTTCTCTGTATTTTAGATCAGTGTTTCACAGCTTTTTTTACTATATATAGGTAGAATTTGATAGAAATACTTATTTAATCCCATTTTTATATCGTATCTATAAGTTCTATTATTGTATTTTCAAATAGCAAGATTAAAATGTAATATGTAACGCACAAATTTTACCACCTTTATGTGTTTAAATATAACAAACTGCTATTGTTATTTTTTTTAGTAATCTTGCATTACATCTAAATACATTTCTATTATTATAATATTATTGCGTACCACGTGAATTGAATTAAACTAGATAGTTTCTCTTAAGAATATTGTTTAATGTGGTAACCTATTTTGAGGTAACATTAAACTATTATTTCATTTTGTAATTAGAAGGATTGGTCAGCTTTTTATTTAACGATATAAAATGACAATCTATCTACCTATGCGTCAGCCTATACTGTTGCACATAGGTACCATCTTTTTCAAATTAAATTCCAACTTTTCAGTAGGGAATATCCATTTAGTAGCTAAACGTTTTGCTTTAAGATGAGTTTCATTTATCTAAAAAGGAGCGTTAAATTTTTCAGAGTAATTAATTTTGCAAAACTTCTATTTACTATACACACATTCTCCGTTTAACAACTCGCTTTTAATTTAAAAAAGATTTTTAAATACAAGTAATGTATGTTTGACATACAATTGACCGAAAATATAGGAATGCTGAAGAGAGTCGGATGCGTAGTAAACAATACACAAGTTATAGGGGATTCCCCGTTTCAGTTAAGAACGGGCTTATTTCAAACTTAGTCCTGTTTAACAATTAATCTGTTTAATACACACACAATCTATAATTTCTTTTTATCGGATTTATTATTATTTTTTTATAATAATTTAAAAATCTGAGTGATTTTATGTAGATTAAAAAAATGTATGCGGTAATTTGAATGTCTACACACTCTGAATACATATAATTTATTTGGCTATTGATGACGAGGTTTTTATAAAAGGGTAAGAAGACATCGCGGTTTCTATGGGGTGTAATTTAAGTTTATTCGGTACTTTCCCTGATGATGTAATTATCTATAATATGATGTTATTTCGTGTACTTAGATTCTTGGAATGAAAGGCTTCGTCAAAATAATTTGTAATAATGATTATAGGCTTTGTATTGGATATAGCTTTTATGTCTACGATACAAGATTCACTTTTTTGATGCATTGTATTCAAAATGGATATGTATAAATTTCAAAATTATTTGAATGTTTGGGATTTTCGCATAAAAAATTGATTTTTATGTATGTAAAGCTGCATTTAAATTAGAGCTAATATAAGCTAGCGAACGAATTCGATTGTTAAAGCTCGCACAATTTAAATGACTAACAAAATGGGAGCGAACAAACTCGTCATGTTTGTATATGTTTCAATGTGTCGGTAAATCAGCGAATCGTTAAAGTAAATTCATACTCAGTGTGAACAGTCCTAGTTAGTAACAAGCGAATTCGTTGTGAATCGTCATCTTGCTGAACCGTTCAAGAAAGACGGGTCAATCGGATTTAGGTTGTTGTATTGTCTAATTTTACCAATTTTTTTTAGATAGGAATGGACAAACGAAAAGAAAGGAGTTAATAGAGTCATATAGAAGCAAAATATATTTATAAAAAGTGGATGCTTAAAGTTAATTTTTTTTTAATATCTGTCATCTTTATAGAACTATCAGCACTACATATCATATCATGTGTATGCGACGTCGTTTTAACTTTGCCACGACTCATCTGCAAATGCGAATGTTCGTTCAATTGGAAAATGCAGAGAACAAAGGAATGAGCGAATTATTACGAATTCGTTCGTTTATAACTAGTGTTCTTTGCTGGTCTTATTTTGTGCAAATATATGTTTAAATTCGTGGGCGCCAGAGTATACGAACAAATCCCCTCGTGAAGTCACGATGACGGACTAACTCGATGCCGAAATATAGAAATGATTTCTCCTCGGATTTCTCTGACTAGTAAAATGTCGACCGCAATGACTCTTAACGTAATAAAGAAAACCTGTACGTACTTACTTTACAGTTTCTCATAAACCTTTTCTTCATACGTTCCCAGGACATCCGGTTAATGGAGGTTTTTTGTATTTTAACAATAAATACTGCCACAATGAACACAAACTTATATGCAAATAAATTAATAAACAAACGCAACAAATAACTGGATAACAAATATATTTAATAAAATAAATATGGATATATTAATTAATTACGGTTAATATAAAAACTACGGAGGCTATGGATTCTTAATTACAACAAAAGCTAAAATTTAAACAACCAAGCAACTTTGTTATTTCAAACTTTCAATTTTTGTACTGTCAATAGTTAATTTATTTCTTTTATACGAGCTCGATTATTTACGTAGATAAAATATAATGATTAATATAACTCCCTTTGCAGCAACCGCTTCGAGGATAGATTTGCCTTGAGTTCGGACGTTTTCTTTCTTGTAATTCCACTTATCAGTATTTTTATTAACTTCGTGCCGGCCCTTCACCGGTAAACACGGCTATTATACTGATTATTAAAATAAACTAATTACAAAGACACTAAACTGGATCTAACTGACAAAATATAAAAATAATTGCTGCGCGAAGTCAACACTGCGGGGGCTAAACGGGAAGTTCTTTCTGTTCGTTCCTTACTACCGAACTAAGCTTGCATCACCTGATTTTCTTTAGGCGGTATTTTATAGAAAGAAATATTCTTACATTGGCGGTTCTGAGATAATACTACAAATAAAAATCACATTTTGTAATTAGGAGGTCTTTGATAAATTGCCAAAAGTTGCAAAATTAGTCGACGATTAGATGATGAACGTTTGCAAGACGTTCCTGCAACCGTATAGCTAATATTGAAGCAGCATATAACTATTATAAAATGCAAAATCGAGGAAATATTCTTTCTTATCATTATTTTGTTTAGTATTTAGATTGATTTCTTTACTACTCATATTAAATGTTGTAATTTACATATCTATACTAAAAAAACTTAATTATGTTTGTTCATAATTTGTATGGTGAAACTCGTGGTTGTCGACGAAATTTTTCTTCTAATAAATAACATATATTCTTTTATCAAAAAGTTTTTTAGGCTATCGATGTATCAAAAATATCTGGAATCTTAGTTTATATATGTATAGTGTTAGCATCTTTCCTGATCACTTCTGTATATAAGATCTGTAGTAAAATATATAAATACCACTTCTTTTCCACGACAATTACATTTTTTTTGTAATTTATCCCAAACAATATTGTTATTTGTAACTAAAACCTTCCAGAATGTATTTTATGTATTGTGTCAAAATTTAGCAAAACTTCGATACAGTAATTGTTTATTTATTTAAGATTGTCTGAAGATTGTAACTAGATGAAGTCCCTTAATAGAACAATCAGCGAAAGGGTACTATAAAAGTTATATGTATAAACATTATAAAATATCTCCAAATGTTAGTGGTCGATCCAAAACGGGTTTGATAAAATCGATGGAAAATTAAATTTTATCTATCTGTTATTACCTATAAGCTTAAATGGGATAAGATGCAACAAAGAGTGGAATTACAAACAATTACCTAGGTACTAAAAGTTACAGCTTAATAACTCGTGTAATTTTCAAGATATAAAATTATAGTGGAGATGTAATTTTTAATGAAATAAAATTATTTCTAAACGGCTGTAGGTAAATGAAACGTTTTCTTAATAAACTAACTTACATTAGCAAAATTAGCTACATAACTTAAACGGAGTTTCCCGTACAACAAAAATTAATTTTTGTGTGAGTAATCATTTTTATTTGCAATATTTTTCATAGTAACTATAACACCATACTCATCATGGGCGGGTGACCCGGTACATCCGACAATAATCGTTTAGAAAACGTAAATGATTTACGAAGCAACATATTATTAAGCTGAATAGGATTACTAAGTGTACCAGTTTTGTGTACGAATATAGACTTAGTACCCAGTCAAGGTTAACACGGTTAACTGATTTCAAAATGTTTCTGTTATTTTCTGAAGCTTCTGAATAGTTTACGATTAAAGTTTGCAAAGATTTTGACCCGCAAGACATTGCAGTTTGTATGGGGTGTAATTTAAATTAACGTTTAAGTCCATCTACACAAATATCGTCTAATTGCTTCTATCATTATAAATTGTCATTTCTGTCTAACTTAAGTCAGGAATTCACAAACATTCGGATATTAATAAATGTGACGGATAGATTTAATTAGAAATGTGGAAATAGGTTTGCGCTAATTTTTATCTCATCCGTCTGATATCCACCTTACCCTAATTTGTTACTTTAAATATTTCTTTACGTGTTTTACTGTCAGTGGTATTAGTTTATTATTGCCATTTGCGCATTTAATGGTTTATTGTGTTATTTATGTTCGCATATTTAATAATCATAAAAAATAGTTCTTTTCAAGGCTCGTAAAGTTTGATATTCATTTGTGCCGTAATTGTTAATATTTTCGCTATCTTACCACATGTTTATTTGATGCCCTATTTTGCAATAACTCTAGCAAAATGAATTTTTCTAGTTTTTCGTTAAATGCTAAGAATTAGATGCGTTAATGTACAAATTTATCCTAGAAATAATACTAGAATATAATAAATAGAAGTCAAATATTAGCTACCAAATTAAGTAATTATTAGTGCAACATTTATACATGTTTTGCAATCAGTTGTTTGATTTCTCAAAGGTTCTTCTAAATAAATATGTTGGTAAATAGGTGTAAAAATTGAAAAATAACATTATTGAGTTTGAATATAATGTATACGTTTGACATGACTTGATAAAGGACCTCGGCAACATTTTTAAAAATATAAAACGTATAATGTGTGAATTGTATCCTGATCGTAGCACCGGTTAGTTTTTTCTTATTGTTAAATTGAATGAGGTATAAGCGTGGTTAATTAGCTTGAGTTTCCTCGCTATCTTGTATTCCTAAAAAAGTAGTTTTTTCGCTATTGTACTTCACATGTCAAGTTACCTTGTCACCAGGCTGTTTTTTATTTACTTCTTAATAAACTGTTGATGATATTTTCTATGTTTATAACATAATTGATTTCCGGAAACAACTATGAACAGATAAATTATCAAAAGTGTACTTAATCGCTTAACATATTTTTATTTTAATGAGCCAAGTACATATTTTTTTAAAATAGAAAATTAAAAAAATATTAATAATTATCAAAGTATGTATAATATATATGTTTTAACAGACTCACCCTATGTACATGTATTCGTACATTTATCGTTTGGCTCTCTCGAAATATTGGCCTGGAATGTCGGTGTATATAAATATAACGTTTGAGGAATTCTAATATAAATTGCCATTTTGAAATGCCAGCGTTACGCGTTTTATATCACACAGCAATATTATGTATTGAGAATGCCCTGTTTCAATTAAGATTAATGGTTTTGTAATATAATTATATAGATAAACTATGTCGATTGTTTATAGCTAGCCGTATTTTATTTTAGTGCCTTTTTTAAAGCAGACACGTTTATTTTTAACTCTGTCTATTATTGTATTACTGAATGTTGTTTGTACCCTCATATAGATAGATAACTTTTTCACGATGAATATTTCGCATGTAAATAATGTATTTTTGAGTTTAGCTTTGTGACAGAAATATATTTTTCATTATACATCTTTTAGTTTATAGCATTGAGTAGGTGATTATTATAATATTACAAGGCTACTGAATCAAGTGTGAAGATGAAGCAGATTTTATTTGTAAAAAATTGTAATTTATATTTAAAAATAGAACAATGATCATCATTTTATATTAACAATGAATAAAATAGTAGTACAAAAGGCGATAGTTTATTTTTGCTGATCTTGATTACATAATTAATTCTTTTCGGTAAGTTTTACGTCACATATTTGCAGTTTAATTACGATCGGTCAAATCTGATATGATAAGGTTTACAGTTTTTTTCTTTATCTTCTTAGTTGTAAAATCTAACTGTGATGATAATGTTTAGATATTACGCCAATAAATATTGTTACTTATAGAATTATGCCTGAATTTGTAAAGGACAACATTGCTCGAGATACTCCAAATTTACATGCCTGTTAAAACTGGCAAGATCAATTGATATTGGGTGTTTAATTTAAGCTGCTTCAAGTATAATTAAGAATAAATTCTTACTTATTGTAAGAATGTTGAAAATGAATACGAGCTTTTTGCTTGCATTTCTAAATATATTTTTTTTTGAGATAAATGGCGGAAGTATAGATTTAGAACATATTTTTTTCAAACTTTGCAGGAACTTTACTAAATTATGAAAATGAAGTTTTTTATTTTATTGTTATTGGGGAGGAAAGTAAAAGCAATGGATTGGACATTTTTCTTAGTGCTTTAGTGCTCATAAAAAGATTTTCTTGAGTTAATTATATAAGCCAGTTGTGTGTGGATGTTCATCCAAAGAATTTTGCAATTTTAGGCAGCTCATGGTACATGTACCTAATACGTAAGAGATTTGGAAATGAATCTCTGAATAATGTGTCAGCTGAAATCATATAAGAGTAGTTGTATCACTTCAAAACACTAAACCATTTCTATGTTTTGTTATCTGTCAAGAAATACAAACTATCCATAACTAGGTTAGTCTATGTGTTGGCATGACTTGTTCAAGTATTTTTATCGTTACTAAATAAATCCCAAAAGAAACAAAAGACCTTAAAAGCCCCAAAGAAGATTTCTTCGTCCCATCGCCTTCCAATAGGTATTTGCGAAATGAATAAATCTTTGTACGCTATGGCAGACGTGTTCTTGGAAAAAACACTATTTCACTGTTTCCTTTAATACCAATTGCCGGCCACAATTTTCTCGTTCTTTTCACTTTCGATTTTATATAATTTTTTGGACACCCTCAGGCGTTAATTGCTCTAAAACATGTAACTAGTGCAAAGGTATATGTATAAAATTATATGTAGACTGAACAATAAGTGCATGTTACGAATAAATAATTTAAATTCCATCTGTGAGATAATCAAAGCTAGTCTTCTGTCTAGTTTTCACATAGAATTAATTAAAAGATGATAATTTTTAAGTATGAATTGAGACGGATTTAATTCTACCGGCATGTTGCCATGAAGCCAGCAGACCATCAAAACATTATCTAGATACCAAGCAGATATTGTGCGCGTATGTGAAATCCTGTGTTGCTAGCACATTTAAATTATTGTTAAATAATTGAATATAGATGTGCTACTGTAGTGTAATTGTTAATAGTGCTATATGCTGGCATCTTTAAAGAGATATATAGATTTTCAGAAATAAACGTAGTTATTCAAAAATTTGATGTAATTTATATTGTTTAATTTGAATGAGAAAAGATGTAAGTCTAAAATTACCATGTTATTAATTATTTATATGTATGTATACATAATTGGTTTTATGCAAACAGTAGCCGCAGTTTTTATTTTTAATTATGATATAACTTTGTATTTAATAACAATATTTTGTTAAATTTTATTGCGTTTAACATACCATTTTTGCATAAAAAATAATTACTGAATAAGTGAAGAAGGCAATGAACCGAAAACGAGATATATTTTCAAACACACGCTGTAATACTAACTGTACATGAACATTGGTTTCTCTATTGGGTAGCGGAGATTACTGACTCACCCTGTACTATTTGCCTATTATAATTGAATTGTCCGAGTATTACGATCGTTAAATTCGATGAATCATATATGTTTTGCATCGACTTTTTCTCGTTCGTCAATAGCACTCCACACATTTGAGCAGCGCCATTTCAAGGTAGTGATACCACGTGTTGGTGATCTGATAAGATTCCTTTGCGGGAGACGTACTCCAGGGCCACTCGTTCATTTTGATTGACAATTCGGTTTAGAACGATGGGAAGCAAAATGTTGTGCGTAGAATACTCGCAGTATTTTGCCAGCAGTTACTTAGTCCGTAACTAACTGCAAGGTTTTGATTCGTGGGTGTCAACCGTGGTGACCCAGGCCTTCTCCTCAGTAATAAGTAGTAGAAGCGTGTTGCAGGACATATGTATATATATAAAGTGTCTCCTCTACGAGAATATGTGCTATACTACTATACTCTACGAAGAGGGAACCTCGAACTGGAGAGGAGAGGGGAGTGAAGGCGGAAAGGAATACACACAGACCCTGACCTAGTACAACGCGCGGTATCGCACCAGAGAAACACATCACAGCGCTCTCAGTACACTGCCAACTGGGGGCGGTGGTTACTGTACTCTACTATGCTACACACACCACGCTGTCTACTCCATTGGTAGCTGGTCGACTCTGACTTCATACCGACTTGTGCCGCGTTCAAGTTAGGTCGGAGAGAGCAGCTAACACTGGCACGAGAGATACGGAACCTCTGATCTGACCTGGTGACGGACCGCGCTCGCATCACGCCTAAATAACGGCGATTTGCTGTGTATCGAGACGAGTAGTTTTGGGCAACGCTTCGGCCAATTGCACTGAAGATTGGATTTTTTCTGATTTTTCTCGCGTAGGATTAGGGTGCCTTTGGGATTGATATATATTGCAAGATATGCCACAGTTTATTTTTACGAGATACGAGTACAATGATTTACCTGAGTTTTGAGTTGAAAGGTTGTGATGCAAAAAGTGATTGTTTTGGACAAGCGAAATTTGTGCTATAATTGTAGATAATGTGTTGTGGTGGCATGTTTATTACCTGCAATAGTGCATTGCTTTCTTTAAACTAGACCAAATTAGTTTTGTAATCGTATTATCTACTTATTCGAGAAAATATACACGTGAAAGCAGATTTCTTACTGAAAACTTCTTATCATTGAGAACAAAATAGATATATTCGTGAAAATATCCAGATATTTTATTTATTTTAAAGATTTTTGACGATATTAAATTCGTGGATTTACGAAGACGAAAGATAGCTATCTCATTATAATCTTCTGACAAAGAGAGAATCTAAATATTGTATCTGTAACAAAATCCCAATCGAGAAGGCCAGAAAATTAGTTTTTCTCAAATAAAGATTATAGGAATAAAAATCAGGGCCTTGTAATAAAAGCAATACAATACCATTGTGAGCATTAATATTATAATCTGTAAAATCTCACAATTAGTAGCAATAGGATGTTTGCTTTCAGCGGTATAGAATTTAGTTGATATTTTAGATAGACATTTCCTATTTCAAAAATACAACAGAAGAATATTTCTATAATTATTAAGTAAGTAGTATTTTTGAAGGGCTTTCGTTATTGTACTATATAACCACTTTCCCTATTGGAAAATTTGAAAAATCTTTATCATGAACAACGCGAAAAATATGTCATAATTAAAATTCTCATCAAACATGTCTTAACCTCAGCATGGTACATTGATTGAGATAAGTACCATGTAACTCGATACACCATAAAATCTATATAATTTAATAAAATCCAGGAGATCTTATTTAGAGCAGTTTTATCAAAATTGTCTTAGGGTATAGGTTGGTAGATGATAATACCTTCAGAAATATAGTTACAACTTATTAAATACGTAATCTTTGGTTAATTACATGATTTAATCTAGAATAGAAAAGAAAAGTATCGCAACATATATACAAGTAGCATAACTTACTACGCACGTGATCAATAAAGAAATCAATCTAGGCTAAGTAATACTAGTGAAAACGATGTCGGCTTTAATTAATTTTAGGAGCAACTTCTTGGAAGACTAACCAGTTTATCGCTGGGTTCTAGACATAGTTATGTGCTTTTTATTATTAGTTTATATACGAGGTGTATCTGCACATATAAAATTGGGTCCCTTACATTTCGCAGCGTTCGTTTAGGTATTCTTGCATTCAAACATTAATTACGGCCGGTACTTTTGTAATTTAAACCGGTTAGAATATTATGTTTTTTAATTTCTCGTACTAAGCCTTACATACTCAGCGGTCGAATTATCTTATCATGAGTTTTCTTATCTGGTTTACTATAAAGCCAGTCTTTACGCATTACACATGTCTAATAACTCGCTGATAATTAAATTAAATTCTGTCGCAGTTCTGATAAAATTTTACATTTATTAGTGCATACTTTTGGATATTAAGAAAACATTTTTCTGAGCAATTATAATTTCCGCATAGTTATAACATCCTGTTTTGTGGGTTTTTGTATACATATGTGCATAAGTATATATAATTTTTTTAAAGAAATAAAATATATTACGATATAGTTTGGAATTTGAAATCACTTTTTCTATCTTAAAATCTAGGATATGAATTTTGGAGAATATGCAGGCTATGTTCTGCATACCATCCATTGTACAGCTATTTGCGTTATATACCACCAACATATTTTCAAGGTCATATTACTTTCGGAATTATCGTAATTTTGAAATTCATTAACAATTGGAGTCAACGCCTTTCCTACAGTATTTTTAACTGTTTTGGATTATTGCAATTTTTGGGAGAATAAAATATTATTGTCCCTGCAAAGCTTGTAGGAGTGAGAGGATGTACTTCAGGCTATAGGTGTCGTATATTGAAAGGAAACGTCTTATTTTGGCCTACATTTGACGACGACGAGTTGTGTTGAGTAGGAATCATTGCAAAGTTTTATTATTTACTCATTATAAAGATCGGTACATAAAGTCAGGAATAATGAGTAGCTTACTATTATTCCCCTGAGTTCATCTAAAAAAGTGCAGAAAAATATTATAAGGAAGTACAAATAAAGATGTGTTTATTTTGTACAAAGAGCGAGTTTGCAGTTTATGACTGTCTTCTTGTAAAATCCAATTCCGTTTTTACTTCAACCACTTAAACGGATGGCAGACATGCTTTTTTCTGTATATAGGTATCAAAATTGGTTCTCAAATGTAATCTCTCAAAACTAAGCTTTAAATTAGTTAATTGTGACAGTTTTATTATTGATTATTATCAAGTGTTTTGTTTCTGAGATTAAAATCTTACTGTTCATAACATACAACTGAACTGAATAACAACTTTCTCTGAATTACAAACTTAAAAAAATGCTGCTTTAATTAGTACATACACTTGTAGCAAGTAATGGTAAAATTATATTTTTTTACTGTTAATAGTAAAGATTCTATTTTGATCTAATACTTTGTAATATGTATCTCAGTTGTACTGGACCAGATTTAATAATCGAAGAAAATAATTACGCAATTATATAATGTCAACACCTCTGTCCCTGTATATGTACCTTTCGTGACTAAAATGCATCAAATGCTATTACTCCACATAACCGGTTCGACCTTGGTCCTTTGAAGATTCATAACGAAACATGCGGTATGTTGAATCGACTATACACACAGAAACAAAAATCCAGTAGTGGGGGAAACACTGAACGTTTTAAAAGTAGACGAACTGGTCCAGTCGATCGCATCTGTGTGTGTAGGCGAATTTGTGCTGTACTAATAAAATCTGAGTGTGCATGCAGTGGAAATTACCAACTGTATAACAAAGTAGAGAATGCTGTTTTCATTCATAAAAATTTCGCTTTTATAGACTTCTTTCGTATGCAGTCAATACGTATTTGTAAGCGATTATACTTATCCTAGATAATTATTGTGAAAGCTGGCAGAAATATATAAAATGTCTCTTATGTAGGATATAAGTGAGATTGAAATAATCTCCCTATGTATTTATTTGGGCACTTACATACATACATATATAAATACACATATTAGTTGTCGGATGAATATCAAGTAAAATGTGATAGGTAATTTCTATATATATATTTTTTTATAGGAAAGGCTATTCAAACCGGTATTACAAGATTTTCTTAGAACTGATTTTATAAACTAAGAAGATTACAGCGGTATTATCTGTCAATATACCTAGTCAGGTTTTTTTATTTATATTTAAGGCATCCATCTTAAATACATAGTTCTTTGATTTAACGTTTCTAGGTTTTACATTACGTGTAATTTCAAAATTCAGTTTGTTTCGTGCTAGCAAATCTGCATTAGCATTTGAATGATGACGGATATAAAAGTAGTTTACACGAACATGCTCCCTATTAAATCTCGCTGTTAGATCTGATATCCAACAATTATTCGAAGTATACAGGAAATTGAAAATAGATACACGATAATTAACAAAGCAGAATACTGGTCAGATAAAAAAGAATGGTTACAAAGAATACACAAATCTAAATAATATTCTTAGAAACAATTAAAATTATATTAAGATTATACAATGTATTTGACCATTCAAGAAGCACCTTTAAAAAATCAGAGAATTTGTAGTAATATGGTTGGTTGATTTAACTTACTGAAATTAGGAATAACAAGAAAAATATTTGAAGCATTTACACATGATTTTGTCTCGTCATATTTTTAAATACGTATTCCAAACATTACTGTTTTAGGGAAAGTGTTATGAAATTTTTTGGGCGCCGTGTTGTTTATTGTGTTCTAGACTTCTAACTGCATGGAAAAATGGCGGATGTCATTTACTATTCCTATGATTTTGAAGAAATCTTAACATCACTCTTCTAACTGTTATTTTTGCTTAACAAACATTAAAGCCGATACACAAAATCAAACCATAAATACAATAGTGTGCTCTAACTTGCAACTAACGATTTCTAATCAAACCAGTTCGACACTGCGAAGAATTGATGAAGAGAATTTAGGTTCTCATGGAACTAAAGCAGAAAAAGAAGCAGATTTTGGTGATACAACCTTTGAACCAAGCTGTTCATCTGAACCACATTTATTGAATTAAGACGATCTTAACGATCTCATACGAGATTTATAGTTAGTCAAAAAACAATTTAAAGCGGTTGGCCTTCGGCTAAAAGGATGGAATCTTCAAAAGAATACTAAGATGTATGTATTTATTATAATCGTCATTCTCAATGTGAAGTCTTATTTTTCTGAAGAAAACATAACCCAACAGAATGGCGCTTGTTTATTCGTTCTTCTGAAGTTAGTTTCAAAGCTGTGCTTTTGAAGGTTGTTGCACTTATTCTTGGTTTACATCAGCTTTTCTATGCAAAGCATTGTTGTTTTTATGCGAATACAATAGTAGAAACAGAAAACAAAGGGGCGAAACGTAAATCATTGAAGTCTTGACAGAAAATTCGGAAACACAACGCACAACTAGAAACACCAAAATTACAAATTTTCTGTACTTAAAATAGAAGTGTCCTAAATTAGTGATAGTAAAAATTAAACGATGAATACTTGTGGGCCCACAAATACGAAGCGAAGAATTACCGTGATATTATCAACAATTTTCGCATTTAGATTTCTTGCCAGAAAATCTTGTCGCCATGAGCGATGAGTACGAGGAACATTTTCATTAGGAGATTTCAGCTGTGGAAAAGAGGTCTATCTATAGAAGAGTTTTGTTTGATTAATGCGAATGACAAATTTTATGTATCAATACATATGTTGGCAGATTTCGGTATAATAGGTATAAACAGAAAAAGTTGTTATCAACAATTTGTAAGAATTGATAATCAAACCATATAGGTATAAAGAAAATACACAGCAACAACGCTCTTCATGTAATCCTCTCATACGTGTAGTGCATATGAAAAAGTAAACATTCTTTAAACTATGTATGTAGTTACATCTTTGACCATGCATGATTTGGAATAAAACAAAATAAAAGTTAGTATGCATCTTTAACTATACATAGTTTTTATCAATCACGTTCGATTCTCAGTTATGACTAGCAAGTTTAGTGCTATCAGATATCAGATATTATTCCGATTAATGTGGCAACAATACAAGTGAATGTTTGTTATTTACAACTTATATAACTATATATGCATTTTAGCGTTCTGGTACATTGTGCTATCGATGAAAAATAAAGGATTTTATGGTAAGAGATAACTAACTTCTACTTAGTATTAAATTAGTCTTGCATATAAAAAGAGGAAAACTGATTCTTTTCTGTATTCAGGTAATGCGATTTTATACATGTAATACCAAGTTTTATGTAATTGGCCAAGGTTATTTATTCGACTATTGTATTATTGAGAAACTAATTTCAAGCTGATTAAAAAACAATAATTTCCTGCTTCTGAAAAGCAACCATTATGTTTTCAGACAAATTGTTCACTAATTTATTTCGTCATTAATCTGTGTGTATAGGACGTTTTGTTAGTTTTGGATTCAAGATATTGCAACAAAATATTCCATACTAAAAAATAAATCCTTGTTTAGCTGCAATGAAATAAATATGGGCTACTATTTCGAGTTATGAATTTTCACAATTGACAAACAGCAAATTGAGGGTTCAAGAAAAAGTTTGTAACGTGCAAAAGGATTATTTACTGGAAACTTTTTATACGACTGAATACAATCTCAACAGCAAACTAGATACAGGAAGGATTGGGAGAGGCAAATTCTATTGAAATCTTCCTTCTCCAGAACAAGAATTCCATTGCTAATACTGAAAATCCATTAGCCATAGGAATAGTGAAAAGTAACTATCGTATCAAGTCATTCAAAAAAAAAGGAAGACAAAATGTTCCACCTGCAAGATATGTCAGCTTTTAGTCAGTCTTATTCTTCCAATAATGTTGTGTCCACACTTGTTGTGAACAGCGGTTTAGACATACAGTTTGACAAGGTACTTACGTTACTGGCGGGCTGGCACGATAAGCTTTTACAAAACTGTGAAATAAGTTGTAAAGAGCTTTTTCCCTAGTGATAGATTCTACGTCTATGACGCGCAGACTAATTCACCGATGTGATGTAGGTTTTGTCAAAATTAATCAGTTTCTTTTTATTTCTCTGTATTGATCTAGAGGGAAAAATGTTTGCCAACCATAGAAATTAAAATTGAAGAAATACAAATGTAATTAATCTATATGTTGATGTTTGACAAATCGATCTACTGAAGAAGATTTCTTTGATTACTGTTTGCGCATTCAATAAATCTTCTTTGATTACTGGTTGCGCATCCAAAAAATCAAGTTAAAAACAGAATTCTGAAATGTCGTGCAAGTGGTTAAAAAGTCCTAAATTTTGAAAATTAGAGTGATGTTATATAGACACATCGAAAAAAATCATAATTAGAGTAGGCTATGTGAATGGATTGTTACTTTAGCCACTTTTACATAATTACATTTATTCCTTGACATTTAATTTGAGGTTATAAAACTTACATAAACTAAAGTTACAATAAAATGTCAAGTAATAAATGTCATAGCCTACCCAATTATGTTTTTTTTCGATGGCACGTTAGTTCGGGAGAAGTTACGAAAAACAAATAGGACTCATTGTAGCAACACTGCTTTTTTTCCATTGTGAGCGCTGCTGCAGCCGTTTTCCGAACTATATTGCCTGTAAAGGCTACCATGCATCTCTGGCTGTGTAAATTGTGTGTGAAAGTGTGTTTACATGTCTTGGTTACATCATTATATCGCCATAAATAATATTGCACTGTTAATTATGTCCAAATAGCGTATGTTAGTTCAAATCTATCTACTTACAATATAGACCTTTCCACTACGATTGTGTGCATAAATACCACCATGCAAAAAATAAATGAAGGTTTTTTAGTACAAGAAATAATAAAAATAATATGTACTTATTTCAAATGTAACAAATGGCGCTGAATTAATGTAGATCATTTAAATTTGCCGGAAGCCCAGTAGAGATGCTTAAAAATATGTAATAGGAAAATCCAAGCATTTTCACGAAACCTACTTATGGAAAATATGGCAGTTGTTTTAAATGTAAATGAAAAACGATACGTTTCCAATTGAAATTTCTCTTACATTTAAATTTAAAAATAAGGTTTTGGCGAATGAATTTTTATATTTGTCCAATATATACATATCTGCATTGCGTGTCATCATTACTTGCGTGTTCTACTGTATATGTACTTGAACCATCTTATATCTATCTACTTTCACATTCAGCGCGGAACTTCACTACAGTTTTAACAGCGTTTGTTGTATAAGTGTTGCAGGCGGTGTTTATAAATATACCGAACACGCTGTTTCAAGTAAGGGGGATTGTACGTATGCCGGTTTATTTATTGCATACGATTTGTCGTTCTTTGGTCGTTCAGATGTGTGATACTGATGCATATTCGTGGACTGTGTGGGTCTAGCATACGGGCGACTTAACACAAACCTCGAGTGGTTCTCTGCAGCGACTATGTAGTATACGCTTGTCGGTTCCTCGATACAGCAAGCTGTAATGATAATTGTCAAGTGCTGCTTTACGTCATGCTTCCGTTATAAAAATTATTAACCGTTTTATTCCTATCGGAATCGTTATTTTTGTCCTCAGAAATTGTGCTTATACAGCTGTCGCTATGAGAACACTTTGAAAACAAACGTGTGAATGTTTGATGTAATTAGTACTAAACAAAAGAAAATAATTGCAAAATATTTTTGTTTTTGAGTCATTCGGGTCATTTTGTACGAAGAAAATGAAACCAGAACAAAAAGACACAATAAATCAGTACACTTACGTTTTGTGTGAATTTTAGTCGACATGCTTTTGTATATTCAACCCTACTGTATATGATATTAAAAATGTATTGTTCGCGTAGCATATCATATACAGGAAAAGTAATAATAAAGTTACAGCAGACGTTCAAATATATCTCACTGAATGATATCGAAGGCTTCCACGGTCAGCGTTTTTGTTATGAGGGCTTAGGTCGTAGTAAAGTAAATATATACAATACAAAAAATAAAACAAAAGCGAAAAAAAGCTATTGTTACACCTTGCAAATAAGCAAGTTATTTTTTCTTGCGTTTGAATTTCAAAACTTATTGTCTCATTGTTTCTGCAGCTCTGATTGATGTTTTTGTTATATTACTCTTGCTCACAATACTTTGTTTAGCATTCACACTTCGTTAATTTTTAAAACCTCGTCTACATTAATAAATATTTGCGCTGTGCATTTTATATACAGGTAGAATCTGTGGTAACCGAATGACAGGAGAACGCAGCCATGTTTCCCCACCATTTTCTCGGCAGACACCGATATAGACGTGTGACCAGTTGACAGTGACAGTAGAACTTCGACATATGCGTCAGCCAATTTCAATTCACAATCAATGAATAATAATTTAAGGTTAATCCAAATATGATTAAGTAGCCAGGCATTTTACGCAATTATGTTAAAGAAAATAATATGCTACGAGAGAAAATAAAAACTATTCTTCGATGAAATAACGATTATGCTCAATAATCGAATAATAAGTTAAAGATAGCGAATTCTCAAAAATAGAACAAAGACCTTCCTCTGGCAAATAAAAATAATTAGTCAGGATTCAAGAAAAAGAAATTAAATAAATAAATAATCAGATGTACACCTGATTATTGTACATTGATGGGTGATGAGGCCGAGCATTGGCGAAGGTTAAGCCTGTAATGCTCAGTCATAGTAAAATAAAAAAATTAGGAAAAAACATTCTGTTTATTTATTACTTGACCTAATTATAGAAAATTACATAGGTATAAATTAAATAAATGGTTCAAAAATACCGCCTCCCTTAAATAAACAAAACCCTAATCTATTGTAAAAGTTAGTTTTTACATTATACAGCATTTCTTGTGTGATATTATTAGAAGTATTTGTAATAGCATTTTTTAATTCCTCTATGGTATTTGGTCTGATATCTGCGTGCGCGTAAATGGACTCCTTTAAATATCCCCAATAAAAAAAATCTAAGGGAGACAAATCGGGCGAACGGGGTGGCCACGATATTTCTTGCGAATAGGTTCCAATCCAACGATTTTGAAATATACGATTCAAAAAAGCCCGAGTGACTGCAGCGTTGTGGGCTGGGCAACCATCTTGTTGAAAGTAAATTCTTTGATGGTTAATGTCCGGTAGTTGTTCTATGATCGGCAAAACTTCATTTTCCAATAGAGCTAAATAACTAGCGCTAGTTAAATTGCCATTGATAAATATGGGACCTATAACCCGATTATTTAACAACCCAGCCCATACATTTACTTTCTGTTGATACTGGGTACGCGTGCTTACACTGCGAAATTCATTTCTTCTAGCCCAATACCTAACTATTGACGGGTTGTGGGATCTTACAATGGGAAATGATGACTCATCCGTAAATAAAATATTATTTAAAAAATCATCGTTGAGATTCACCATTTCCATCAACCTCTCGCAAAATTCCAATCGTCTAAATGCATCGTCGTGAAATAATTGCTGATGCTTAGACACCTTAAAACTGCTGTACGCATTACTTTTTAAAATGCGACTAACAGATGATGTTGATGTTCCCACATCATTTGCAATCTGTCGTAGCGATAAATTTGAATTATTTTCAATCGACGCACATACCAATAGCAATGTATCCGCAGATATTTTGCGTGTGGGATAGCTTTTTTTAAATTTTTTACCATGCCAGTACGTTCAAATTTTCTAAGTAAGTCAAAAATCGTGGATACTGACGGAATAGACCTATCTGGATATTTAACGCTAAATAAATCGCGGACCTGCTGGAAACTATTACCAGCATAATGCCATTTTAGCAATTGAAGTTTTTCTTGCTCTGTGTATTTCGGCATTATTACATTAATATGCTAATAGAGAAACTGACAGGTGACAGACTGATGACATATATACGAGCGTATCGTTATGTATATCCATGAATATGTTTTCTACAATGGTAGTGGGAGTCGACCGCTTCCCCACCCATTTGGTTACCAGAGATTCAATCTGTATATTATATTTTCGTGAATTATGATTCACAACGTAAATATTTCTATAGTGTTGACGGGCGCTTTGAATGCCTTCGAGATCTTTCTGGAGGTTTGTATTTTATTAAATAATAAATTGTATTCAACTCTGCAACTTCTTAATCAGATGAATATAACTAGAAGAAACTGACATACCTATAGAGTCAGTGTATAAATACATGCGAATTTTGCTGTTGCGTATTTGTATATATTTAGTAAATGAAGGCTTTGCCTTAAAGTAAGAAATAGAGGTTATACACATTCAATAGTATGTAATGTAAACGAAATATACCTTTTATAGATGTTTCCTTACAAATAATAATGAGAGGAATCTGCTTATTTTTAAATTAGATACGAAAAATATTAACCTCGTAGAACTTTTCTGTAATAACACTAAGTACCTACATTCAGCTTTTACAATTGTTATTTGGGATAATTGAGTAGTCCCAGAGTAGTTTTCCCGGAAATTCTAACAAGATTATAAACACAATAATGCAAATTTTCCCAAACGCCAATTATTTAAACATATTTTTATATAAAAATATGCCGTCCCGAAGTGGAGTCGAACCACCTTGTAGGGCTATCGCGGCTCTACCGCATACCGATGCGACCACCGGGGGCTTCGACTACACAAATAAACTTCACATATATATGCGAACGACATGTTATAATGACCTAGGATAGGCAACATTTTTGACACCGAAGTGTATTATTTTCTTGGCGTATGTAAATACAATAATGCAAATTTTCCCAAACGCCAATTATTTAAACATATTTTTATATAAAAATATGCCGTCCCGAAGTGGAGTCGAACCACCTTGTAGGGCTATCGCGGCTCTACCGCATACCGATGCGACCACCGGGGGCTTCGACTACACAAATAAACTTCACATATATATGCGAACGACATGTTATAATGACCTAGGATAGGCAACATTTTTGACACCGAAGTGTATTATTTTCTTGGCGTATGTAAATACAATAATGCAAATTTTCCCAAACGCCAATTATTTAAACATATTTTTATATAAAAATATGCCGTCCCGAAGTGGAGTCGAACCACCTTGTAGGGCTATCGCGGCTCTACCGCATACCGATGCGACCACCGGGGGCTTCGACTACACAAATAAACTTCACATATATATGCGAACGACATGTTATAATGACCTAGGATAGGCAACATTTTTGACACCGAAGTGTATTATTTTCTTGGCGTATGTAAATACAATAATGCAAATTTTCCCAAACGCCAATTATTTAAACATATTTTTATATAAAAATATGCCGTCCCGAAGTGGAGTCGAACCACCTTGTAGGGCTATCGCGGCTCTACCGCATACCGATGCGACCACCGGGGGCTTCGACTACACAAATAAACTTCACATATATATGCGAACGACATGTTATAATGACCTAGGATAGGCAACATTTTTGACACCGAAGTGTATTATTTTCTTGGCGTATGTAAATACAATAATGCAAATTTTCCCAAACGCCAATTATTTAAACATATTTTTATATAAAAATATGCCGTCCCGAAGTGGAGTCGAACCACCTTGTAGGGCTATCGCGGCTCTACCGCATACCGATGCGACCACCGGGGGCTTCGACTACACAAATAAACTTCACATATATATGCGAACGACATGTTATAATGACCTCGGATAGGCAACATCCAGCCCCCGGTGGTCGCATCGGTATGCGGTAGAGCCGCGATAGCCCTACAAGGTGGTTCGACTCCACTTCGGGACGGCATATTTTTATATAAAAATATGTTTAAATAATTGGCGTTTGGGAAAATTTGCATTATTGTATTTACATACGCCAAGAAAATAATACACTTCGGTGTCAAAAAAGATTATAAACATTCTTTGTGGAATGAAACTCGTGAAATATAAGGATTAACGAAAACAAATTAAGGTACATACATATATATATGTATACTTATAGGTGACCTATTTTCGACTCTGACCATGAGGATAGATGCAATTTTCTGGATTTTACTACGAGTAATTAAACGCATCTAGTTAGAGTATTTTAATAAAAATGCTCTAAAACTAACTAGTGCATTAGTAACTGCCACCACTGCCAAAACGTTAAATTTTGTATTTTAATTGATTCTTGATTTACTTTTAATTTGCAATAGAAATTACTAAGTGCAACAGAATCGATTAATATGGTGTTTATGGTACACTGGGCAAATTCCAAAAAAGGCCGATACACAGACCATGAGAGAAAGCTAGGACCGGATGCATTTCGAAGTTTATTGAAGAGGGAAGTACTACTGGAACTGAAAGAGCGTCTGGTATTGAAGGTATCAAATGGAATTGCACCAGCAGCTTTGCGATCGCGACTATGCTAGTAGAGAACTATTCTCAATTTTGTTTCGGAATGATCCAAATTTCATCGTCAATGTGCTGTTTTCCTACGAAGCGATTTTTAAAAGTAATGGAATGGACGTGGAGTAAGAATTGGCTCGCTTGTCATTTTATTTTTTGAAGAACAGTTAACTGGGGAACATTCCTTACATTTTCATAGAGATGAGTTGTCACTACTCTAGAAACTCTAAATTTGACAGCGAGGGAGCAATTTTCAACATGATGGAGTTCCGCCATATTACCGCAGAAACGTAAGAACTTATCGCTAATCGCTGGACGGGACATGGTGCTCAACTGCGTGGCCATTGATGTTTTTTTAGGAGCACGTTAAAGATGGAGACACTCCAACAACAGTAGAGGATACGGATGCCAGAATATGGTGCAATTTTGTCAATATTACAAAAAATTTATCATTTATCAATCAAAATGTGTTTTTATTTAAGCGGCGAATTATTTGAACGTCTATTATAGTAATGTTTAATAGTTTGGACTAACAATATTTTTCTTTGTCATTAAGTCGATATAAATTTTTTATATTTCTTGTACATTGAATATATTTTCTTATGATTGATTTCTTATGTAACAAATCCCAAAAAATTGCGTTTGTTGTGAATTTGCTTAAATACCGTCAGTGAAAGGGTAATATGTATTTTTTGAAAACTGATGAAGCTGTCTTTAACACATGAAAATAACATACAAGGTGTTCCATTCGAAAAAATCCGAAATGGATTTCGAAATCCTTCGTGGTTTACTTATAATAGTCCATCCCATCTTGGTTGCACCGTCCTGTGTATGTAAGTTCAAACAAATTAAAAATTACAGGGAAACTGACTAAAAAGGATAGATATATGTATATAATTTTTTATGTTGGAGGGATTATTCTATATTCAATACGCATCCTGCACTTGCAATTAACACGGCAATATAGGAAGATATCTGCAATAAATAATGATCGTGAAATCCTGCAGTCAACTGAACTGATTTATTCATTTTATTAAATTACATATTTATACATTATATTCATGTCCTTGAAAGTGTTAATTCTCAAAAAAGGAAGCCGTGCTAATACCGGCAATCTTTACCGGCAGGTACACGACTTTCGCATCGGGTAACCTCATGATCAGTCGGTTGCGTTTATCTAACAATAAGAATCGAGAGAGATACAAGAGTTCAGCGACCCCTGCGAAATTCTTTAACGCTCTCGCACACAATTAGACAATGTTGTTTTGTGCAAGAATTATGTCGCGTGTACCCTACTGAGGTGTTGGGTTATTTGACGGTCACGCAGAATAAGCTCTTTATTATACCGACAGGAGTAGCGGTTGGCAGCGGCAGTATCCAGAGAAGTCCCCGAAAAGCGACACACAATGACGTGTAGTCGGCGGTAGTTCGAACGCTGCTTCGGAGATGCGGTATGACACGGTGATGATTGTGGTGGGGTTCGGATGCGGAAAAAGCTCGATACTCGACGGCTTCACACCGACGACGAATGGAATCGCCCTCTCGCTTGCCCGACGCTTGCCTCCATGACCGGTGGCAAAACTTCGGCGTTTCGCGCTCTCTCTTCTCGCTGCTGTTGTTATTGTTGTTGTTGTGTTCTGCGCCGTTTGCAGGGAAATTTGCTCGATCGCATCTGAGTTGATGGGAGTGAAAGCAGGGCACACGCGTATACGCGTAATGACTTAGAAATGTAACGAATGTTTTCCGTTTTGTAGACTGGGTTCTATCATCGTGTGGAAGTAATGAAGGCTACTATATGTGGGCAATATCTGACAGGCATATATTCGCATGGAAAAATATACCTATATACTTATTGCACGAAATTTTGTATTAAAAATAACTTTGGAACCTATAAATAGCGTTGGCGTTTATATCAAAACCGGAATTTATTTATTTTTGTGATGTAATTCAAAATTATATATAGATTAATTTTTCAATATAATCTCCCTCTTTGTACCAGATTTTGAAATCCTGCTAAAGAGAAAATTTCTTCCTGCTGCCTAAATCAATTTAGATCACACATTATAAGCGTGTCTTTTTCTTGAAATCATTTGTTTCCTAGATGATTTTTAAGCGGTCGAAACAAATGAAAACGAATTGTCAAGATGTTCTATAACGGCTGTAACGGCTATTTTTACGTCGGGAGTTCCTCTTTCTAGATCATCACTTACACTGTACCTGTTGTTTTTTTTCTGGCCTTTGGGTACTTTTTGGTGCTTTCCTCGTCTATTGCAAATATCAGCGTGATAATTGGCATTATTATAATCAGAAATTGAGTCGACGCTTTGGTTTTATGAATCCACATACAAGATGGAAAACACGATATAGATGTCGCTTTATTTTGTGATTTAACTTACTCTGTTGTTCTACCTAAACCACTTGAAATCATCTCCACTGTTTTTTTAAATATCGCCGGAGAATTTGTTGAGCGTGATTCTAACGTTTTCTTTCGTTCCCAAAGAATGTTTGCGTGTACTTACATTCTTTATCTTTTTTTTATCTCTATCGGTCTATTCGTCTACGATTTTTTAATACTACCGTCACTCCTATTATTGTATTCTTAAATTTGTCAATTAAAGTTTATCCTAATGTCGTGGAGAATACTTAATCCATTTTTAACGTCCTGCTTATTGTTCTCCATATTTTTGACGTTTAAAAAAAATTGTTGAATTTCTTATTTGGTTGTCGCTGGCGGCGGCGTTTTTATTCAACATATGACGGTTTGCTCTGATAAAACCAAGATGTTCAAAAAAAAATTACTGAAACGGGTCAATAGCCGTAGTGATTAGGGGGACTGATTATCGTTGTGGTCGGACGATAGGAGCCGCGTTTCAATTCTCTGGAGGGACGGTGACATTTTTTCAGAGAGTTGAAATCCGAATCGACTTACCATTTGCTGTTTGGAGCAAACTGATTAACAGTGCGGCATTATAAAAGGCGATATGATGCTGTCATAAAGCCATTGGAACACAATTATATACACACGAAGACGATACCGCGAGAGTTGCAGTTGTGCCGTACAAGCGATACAGCGATACGGAGTCACTGCAACTAAGCACCCACCACACATAAAAAGAATTCGAACAACTCAAAGAATTAGATCATGCCTGATTTTGCCTGTTACTCTTAACACCTTTATTTGGCTTTGCAGAGGAAAACTACAACACGTTCTGAAGACTACTTTTGTTTCTCTGTCCAGAAGTGGACTTGCAGTTCTGATGCTTTGGTTCTTTCTGATCATCAATTTGTCTTATTTTTTATATTAACCATGTTGGGTTTTGATAGTGACTGTCAGTTTTTATTTCAGCTATGGAAATTTTGTGTATAACTGTACAGGGTGGCCCATTTTCGTACGTTTTCGAGGGTTTCAGTGGGAGAGGTACGGTTTCACAGGATTTTTTCCCTAAATATGTACTAATGGCGCAAACCGAATTCCGCTATCTCTTTCCGTTTTCGAACTACAGGACGTTTTTTGATTTTTTCCAAACAAGTCCCGCTCTATATCTCGCTTTTCCTAGACGCTATCGAAAAACAGTTTCGACAACTTTTAGTTACTTTTCTGAGTTATATTCGATGCAATACAGTAAGTTTATTTTATTTTACTTTTTCGGTTTTTCGATATAACCACAATTGTGTTTTTTTTCACATGGAACATCCTATATATTTCCTCGAAAATGAAAACGAGTAAAAAAGCGATTTTTAAAACATATACATAGTACATACAGGGTCCTACAGCTGATCTCCGGTCTTTGATTGGTCATTGGCTATTATAGTGAAAGGTTTCACTTTACACATGCTGACATTGAGAAGTATATCTTAAAATTATTTTTGACTATACAGAGTTGTCACAATCACACGACGTTTTTTTAAATGGAACACCCTGCATTTTTAGCAGTGGCTGACCATTATCTACAAGTACCTATTTTTTTCTTTGATGTGTATGTTAGGTGCAATGAATATTTTTGTTAAAAAATTAATGTTTACACAGTATCATTAAAAATAACAGTATTGCCACAAATGTGAAGTTTAAAATGAAATAATTGGGGATTGGGATCAACAAATAGAAGATGCTTTAGGCACAATTTGGAACTTTTGCGGTATACAGGGTGTTTAAAATTTACTTTCCAATTTTGGTAACTTTGAGCAAAGTTTTATTTTAATAGAACAATTTGTATATTTTTACACAAACGGACGAGGAGCTTAAGAATACTTCTTAATGTCTAGTTGCAGCATGTGTAAAGCGAAACGTTTCACTTGAATAGCCAATGAGCAATCAAAGACCGGAGTTCAGCTGCAGGATCCTGTACATGTATGTATGTACTATCTTTTGGAAAGGCATTTGAAAAATCCTTAATTCAAAATTCATAGAATTTCACATGTAGTAGGTACTGAAAAAGAGAAATTTTGACGTTTTACATATAAAGTTGACTGTACAAAAAAAGTTTTGGTATTTTTTCCATAACTTCCGTTTCCGTAACCAAAAAATTATTCAAAATGAACAAATTTGTGAATGAAGATAAATACAACATAGTTATGTGTTTTAATTTGAGAAATAAAGATTTTATGCCATCTGGATGTAACTCAACAAAGTCAGTCAATGATGTCGAAACCGTTTTTCCCCAAGAACTTAATAAAAGCGAGATATAGGGCTGGACGTGTTTTGCCAAAAATCAAAAAACAGCCTGTAGTTCGAAAACGGTGAGAGATCGTGGAATTCGGTTTGCGTTATTATTTGAGTTTTTTTCTATTTCCCACAGTTTCGAAACAAACGAAAAGATACGAAAATGGGTCAATTATATAATGGATTAGGTTCAAAAAAAGGGAAGGAAAATATTGGGATAGGCAGCCAAAATCAAACGATGATTAAAAAATCTCAATTTAATATAAGCTTTCGACAACTTTCGAAAGCTTATAATATTAAATGGATATTTTGGCTGCCTATCCCAATATTTTCCTTTCTTGTTTAAACCTAATGCTGTACAGCCAGTACTTCCACCCTACTTATAATGGATTAGTTGCTAAAGTGAAACATTTTGGCGCAGATACGCCAGATACTTGCTATTTATGTAGTATATTTGTCACAAACAGTTGATTCTAATATTTCATTATGGAACACTACGCACAGAAATCTAAGGTTATATGTTACTTTTGGTTTTACAGCACCAAATGTAGAAATTTTGGACTAATTATAAAATAAGTTATCCTTAATTCTACCCGATTCATGTTCGCATTTTTAGTGAATTACAAAAACCAAAATTACTTTCTGCAACATTAACTCAAGAAATTTTATAGATAACAGTACAAACGTTTTTTTTTTAATAACCTATAAGCGTCTACAAGAACTTGTGCATTGCATCTATCCAGACAACATCGATAGGAAGTTCCGAGCAGCGAAGTGTACTGAACGATTTAAGTGCTCTCGAGTATCCGATCGAGGTTTTACAGTGAACTCTACAGAGCGAGTATCACAACAGACTGTCCCGTACAACACGATAAACGTTTACGGTCGGTTCTTTGACCTCAAGAAATGGATCGGAAAAATACATCTCCCCCGCGCTAGTCCTTCATCGCATTGTTGTGCCGTTGTATCCGTGATGTGTATCACTAGAAGTAGCCTGTTTGTATTATGTGTGAGAATTAATATACATAAGTTGTATTAATTTGCGCATGTCCATTACACACACGCTGCTAAAAGTTGATTAGTGTGTGCCAAACTACTAAATATCGTGGACTTTTCATTCATTGGTTGATATGAATAAAACAAAATAAGTGCCAGTGACGTATACTACGTTTGTCTATTCACGCTTAATTTATACGTAGTACTGCGTAGAGCATTAGTAATGAATGAGGAGCGGAAAAAAATCTTAATTGCGGTGGCAATAGTGATAACACTACTGACGATTAAAATATATTCAATATTATTTGTTTTGATATAATAAAGCATTATTCCGAGCTGTGGTTTGGTGTCGCCTGAAAATCAAACTTTTTCGGGTCCTCGGAGTACACACAAATTCCCCCAAGTAAAAAAGGCAGTATATAAATTTAAAAACCATTCGAATTGTTTTCTATTGCGCACTTTGCAGTGTACAAATCCGTTCTGTAAATTCGGAAAGTATATACGTTTTGCAAGTGTTCATGAGAGATATATCACGTACTGTATTAAGATTCTGTTTCAAGATCTTCGTTATTATGAGAGCTACAACGTCGATTACATTGGCATATTTCTGCAAGTTTATGTGGTGATTGCTATGGTGGAACCAGACAAAGAACTAAGCAACTATGTTTTTCAAAATATTCACTGAAACTGTCTTTCTTAAGGAAACACTCTGTATATTTCATTACCGTTGAATCGAGAATTTAATTCTAAAAATTAAGGGTTAATAGTATTAACCCTTAATTAATTATTGATGAAGTACTTTATTGAAAAGTCAAATTTTCATTCAGGAATGCGACGTTCAGACGTATCATACCTATTACCTATATTTTCAACATCACGTTTTTTGTTTTAACGAGTGTTCATTTTTATATTTGAAATGACAATAAACAATGCTTAAACAGGTGAACATATGTAAACAGATCGAATTGTTTTTTTATAGCTAGATTGTTTTTTTTTCAAATATAAAAAATGCTAAAGACTTATTTTTGCTCAGTGATATATTAAAATGTTCAAAATTATATTTTTAATTAAACGGTAATGAAATATACAGGTGCTAATTAATAAATTGAAGGAAAATACCGTTTCAGTAAATATCTTGAAAACGCGACACTCAATTGTTTTTTGGTTTCCACCACTGTATTCGTTAACTAGAATCCCTGAAATATACCCATTTAGTCGAGTCCAATAATAACAAAGTTAGGATTCATGCGCACATAACGAACAATCTGTATATAACTATCCTCAGAGGGTAATACTGGCTTTAATGTAACAGTATTATGTAGCAGGAAAACTTGTTTGTTTTAATTTATTGGTTAGGTTTATTACTGACATTTTTGATTTGAAAAATGTCGTGTGTTCTGGCGATGAATATTTCAACGATGTACAGGATGTTGACCACTAGCTCACTTAAGAAACTAAAAATCGTCGTGTAATAAAAGAAAACGGCTGAATTATGATATTGTATATACAGGCTGTTACAAATTCGCGGGTCACCATTGGGATCTCGAAAACGGTAAGAGATACAAAGTCGGTTAAATTTGGGCACAGTTGCGGTTTTCCCTGCTGAATAATAATCCGTTTTAAAAACTTTTCTATGATTTGTAGTTTTTGAAATATTTCCGAAAAACACACTTTTCTTTTTTCTTCTGTTCTGAAGTTATTATTGTAGGGATCAAAACAAGATTAATACATTCTACAGGCACTTTTTTGATCTCTTTACGAAGGTGTTATTAGATTTTGCTTAAAGTGTTTCCTCTCGCTTTGACCACCATCAACTTCATTTTTTCTTATGGCCGCCATATTAGATCTTGGCATCATTAAATAGATCAATTTTTTCTGATATTTTTTTATGTATCACGTATCCTCATTAAAGAAAGTTAAATGGCTACAAATGCAGAAAATGTAAAAAATAACAGTACTAAGAAAAATATGGTGTGCTGTGACGACAAAAAGTGAACGTTTTGATATATCTCCGCATAGTTTAGTTTGTTTACTGTTCAACTCAAATGCAATTCGTTTTAAACTTATTCAAATGATGAAAACAACGCATAACAACGTGACATGTTTCAACTTTATTATAATAATAACATCACAGTAACAGCGAGCGAAATTTACTTCCAACAGTATCCATAAAGACGTCAACCAAATAGAACATTGTTTGGTAAATTAGATAGAAACGTTGTTCTTTATGGATCTTTTAGTAAAATTCGAAGGAAGTAGGAATTTCAGAATTTTAATATAAATTCAGAAAACAACAGTCATATTAACAACTTTTAATATCCAGCTAATTCCTGAAAAATTAAGAAGGTACATACTATAACATTCACAAAAAAGAAAAAAACCCAAAATTTGTAATACAATGTCGATACTGTAGTCTGTTTCTTTGAAATTCTGAATAAGTTACATAATAATATTTTACAATACTCGTCACATTGCATTGATACCAAACGTGACCAACACGAACGAATTAAACTAGAAAAAATAACGGTGTACTCGACAGTTTTGAAAGTACCTACTTGATAGATATATTCATAATTATTATAGTCTACAAATTTAATAGTTCACAAACAAAACAAAATTTTCAGAGTAGTAGTAAAGTAACTGGTTCAGCATAAGCTTTATTTTTCAGAATACCCCACAAAAAATCTAATGGCGAGAGATCCGGTCACCTTGCCAACATACTATTCCACTATTCCCAATCCACTAATTTGGAAATTGTTCATTTAAATGATCACACACCGCCCTTGCATTGTGCGCTGGTGCATCATCATATTGAAACAATAATTCTGGAAGTCTCCTTAAATTTATATTGTCCAAATATTTGGCAAATGTAGTTCTAAAAAAATTTAGGTATCGTTCTGAGTTTAGGTTTTCCTCATAAATAAATGGGCCAATTACTTGTTCTCCCACAATTCCCGCCCAAACATTGAAGCCAAATCTAACTTCATTTCGAACTGGTCTATTGACTCTTGGATTTTCAAGCGACCAGACGTGCTCATTATTTCGATTAAATAATCCACAATTTGTAAATTTACTTTCATCCGTCCAATTAATGTTTTTTAAAAAATTGCCGTCTCTGTTGCTAAGCCAATGACACCATTCTAAACGTCTTTCGGTATCCCCAGGAAGTAAAGCGTGCGAAACGTGTATTTTGTAGCATTTGTAAAATTTATTGTTCTTTCTCAAAAGTCTCCAAATTTTAACATGATGCACGGCATCGATAGTGTTTGCAACTTGTCGGGTTGAATTGGAAGGGTTATTGTTAATCTAAAAGAAGAACTTATAAAAGAAAATTGAAACTGTTAAAACAGCTCTTGACTGGTCTTTTATTTAAACTATACGTTTTTATAAATAAAGTAACAATTGAGAGAATATTATGTATTTAAAAAATAAAAAACTATTAATACCTCTTCTAAAATTTGTTCATTCTCATTATTATTAGAGCGATCTCCATACTTCTTTCGGGTGTTACGAAAAGATCCATAAAGAGAAATGTTCCTATCTAATTTACTAAAGAATGTTCTATGTGGTTGTTGTCTTTCTGGATATTGTTGAAAGTAAATTGCGCTCGCTATTACTCAATTGCTGTAATTAGCATAATAACACTTTAACATGTCGCGTTTTTCTTCATCGGAAAAATCCGTTGTAATAAGTAAAACGATTTTTAGTAGGATTAAACAGTAAACAAACTAAACTATGCGGAGATATGTCAAAACGTTTACTTTTTGTCGTCACAGCACATCATATTCCTACAAGTGTTGGCCAATTTCTGATGGGAACAGGAACTTCAGAAAATGAAAGAAGACCCGGATTAGCTACTCCACCAACTGGCATATTGAAAAACCCGAAACCAAATTACCCCATTCAATCGATTCCATACGATCGGTTGTACGAATTGTCATACTACAAGTTAAAAATAAAAACGTAAAGACAAGTCAGTCACTGTTTTTCTTCTACATGTAGACCGTGAAACCAACTACGATGTTACAACAGATTGTACAGCCGCCTGTAGGCCGCTTTAGAGCGTAGAATCAACTACGGTTGTACAACCGATCGTATCGTCTGTAGACCTCTTTATTATACACGGGCGGCTAAAGTATTGCACCAAGTGGAATAACAGGCAAATGCTTAGAAATTTAGATTTGATATGTGGTAGCGTTAAACTGTATATTATAGCCAAGATTTTGACATAAATTTCACTTGTTTTGTGCAATTGATGTGGGCAGGACGACGCCATCTTGCTTTTTTAAAATAGGAACAAGGGTTTAGCTTTAGAGCATTTGACAACTATTTACTCCCAAAATACAATGACATACATTATAAAGTTGTCTATTGATAAATAATTTTAAAAAAATCGTGAAAAATTAATAATCAAATAGAAATGTAGATAAATAAACAAACTCATAATAAATGTTCAAAACGCAGAACACCTGCATCATTCATTAGACAACTGTAAGACAACTTTATTTGTGTCAAGAAGTGAACGCATTTTGAACATTTATTATGAGTTTGTTTATTTATCTATATTTCTATTTCTTTTACCCTTAAACCCTTGTTCCTATTTTAAAAAGCAAGATGGTGTCGTCCTGCCCACATCAATTGCACAAAACAAGTGAAATTTATGTCAAAATCTTGGCTATAATATACAGTTTAACGCTACCAAATATCAAATCTAAATTTCTAAGCGTTTGCCTGTTATTCCACTTGCTGCAGTACTTTAGCCGCACCCTGTATATTTATATGTAAATGATGTAATGAGCCATGTTGCCTTGCTTACATGAACAACTTTTTTAATATAATAGCAATGCGCCAAATAGACAGCACTGTGTATACTACCAATTTGAATAGAAAATTTCATTTGTTTTATTTTTTTTTTAATTGAATAATAATAAAATTATCTGCAAACACTGTGTGTTATGCTGTATGAAAATTCAAAGAAAGAATTAATGTTTAGGTGAATAAGGTAGATTAAACAATCTATTCATTAAACTAGCTACAATAATTAGAATCAGATTATTGTTTCAAGATCGTATTATACTCCTACAGTTTCGTGTATTGATTTTGTAATATTTTTAGAATCTTTAGAAGAATTTTAGCAGAAGTATAGTTCAAGTATTATAGCCTAAATAAAAATACTAGTTCTCTATAATTTTTTTTATGTTGGATGTGCTTCTATGATATTTTGTAAGGTACTTGCTGAAATTATTTTTTTTAATTAGAATTTTATGTATAGTCCTTTTTAATTGAATTTGTTAACAGTCTGTACCGAGTTTAATTAAAATCTTGATTAATACATTATTATAGCTTTATGAGCGTGTGACACACCACACGCGAAACTCATTCATTCAATACTGTGCGTACTTCGACAAGGCCATTCTCTAGTTCGGTTGTCCAATAAGCAATTATATGAATTTATGTCACGGCAAAATGTTTTGTAATGACAACCAAATTTTTTAATGATACAGGTTTAACGCTGTCCTTATTATCAATATAGCAGAATCAGAATTGAAGGTGTGGTTTTTAAATGTAATTTCCGTTTTTGAAGGTGTTACTAAAATACTTGTGTCTCATATATGTTATTTCTCTCGACACTTTTAATCAGACATTACTTCTGATTAATTTAACCTATTCTGACATTAGATAAATGTATTTAAATAAGTTTATGCTAAACATTATCTGAGTTAAATTCGGTTTGTGGCAATGATTAATACTTGTATCAAATCTCAATACAAAATTACCTTACATCAGGAGAACAATGATAATATATAACTTGTCACTGACTGGTTGATGTGCCTTGGATTAAACGTGAAACGGGTTTAAAAATATGCAAACACGATCTGGGCAAGGATGATAACACCATGAAAACCACCATTAAATAGAAGAAACTCAGTTGAAAATTACATCGCGACAGAAGGAGATACGCATAGGCCAATGCCGATACATTCACATTTCTGATTTTATATTGTTGCAACAGCTTGAAGTTGCCGATACCAATAAAAGGAACAGTATCCATAGTAGAAACTAATTACATTCCAAGTTATTCGTTCCCTCTTCAAACCAGTTCGGCTTTGTTGGATTGGTTGGGAAATAAGAGAAAAGAAAGAAAGACAGTCACGATGTTATTATGAAATGTAGAGAGATGTAGTTTTGTAACGTCGAAGGTGTGTAAATGTCTTATGAGAATCCAGGATTAACGCACTGAAATGTCTTATTATATTTTATTTTAGCATACATATTTTGAAATTACTATTTTGGGGCCGTTATTGTTTCGAAGATAATATCATATTTTAAGGTACTGATACATTTCCGTGAATATTCTTGTAATGTAAAGCATTCGATTTGAGATAAGAAAGCATATTTCTCGTGATACTGGAAATTGGAGATATTAAGAGGATCGTCTACCAGCTGATTACTTTACAGCGGTGCCATATCTACATTGTTCTATAAATCGTTTGCTTGATTTTATTTCAATATAATTTGAAAATTGGGCTTCATACACATATTTCTACAAATTTTTTACATCTACATATACAATTTTGTCTATTAATATTCGATATTAACTTCAGAATCTCTTTTTACATTTACCTTGATACGAGATTACTAAATTAATTTTTAGATTTAATTACTGAAATTTTTATGAGCATTCAAAATACGTCTACACATGTGTGTATGAAGCCCGATTTTAGAATACGTTTTAAATAAATTATAAGAACATTATATTATGAAAAGATTTAACTGTGGCAACATCGCCAACTGTCAAACGGTAATCACTTTCGTCGTTGTTTTGACAGACAATGAATGTTTCGTTACTTTATGTCTATGCGACTTTAGAACATATTCTTTTTATTTATTGGAATCATTATCTGGTTGGTAAACTCATTTCAATGGCATGTTTTCCTCCGCTTAAGGCAGCATAACATTCTGAAGTATATTAACGTACTCATTTTGGTCCATATTCTCTTTTATCCAATAAATTGGACCGATTCCATACCATGAAAAATGCCCGTAGCTTAAGATTACTACCGCCATGTTTTACAGTCTTCTTGGTGTATTTTGGAAGCAATTCTGTTCGTGGTGGTCTTCTGATATACAATTTACCATCGGAGCCCATGATATTTATTTTAGTTTCATCATTCCATAACATATTTTCCACTCCAGTTCAGGTGTTCATTCGCAAATCTGCGTCGACTTTTTATATTTCTAGTGCTCAGTAACAGCACCTTTCTGGCAACTCTTCCATTGAGATTATTTTCCTGTAGTCGTCGGCGAATAGTACGTTGACTAATGATTAATTCTAATTCCGTTTTAATGTCTCTAGAAGATTTAAACGGATATGTTCAAGAAACATGAACAATCCTTCTATCCATTTGTGTCGTCGTTTTTCGTTTTGATCTCCGAGCTTCTTTACGCTTTGTTGGTTTGAAAGCATTTTCAATCATTTTTTTCGAGTAGCCTACAGTACCTGCTATTTTGCGTTACGCCATTCCTTGATTATGGAGTGTTAAAATCTGGGACTTTTCAACCGATGTGCAATCATGTGCTCGTCCCATTTTAAGTAAATCTATGTAATGTATAATTAGTAATTTTATAATTATTAATAAGAGGCACTCTTACCTGATAAAATTACAGCAACAAAACGCACAGTAACTTTATCTTCATATCACTGGATCTGCGTTGAGCAATTGGCTCTATTATTATTATGACCAGACATCAAATTTCGGGGTTAAGTAAAGAGAGAATTTTCCTAACATGTATAAGCTATCTCGTGGCATCATTATTATCTGTGGAAATTTGTTATATAACCGACTAGCTCTATTTTGATGGCCACCACCGTATATCCCAGTACATAACCGTCCATAATCTTTAACAACACTGGCGACTTCTAGATTTTTTGGTTCAGGTTATTGCCGTGTACTGATTTCATAAACGTGTTGGAAATGTTTATCTCTTGACAGGCGTGGATTTTCCAAAACATAGTGATGGTTGTTTCTCCCTTTGTAAATTTCCTTTTGCATACCAATTTCAGGAAAATTGATTACTTTTTTATTTAGTAGATTTTGACAAAATTTTGATCTTGCTTACCAATCTTTTGATAATAAATTTTGAACAGGTAGAAAATGGTAGCGAAATAACTTTTTTGTATAGATAATTTATAAATTCTAGTAGAAGTTTCAATTAAAATTTTTTAATCAAGATCTCTTTTTCGATTAATTGAAATGTTTGCAGTACTTGGATAGCGTAAAAACTAGTTTTTGACGTATGCATACCGTATGTCTCGGGATAGGTAAACCGACTCTTGTAAAAGGTAAACAATTTTCAAATTAAATTTTCATTTTTTTGGAGTTCAATCCTGCTAATGTCTAACAAATTTTCAGTATTCGAAAAACAAGCCGACCAACAGTGACACGAGAAATATTTTTGTTGCAGGTTTTCATTGATAGTGCACCAAAATTTCACCAAGTAAAGTTTACTTATCATTGGTAAGCTGTCAAACTTATCAGTCAAACACTATCTTATTAAACATAAACTGTTTCTTACATACATGTTAACATTAGAGGAAAAAGTTTAGTGCAAAAAGGCCAACCACGGCAATTAATAAAAGTACTTCTTGGCGTTTAATCAAGAGATTTATTACAAAAGGAAGCGTTTACTACAAAAAGAAGAGAAAAAAAGCTTGGAATGAAAGTGATCTAGGTACGTTAGTTGCTTTAAATTCAATAGATGTAGCTCCCACCACGTCTCCAAGAAATCGAAGCATAAGCACAACCATTAGTAAAATACATTTACAACGAATTTACAAAGCAAATAAAATTTATGCGTTTAAATACCAAATTCTGTCAGACTTTGGAGGAAGGTGACGAAGCAAAACGATTGCAGTTCTGTTCGCCGATGTTCTATCTTTCCAAAACAGCCGATATCGAAGTAGAGCCACTTTCCATTATGTAATTAATGCAAGAAGACAGTATTTTTAACAGTTAATGTTTGGTGTGACTTTGTCTTTAACTAGGCTGAGTTCAACCCGAAAAAACAAAAATTTATATTGAATATTTTTACCATTTATAAGAATCGTTTTACCTCTGCGGGGCATGCTGTATATGCCACGAAAGGCAGAAAACATTGACAGTTTCAGCAGCATTGAAGGCACACCCTTTGAATTAAATATTTCTGAGTCATCTACAAAATGCGCAAAGGAACATTCAAATGCGAAAATCTAGAAAAGGACTTGACTTGACGACACAAAATTAACTTTTACGTTCAACGCAATCTGGGTATATCTCATTAACCTGTAACATTTTACTTAGGCAACTTTGGCTCAAAATAACTACTTTTATGTCGATTTTCGCATTATTATTAAATAAAAAAAGTATGAATCTAGATGCATAGTTTTGAATTTTAAAGTTTTTTTTTCAATGTTAGCGTCTGATATTATTTACCAAGTATAAGAACGAATATTTTAAGTTGTTTCTATTCTATAATTAGCAAAATAATATGGAAACAATTCAATTACACATAGAAAAACTGGAATTTTATTCTATAAGTATAAATACGAATCAGAAGTAACTACTAGTTACGTCCTCCTTAGTCCGGAATTGTAATAAATCCCAGGTCACAAGTTGAATATCTCGGGGCGAAAAATCAATAGTTTACGGTTAATCCGCTTCCCTCTGTCCGTTTTCTCAACCTAGCAGCTTTACGAGGGTTATAGAAACGGCTTAGCGTAGACAAAAGTAGACAACACACTGATAAAGCGCATCTGCCTCTCCGTCGATTACCATCTCACGTTCCCACTGTCGTCATCTGCGGTTTACTCGTCTCCATTTTACTGTAGTAGATCGCGCGCAGGATGATTCATGTCATGTCGATAAGAGAGAGTGGCCTTTACGACGGTCGCTTCCTTGCAAAATGTTTAAGGAAATTAAACATTCTGAGTACGAATACAGAGTGAACAATTTTACCCCCAGGAATTATTCACTCTTAGTAATTTAAGGAAATCGTACAATACGGATACATCATATTGCGTAATATACACATTCATATTCATTTATTGAGTTTCTCTTTGATATATACTTTGATGATTAAATTAAAACTGCTCAAATATATTGCTTGTTATTAGAAGTTATTATTCTTCGACATTTGTTTCCGGTTAACTTCTATACAGATAAGTTCTCTGTCTAGATGGACACAACCTGTTGTTTATAATGAAACAGTTTTCTTGCAATTCTCTATCGCTACTGACATCTTATCATTGTGCTATGAATAAATTTTAGTTCACTGGCTCGGAATATTTAGTGTTATACATATAGTGAGATATTGATTATTTCTTGTTTGTTTTTCTCAAAGATCACCGTTGAAAGTAGGTCTCTACTTTCCTTTTGTTTCTAAATTATCTAAATAAATTAGAAACTTTAAGAGCACAAATTTTAAATAGTACGCCACTGAGTTATGAGTCATCACTCTCTGATATCCGAACCCTTATGAACAAAATATTTAAAAAAAATGTGACATTCAAGGTTATGTGTAGCTGGTTGTAGGAATATTAGGCATTTTTACATGTTTCGGTATTTTGAAATCAATGCAGTAAAAAAATAACCATTCGTAGTAATCCAAGAACATCGCCATCAGTGGTAAGAAAGCAAATTAACAACGATTTACAAATGTACAAATGGACACTCACTTTCAACCGAAGTATGAGTTCTAAATAAGAATAAATAATGATTATATTTAAGAAGAGATATCACGTTCGTTGCTGCAATTTAATGTTTTCAGCTAATAATACAAAAATGTTCTGGTGTCGATTTTGATTCAAGATGCACTGATTTCAGACTTCGTAATTATCCATCAATAATTCTTACGAATTGAATGACGAGTTAGCTCGTTTTCGTGTTAAGGTTGATTTTCTGATTTGTGAAACAATTTTTGCTATTATAAATCTTAAAAAGTTGCAAACATGTACTATAATACATGAATAATAAAATTTATTTGAAAGAAGGAAAGTTTGTATATTGTTATGTTTAACTATTTGTTGTTATTAATTGTTTTCTTTTTACAGGTGAACTCGAAAAACGCCTGGACTGAGCTCTTCGAATATTTTCGCGTACCCGGCAAATGTGTCAACGGGAGTATCGCCCTAAAACAAATCTACTTGAGGTAAGCATCTTTAAAATTTTACGAAAAAAGTAATGCAGTTAAATAATTGCTAGACTTTTGCTAGCAAAATCAACCGTAACATAGTGAAAAGTAACCTTATCGTTGTTCCTATCGAAATGCTTCAAAACTGTAGGGTAGGAATTATACAAAATCGTCCCATTTATGCGTTAAACAAATCCGTGCCTGGGAATCTTGTGCTACAATAATGTGGACGCTAGTTGGCTGAGATATAGGGCGTTGCAGTTTTGCCACACAAAAATAAGTTCAATTATTTGATTACAATGTACGACAGTAGTCAGTTTTTCTTTTCAAGTGACTATTAAGAAGTAGATTAAGAAAAGTAGATAGAATTTCAAAAAAATCATAGCTGAATTTATATTTTTTCGCAGAACTTTAACACCCTGAATCTCAGTTAGCAAGGGTCTAAGAGAAAAATGATATAAAACCTCACTTTATTTTGGTACAAAGTACCCGCACCCGGATTTGTTCGAAGCCTAAATGTGACATCCTTGATATACGACGCAAGTGACCTCCACGTGGTTTTCCATCGTTAAGTTGGAGCTACACGATATACATTAGTTTACTTACCAGATATGTTGTTATGACTGTAACATTAACCTAAGCTAAGTTTTAAATTGACGATTAGTTAAATTTATAATATTTACAGCCTTGGTCAACTGCGTTAAATGCCTCTTGACAATTCTGTTATTTGTGCGTATTGCATGGTAAACTATAACGAAGTATTAACACGTTATTCAATATATTACGATTTACAATTAATTTACGTAATAACTTTTTTGTTTTTTTTTTATTTAGCTTTCATTATTCGTACAAAATGTAGGATCTCTCATTTGGCTTATATCCTTTCCTAATGTAATGTAGAATACTTCAAACTACATTTCTTGGTACTTACAGTATGTCCCCGGATCGACTTTAAAAGAGGAAACATTTTTTTTATTTTTGATTTCTCAGAAAATTTCACTCTTGATGATTTACTCTGCTTGTTTTCAAACCTTCAAAACACAAATTATGTTTTATTTATCTCAAACGATTCTCGAGATAATATATCATTTTATTGCTAGAAAATACACAAATTGGACTCAATTTTATTTAATAAATTTAGCAAATAATGGTAAAATAAAAATAAAAATGCTCCTCCTTTTTCTGCACAGATTTCAATGCGAGCTCTAAATTCATTGAAACTGCATCTTATTTCTAAGATTGATAAGGACTCGACTGCATTTTGTATCCTATTTTTAATTGCTCTTCATCATTGTCTAGTGGCTCACTGTACATAATTTGTTTTAAACGACCCCACAGATAAAAGTCCATTATTGTAACATCAGGACTTCTAGGTGGTCATAAAATGGGACCATATTTTCCTATCCAGTTATCATGGAACTCTGTATTGAGCCAATGGCGAACAATGCCGGCATAATGAGCAAGGCACCCATCGTGCTGGTAAAACATTTCCATTCGGTAGTTTTACGGTTTAAATTTTGATCAAAAAATGTTGGCCAATAATGCCATGGTACGAAACCGTACACCACACAACTGTTTTAAAATATTGTCTGCGACAAGTAATTCTAAAGTTTTGAGACGAAACGACTTTGTTAGTTGAAAAGGTTGATTCATCGGAGAACATAATTCGTTTATGAAAATTGAATCTTCCAAAACTCTGTGGCCCATTTCTAAAAACAAATCCATGCGTTTGGCTTCATCACCATTTTCTAAAGTTTTCTTAAATTGCGGTTTAAACAGTAACATTTTGTTCGCCTTAAATATTCTTTGTAAATGCGATTTACTTATCCCTGTTATTATTGCCCTCCTTCTTAAAGACAACTTTGGAGCTTCTCTTGCGGAATGAACGGCGAGAACTGAAGCAACATCGCTTTCATCGAACAATTTCTTTGACTTCTTAATGTTTAAAACCGAACCTGTTAAGGCTTTGATCACCAGGCTTTTTGCTCCGGAATTTGAAATGGTAACTTTCGGCTATTTTTGGTTGAATGTTCTAATAACAATTCGGTAGCACTCTTTCCCAGTTCCGTAAATTTGAATTAGATTAATTCTTTGTTGTAAAGTCAACATTATAGCATAAATACTGTTCAAGTTGGCGAAGGTTTAATTTACAGTTAGACTAACTTATTAGATTTGTCAACTGCTGTCAGTTGTATTTTTCATACATAGATACATGTAGACGTACTGTAGATTAAAATGATTATTGAAGAAGTTAAAAATTACATCTGCGTGTTTTATTAACGAAAGATCGGAATTATACAGCAAGGATGATAAAATTCATCTAGGATCGGGCTGCACATATTTCTCATGATCGTGAATCCACGAACGATTCGATATTTTGAAATACCTTCAAATCATTAACTTAATATCGTCGACAATTTTTCACTGTTATGTAAAGAACTATGTTATATGCAGTCTGGACCAAATTCGAGGTTCATCATTGGAATGAAATTAGTTAAATTTGGCAAAATTCCGTAAAATAAAGCATAAAAAAGTGACTTAAGTGCTATTTGCTTTTAAATATCTTGCTAGAGCACGTTAGCATTAAATAAAAAAGCAAAAATTATAACTTTATATTTTTTACGAATAACTTCGAAAGTAGTCTAAGCTTTTCAAATTTTACAACATATTAATAACGGTGAAATTATGTAACTCTTGTCATAATTTATTTCATAAGTGTTATGTTTCCGAGATCCCGACGGTTAGCTGCGAATTTGACCCAGCCTGTACAGTGTTCTCGCGATGTTGTTTTTACCCTGTTTTTCTTTTTCATTTCTAAAAATACAAAAAAGAGTTTTATGTAAAAGTTGTAGGGCTTTTGTTAAGGATATTAACCGGGTTATCGAAAAATAAAAGCACATCGACTAAAAGAATTATAAACTAAACTCTTTTTTAATAGAATCCGCTGTTTTATTACATACTTGAATAAATATCTTTCTCTCAATTTTATATATACTTCTGCTATATTATCAACAATAGTTTTCGTGATCATGTTTTAGTAGATTAACATTTTTTGAGAAGCATATGAATATTAAAGAAATATTCCTTAATCACTAATAAAACATTTAATCCTTAATCGATATGATCTCGGTCTTTGGGCAACCATAAGCATGTTGTTTTATACATATGTAGATGGTGAAGGATGAAATTTACAACCTTTTTTGAAATATCTACTTCTTATTAATTAGTATTTTCATTATTTTTTAACTTAATTGCACTGGTCAACAGGGTTTTTTTTTTCTTACACTCTGATACGTGTACGTTATGGACTTTTTCATTGTAATTCTGAAAATATTTTCAAAAATTGGCTATCATGTCAGGTTTCTGAGAAATGTTTTTTTCTTATACATATGCATATGTATTAAATGTACTGTATGTCTAAAGATATTTTTTTATGAGTAAGTTAAAAGAAACTATCAAGTTATTATCATGCTAACGGACATGTCTGAACAGGATTTAACATGTTTGGGCTTTATTTGTACATCATAGTCGTTAAAGAACTCCCTTTTTTCTCTAGAACCAATCAAATCAAGGAATTAATAGATCTGTGCATATGTGAGTATATTATAAGACCCTACAGACACCTTATTCGACTCAAATTGACTCAATGTATGTATATTTCTTGCATTTGCACCGGAACTTCATTCTTCTTGGCGATGTTAGTGACGAGCATGGGGAAAGATTTCATCAGGATATTTCCACTATTCAAAAACGCTATCAGGGCAAGTGGAATAGCGAGATGCTTGCTGACTACTGTTGGACTTTAATTTCGGAATGTTCTTCATCCCAATTTAAAAGAAAAGTGAAAAGAAAGACTTTCTAAATACGGCCCAAAATAGCATATACTTAGTTAGTGTTACTATTGTATGTTCATTTGTTTATAATACCAGACGTGATAGAAGATATCTTGTTTTTTATAATAATTATTAGAAATATAAGAAAAAATAAGTTTGTATATAATTCATCAAGAAAATAAAAAAAAAAGAAAATTTGTTGTTCTGTGTTATTAGATAGACTGTCAAGAATAATATAGCAAAAAAGTTGTATAGTTCTGAAATCTGGAGAAAGCACCTGTTTAAGTATGTATACGTACTACTGTACAGTGATTTAAACATACGTTTGGTCTATATTTTTATACTGATCGATTCTTGTTTTTTTGGATGGTTTAATTAATATCTTCGAAAAATCACTACAACTTTTATTTAAAAAGACTTCCTAGTACTTATTTTTAAAAACAAAGAAGGAAATTAGTTTGCGTAATTTTTTTCTTCGCAGGATATCATTAGCAATTTGAGTGCTTTGTCATATAGTAATGATATGATTATTTGGTTATTAAAACGTTTGTATTTCCATTCATTTAGAAGAATCTGCTTCTACTGGTATCAAAATAAGATCTCTGAAATACGTAATATTTCGCATTTCATGTATTTTAAACTGTGTATTTAAGGTCTCTGAACTTCATTAAAAAGAAAACTATTTTACTAGAGTTCTGATTGCACTTTAAAAAGTTCTTGATAATCTTTAAATAAAGTCCTATCGATTCATTGAAAATGTAGGGTGTTAGCTTCGTAAAATCGCGATAATTTTTTAACTGTGTATTCATTTTTGGTTTTCGAATCTTAACTAGAATGAGTTAACTTTAGCTGAACTGTTGGGATGCCACCCAGAACTTCAGCAAAAAAAAGGGTGGAACAAAATATTGCGCAGAGTGCTTTGAACCTCGATTGAATGAGATGTTAGAATTCTTTGGGTGCTATCCAGAACTCTAACAAGTAAAATTTCGAAATATGTTCTTAAGGTACAGGAACTGCGGAATTGTTGTTGGAATCAGAAATCCGGTAAAAACTAGTTTGTTTCAGGAATACGGTGCCTAGTTGAGACCCGTTTGTATTCAACAGAGCTTACCAGGCTTGACTTATTAATAAAATAGTGTTAATTTGTTGATTGTTTTAGATTTTCTCTCATTTTTAATTTATACAATTTTTATATTTAAAATTGTTAAAAAGAAACAATTATGTATGTCTTCATTTGTAGTAGTAGTTGATTTTTGACCGATTTTTATAGCAGAATAAATGTTATGCTTTGATGTCTGTCTAGTTCGGAGATGTTAGTGATCTCTGAAGCAATACTCCAAAACACTGTAGTATATGACGTAATGATATGTTTGCGATAACTGCTGCAGGTTAAACAAGTTAAAAAAAAGCCCTTCTATCTTGTGTACTAAAATATTAGCTATGACCACTCGTTGCCTGTCATGTAACCCCGCCAGACTTACCAAAAATATAAAATCCGACCTTATAAATTTGTCTTTTAAAAAAATTATTCTATCCGGAAGAAACTGAACGCGCTCCAATCACAGAGCGTAGTCGCATTGAGCTCCAAATCAGTGGCCGATTTAGTCGGGCTTTAGTCTATACTTTGACGACACTCCACCTGTGATAATCTGAGACCGAACGCTGTTCCAGCACTGCCGCTCAGTGCGGTGTCCCGTGCTTTGCTTGTGCTCCTCACATAATACCCGGCCACCTTCCTCCCGTACCCCGCCTACTACGTACGCCCATTCACTATCGGCGTCGCGGTCACGTGGTGCGCCGGCACACGTGCTCTCTCCTCCTCCTGCTTTTCCGTGTTATTCTCCTGTGGTTCCCGCCTTCTCTCGCCTATCTCTTCCTATGTATGTTGCCTTGTGTTCTAGGTCAGTGATGTGACCTCAGCTACAACATAGCGGGCACGGCAGCACGCGGCGTGTTTCTTCGCCAGTCACCACACTGATTTCGATTTTGCTCTCCGGCAGGTACCTGGACCGATGGGAGAAAGTGCACTATTTGGGCGAGGAAGTGACCGCGGCAGCGACGATGACGAGGAAAGCAGGCACAAGAGATGGTCCGCTAGGGCACTTCATTCTGTTCCACTCACCTACAATTATACGCAGCACAATATTGCCGGTAAGTTAAGTAGATATAAGTACAGTTCGGTTGATACCTAGTTCAGTTAAGTGTTAATCCAATTGAATAGAAAATATTTCAATTTTTCTAACAGATTTGGTATTTGTTCAAATATTAGAAGCAATAAAAATTGTTAATGTTTATTCAAATTATATAATCTGATCCTCCTTTTTAAATGAAGTGAAATACCATTAATGTCGTAAAATTGAAATCTAAATTTAATATTTTAAGCTGCTTGAACTGGTCTAGGTAAAATAGTTGTTGAATATATTAAATAATTATTAAGTCATGTGAATAGTCAACCTTTGAACCTTGGGTTTATATGAATTGCATTTGAATATAATTTAGGCTACGATTTTTTTATAGAAAGGTTGTTTTGAGTAGTACCTATGTGAAAATTATTAAAAATATTTGTGATGTGGAAAATATTGGAAATACACATAGCTGCACTATATTACAGTTATAGTTAAACAAATCTATACTGACGTCGACAAAAACAAAAGAGGCCAAAGCCAACAAACATTATCCTTATCATTGGCGAAGCTATAAGTTTCATTTGACATATATTTTATTTGCTTTATGTAGTGTTTAAGAAAAAACGACTGAAACGTTGAATTTAAAGATTTAAGATTAAGAAAGGAGGTTATATTTTTCTAACAGTTGAGTTTATTGAGGAAACATATGTTGCCTTCTTTTTCGATCTGTGATACAAATATCGTTTGAAGATTTGTGAATCTTGGACAACACTGTTACCGCGTACTCGTTTTCTGGGCTAATAAGGTCAATGGTTATTCCTAAATTTTATAAGGATTTTTTGTACCTACTAAAATAAAAATGATTATAATAAACACGGGCAATTTGAAAATTCAGATTTTGATGATGCTTATAGACGTAAATGGTACCTTGAAACTTGTACATTTTTATTATTAATCGCAGGATTTTGAAAATATGCGCACCTGGACAAGTAGCGTAAACATTCAAAAAGTTGGCCTATATTTCAGGTTGTATAATATGAAAAGTGTACAAGTGTGATAGCCGATTAAGAACAGCGTTCAGGCAACCAAATTGTCCGATGTTGGGTGTAGAACTCATTGAAAAATTGTCACTATAACAGAGTTTGTCGATATAAATTGAAGCCTAATATCGAGAATACCGCACATTATTTTTGAAGATTTAAAAAACGGGAACAATTTGCGTCATCGTTCAAGGAACATAATAAAGACAATGCAAGGTTTAGGAACGAGCTGTACTTCGAAAAAGAATATGGCTTGCTATGACTTAACGCCTTACGGAAGTTTCTTTACTGGAATACAATTAATTATGATAGTTATTCTGCGATATTGGTTTCATGACTGTACTTCTAATGACGTTTCTAGTGTTTTACATTAGCTTCTCTTTTGCTTCAAAAACATATACTTTGTGTCTTTTCTAATCAAAGCAGAACCTCTCTAACCTTGAAAACTAAACACTGCCGTTTTTGTAGATTATTTGGAATTACATTCATAGAGAGTTTTTTTATTAATTATAGTTCCCTGTTGAGCTACGACTTCAGCATTGCTGAAGAAGTACCTACCTGACTAATATACAGGAAAGCGTTAATAAGCAGATGCTTCAATCAATCAAACTGATAATAGCCACATTTTCGTAATGAACAATTGAAGTTTTTTATAATAATAATATTTTTGCCTAATCCAGATGAGTACAAGTTTTTTGAAAGGTATTCGATTTTCAGAAATGAAATATTAGACCTTGTTCACCTCACATTGGAAACACAATATGTTCAGAATGATCGTAAAGAAAACGTATAATTTAAATGCATACTTTCCAGTTTTTGACGTTGGTATAATTTGATGTTACAGGATTTCTTATTAAAATTTTATTGCATATTGTTAATTATATTTGATTACATTTTGTAGGAACTATTCTGTGACAGACTCTAATTATCTGCCAATATTTATTGTTATATTTAATAATGTAAAATGAAATGGTGAAATGGTCTTTTACGTATACTAGAAAATGTTACGTTCATTGTGAACAAGAACTTAATTATAATGTTAAACAACGTAGTCAGTAATAAAGCATCCAAAATGTATATGTACATATGTATATGTAATAAAGATAGTATTTCACTAAAGAAAAGACTATATAGAAGTACTAATCAACGTTATCCATTACATTAGATTGATTGGTCAATATCACTAATGCAAATACCCTAATTATTAGATCTCAATTTCTCACAATTCAGTAAATATAGCTAATGGATTACCTATATGCCACACCCTGTAGCATTATACATCGGATAAGTACTTTCTATAGATGACGTATAATTAGCTTATATTAACAAAATTATATATATCCGCATATCTCCAACTTTGTTGCAGGATGTAGTTAGCTAATAAATGCCGGCGACGTACACTATTTATAAATTTTTATTTATTTGTTTTTAAATAGAGGGCGTCCGTTGTCTGAATATCTATATATACATACCAGTTACACGCTGCGGAGGTATCTTCTTTCTATCTGCTACAGCTTCCGGCCATATCGGTGCGACTAAGCTTCAGGAATACGGCATAGTAGGAGCGACGTATACAGTCACTCGGTCAAGCTTTTTGAATTGTTCCATGCGTGCTACATGCCGGAGATGCAAGTGTGTTATGCAATTGGCGCCGGTTATCGTCGTTTGCCCGTGCGTTAGGTCAGCTGATAAGTCGCCAGCCGCCGTGGCGTTGCTTGCTACTACTTACCGTTAAATAATGACTATTCAATGAGAGACGACGTAACCGTGTGGAGTTGTGACCTCATGGGCTGTGCTACGCTGTATAGAGCGCTCGAGAAAATACTCTACCAACATGTATAGGTGTGCGGAGGGCTTCGCTTTCTCAGTGTAAATTTTCAAACCAATTAATGGCGGCTGAATTTTTCTAAAGCATTCTTTTTAATTCTTAGTGGAAAAAATGCTTCTGTGGACAGTTTTAACAAGTCTAATAGAGAAACTAATAATTAAATTTTATATCATATAAAAACAGAAACCAGAATTATAAATCAAACGTCCAAAGAATATCATACCAAAGGAAGCTACAATGATAAATTATATAACATAATCATAACAGGAAGCAACGCAAATGAATGTAGAGCTAGTAAATTAGAGCCTTTTTGAGCATAGCTGTAGTTGTTTGTTCTTATACATACTTTTTTTCCTAATTATTTTCCTATGATAATGTTTTAGTTTGCTATATTTATCATGATTTTTCTTCTAATGTCTTTTTTTTCCTGAAATATTTAATATTTGTTAATTTTTTCTGGTTCCTATTAAGCAGTTCTTTATTTATGGTGAATTACCCATACGTTTGCTATTTTTGTTCCACATTACAGCGACCGCAACCTATTCAAGTCTCCTCTCTTGTTCTATGTCAATTTAATCATACTGTATTAGTATTCTCTGCTGTTCTCTTGATACCATTACTACTTTTGTTTTATTTATATTTGTTTTCATTTTGTAATTTTAATTGTGTTGCTCTCTGTTAACTCTATGAATTGGTTTTGACTGACGTTTTTTTGCTAATAAAAATAATGTTCCATAAATCTAAACAATGGCTTTCTGTTTTGGTTTATTACCATATTTGTCATACTTTATGATTATGTTCAAACTTCCGCGAATTTCATCACTGACTTTACTACACTTTGGAATTCTGTTGACAACACCACGAGTAGCTCTTCTGCAGTCGTTTGCGGTATCTTTTGATGGCAGCTTTATCTCTAGTCGGAACGATCAAGTTGTCTCTTGTGCAAACTTAGTTTTTGTTTGTAGCCTTCGAATTTCAACTATCCTCAGGCTTAAATGTAAAGGTGGTTCTTGGCAGTAACAATTTCTGATTCGTCTCCCCAGGCAACGATAGGTTTGAATAATGTATTATCTGGTAGCTCAAATTTGCAGAGGCTCCGTTATATCTATCGTTTTATCCACCTCTTTCAATAATGTTGTCAGCTCGTTTTTCAAAAATCTAGATAATGAAGACTTTAATACGATGCAGTTACAGTAGCCCCAATCAACTGGATTGATTACACCACATCACATATATTTGCATAGCAACGTTCTTGAAAACGTGTCTTCACTATGGCATGCGTTTTCATCCGACCACCAATGTGACTTACAGTTGTCATCTGTCATTGATACTGTCACGGACAAAAATTATATGAAATTTTTATTCGCATTAATGCTACCTTTTTGGATGTTATCCTACCACATACCTTCTCGAAACACTATGATTTTTTGATCCGATATTCTAGTTTCCTATATTTCTAACTTGCCTCGATCAATGCTTTCTCCAACTATAGAAACGCAAGGTATATTTCACTTTTACTCGTTCTTTTGTTTATACCTTTTATTATGTGAATGTGGTGCTTTTTCCTGCTGTAAAACCACTTTGGTATGAAAGTTAGGTTCTACTCGAATATTATTTCATGTTCATTGCTGCGTTTAATCTGGTAATTTCTTTATTTCCTGTTTTGTAAGTTGGTAATATTTGCGTGATTTCCTAAGAAAAAATGCGTAATCTATGACAGTTTACAGAAATTTCAGCTGGGGTTCTGACAATTTCTGACTACTAACCTAGTTATCACTAATGTCACTAAACAAAATAAACTTATTTGGAAAATTTGTTTTCAATTTTAACAATGAATTACATATTTTTTTTGTTCATTGAAGATAAAAATCTGAAAAGCTGTAAGTCTTGTTAACAATTTTCGTAAATTATTATTTTTATTACTTATCGAGTGGTTTCTAAAAGAATTCTTAACGATTGCAAACCTGTATCATTGTTAACAAACGTTTGAATACAGCTCGCTTGATCGGCATCAAGTATTCTTACGGTTCAAAGCGGCAAACAGCGAGATTATACGTACATTATAAACGACATGTCACCGTTTAATGTCAGCATCGGTGCACGACATGCCTGTTCTGAATTTATATTGTTAATTTCAACAGCCATGCAAGGCAGCAGCGGGTTTGATTCGACAGCTTCTTACAGATTCTCTTTAAGGATTACTAACGAGCAAGGTAAAGTACCGTTGGTTCACGGTTTTGCAACCTAGCTAGTATAGCATATTAATTTACAATGATGATTGTGCGTTAAACATAAAGACACGTGTAAAAAGTCTTTACTTGTAATTCGAATAAAAAGCCCTCTAAAAATGAACTGGATTTACATATTTGGCATAATTTTTTTAAGAAGTTTTAGTTTTAGTGTGGATGTTTGTTAAAGATAATTTTATTTAGTACATATTAAAAGTATTTCACATTGGTAATTGATAAGGTTTTGTATGAGAAAGTCTCCCAAGACAGAAGGTGAAACCTCAAGTTATTATTTATTTCTGTCATTATTTCTATTGGTGATCAGTTCGACCAAAAAATTGGTATTGAATGTTCTAGAAATATTCTAATTCTGCTCATAAATCAAAGCCAACGCAACTTTCAAGAAATGTTCCCGCCTTTATTGACGCAGAAGAGAGACCATTTTCTAGCTCAGCTTGTCCAAAAACCTATGCAAATATAAAAGTGTAAACCGCTGATTATTGTGTGCAACCAACCAATTAGATACATACATCTATAAACAAACTTCACCCTATAAATCTCATTGATTAGCACATTTTTTTTCGTGGCAACATAGCGTCATGTAATAATATTAATGATTTGATGCTTGCTTTAAAAATTCAATTTGAAGCCAATGAATAGCGAATGCTCATAGATTCATTTATGTAGCTTAAAAGTCATTTACAACATAATTAGGATGTTGATATTTTAAGGAAATTAATTTATTACTGGATTTACAATTAAATTAAGCACACCAAACATAGTAGTAACTGTCAAATATATTGGTCAAATTTTTATTGGTTAGCGCGAGAGCAATATGTTATTGAAACCAAAAAACTATTCCATTAGTTTCCATTAGCAATATTTGATCTGGCGCGCAAGAAAGGCGAACATATTTCCTATTTGTTAGTGAAAAATAACCAGCAAATGTAGATTAAATATCTGGAAATTTCTTTCAGTTCATTTATGTTGTACAGTATTATTCTTAACTTATGTAGAAGTAAAGTTAGGGACTAGCTGAATCATTTTATTGGAAGAATTCGACGAAATTAATTTTTTAAATTACATCAACAGATACAAACATATTTTTTATATATTATATATGAATTATTACTACAATGTTGCTTATCCATAGAGATTATTTCAGTTCAAGCTCAACAAACAATTTATTATCTTTCAACGGTACACGTTCAATATTATCAAAGAATGTGTAACAGGAATGAAGTTAACAAACAAAAGAGTAATTATACTGATTCCCAGAAGACATATTTAATTGAAGAAAATGCAATTAAATTGTCTAGCAATACAAGCCTTCCCATTTTTGTATTGTATTGTTATTTTCTACATACTAAACGACATCTACGGTTTACTCACGATATTACTTAGTTATTAGTGTGACACATGACGGGCCATGTTTCTTGAATGTTAAATATGAGTCAGTTATTCATTATACATTCATAATGTTTGTCGCTGAAAAGGTATTTTTAAATGTTACGAACATAAAAA